>CM076581.1:754062758-754662758 GCA_034641835.2 Pinus albicaulis | reverse complement strand
ATAAATACCTGATCTTCAAAATTGGCCCATATTTCATGGATACCAAGGGGCTCTATTTGAACAAATGGACGTCGGAATTCGACCCAGAGCTAGATGTCCCAAATGCGGTCCTGGTTTGGGTTCGGCTCCCCCACTTACCTCTGCATTGTTGGGGGGACGACTCTATAAGAGTGATCGGGAATGAAATCGGAAAGTTCATAAATAGAAGCAAACCGAAGGACAACATCCAGGCTTATGCCAAGATCTGTGTCAAGGTATATCTTGGAAAAGGACTCCCAGAGGCAATCAAGTTGAAGGTGGATAATTGAATGCATATTCAATATTTGGATTATGAAAAATTGTCCTTCAAATGCAAGGTATGTCACAAATATGGTAATTTTTCAAATAGATGCCTGAAAACGATTGATATTTTGAATTCTAACAATCCTGAACAATAGTGGAAAGTTATCAAAAGAAAGAATCTGTCCTCTAATTCTAAAAACCTAGTGCCCCGACCTCTCATCCCCCCTTGTCGACCGGCCCTAGCAACCTTCTTCCTCCAAAACCCTCATCGATTTCCTCTCAACCCCCTTCTGAACCCATTTCTTCAAACCCTTTCTCTGCTTTGGATTATATGGAAGAAGATCCCCCTTTCCATTCCTCCATCCTCCCCCTCTGTTATTATTCCCCGTCCTTCTCCCTCCAAATCTGCTCCTCCCTCGTCATCCTCCGAGCCCTCCTTCGCCTGGATTATCACAAGAAATGTGGTTAAGGATATGGGATCTATCTTGGATTTATCAAAAAACATATAGACCAGGAAGGAAAACAACCAAACACCACAGGGATGAGGCAGCCCATAAGGATATAGTTCTGGGAACACAATAACCAATAGATTCTTTCATTGGAGGGCATAGTAATAAAGAATCAAGTCAGCAAGTCATAGGAGGGAATTCTGGGTCTTTACACTCAACCCTTAAGCAATGAAAGCTCTCACATGGAATTCTAAGGGATTAGAGCACCCCTCTAAAATCAATGCCCTAAAAGATCTCATCAATCAAGAACAACTATACATAATTCTCATACAAGAAACCAAACAGGAAGAAAATGATATGGAAAAAATCATAATAAGATTCAAGCATTACTCAGGCACAGTTGTAGGATCCAGAGGCGCATCAGGAGGAATAGCTATAATTTGGAATAAGAATACATGGAAACATCAAAAAATCTCAAATACTCATCACTGGATAAAATCCAAGTTACAAAATGTGCAAGGATATATTGTGATTATAGTTTACAACATATATGGGCCAAATCACTATTGTGACAAAGAAGTGTGTTGGCGCTCTCTCTAGACTAATATGGAATGTGACGTCAGTATTAATTTTATTATCGAAGGCGATCTGAACCTGATTCTGCACCCAAAGGAGAAAAGAGGTGGTGTTTTTTCTCCCGATCCCCCAAGAGAACAGTTGGAACGCATTATGAGAGATCATGATCTGGTGGACATCATACCAAGGAATCGTAGCTACACCTGGAATAACTGCAGGCTTGGCCCAGGTAATATCATGGAGCGACTGGATCACTCTCTCGTGGTGGTCTCACTCATCTCCCTCCTAAACTTCGCCACCTCCTCGATTCAGTTGTGCTCAGCTCCAGATCATTACCCCGTCTCTCTGTTCCTAGGCACACAGTTAAATTTTGGGAACTTTCCATTCCTCTTTAACCTGCTATGGTGTGACTTCCAAGAGGCAAGATAAATTGTAAAAAGCACATGGCATGTGTAGGGAGAAGGGTATCCCTTGTTCAGATGGGAGATAAAATTAAAACTCGTCTGCACAACTCTTCGAAATTGAGCCAAAGAGAATTACATAGAATCGGAACTGGTTAAGTAGGATATAAAGCGGAGGTTAGAGGAAACTCATAATGAAATTGAGGACAAAGGTATTACCAAGGAAAAACAACATCAAGAGCGGGAATTGTATTAGGGAATGTACAACTCGAACATAAAGGAGGAAGAAAAATGGAGGATTAAGTCCAGGAGTCTCTGGCTCCGGGATGGGGAATGAACACCACATTCTTCCATACCCAAACAAAAATCAGAACCTCTAAAAACATTATCTGATTTATAGAAGACGATGAGGGAAAAATTTTAAATGATCAAGTTGAGATCAAATTAGCAGTGCATCAGCATTATAGAAGCCTCTTAACATAAAATATGGGGCCATAGGATTATGAATATCTATTGAGGCACACTCTGATCATGATCACTGAAGAAATTAATGCTTCCTTAACCAGAGATATTAGCGAAAATGAGATTATTAAGGTGATCTGGACTCTTCAACCAGACAAAGTTCCAGGGCCTGATGGATTTTCTATTAGTTTCTATTAGACCTTTTGGGAGGTGTTAGCCCCCCTATGAAATTCTTGACAAGCAAGCAGGGGGATAAATTATTTTGGAAGCCTTCAAGGAATGCCTTTTCCCCGAAAACTCATCATCCTTGAAGTCTATTCATGCTTTGCCTTATATGTTTTACCCCTGCTGATTTTCCCCCTCAAAAGGCCTACATTGCCCCTTATACCCCTAAAAAATATCACATTTAAACCCCTTTTCCCCTTTGTCAAAGTTCCCCTTGGTCACCTCTATTTCTCCATTAGCCTCTTAAATCTCTCCAAAATCCCCTTTAAATCCCGCAATTTCCCTTTGTTTCCTCAGTTCTCCCCTTTGTCTCCTTATCGTTACCCTCCTTAGGCTTTGAAATGCATTAAAAATGGGTTAAAAACCCAATTCCAACCATATAATAGGCCTCAGCTCCTCCCGCATAAGCCCTGCGCCTTTTTCCTCCATAAAACCCAGTGTTGTGACTGAAGCGCTTACCCCTGCAGAGGTTTTCTCTATCCGAAGGGTCAAACCATGGTACCCCCCGCAGTTGACTCCTCGGGATGTGCGAAGGTTTAATCTAACTACTGTCATTCACCGCGGGGGTCGCTCCAAAGTTCTCATGTCCGTACACCTTCGTCCCCCGCATTACATCTCCACTATCCGTTTAAAGAGCCAGATCTAACAGTCTGCAATCGAATCATGTCGGGCGCGACCTCGACCGTCGATCTGTACAGATCTAACAGTGTGGAGTCCGCCCGCCGTAGTGGTCCCCGCCCACTTTCACTGTTCAAAAACCCACGTTGTTTTCATCGCACCGCCTTTGGGCGATGGGCGGTATTTCCTCATAGCCCAGCGATTCCATACATCGCGCGACACGCGTCCTCCTGTATGATTCCAAAACCACTTTTCCCGCCCGTTAAAGTCATCCATCGCGCATTATTGTCCAGACACGGATGCCCAGCGAAATGGCCGTTGACCGTCCGATCTGGAGCAGCCCATCCAACGGCTATCGCTCGTCGAAGGTGCACGATGTTTAATGTAGTTGCACGTGCGATAACCCATGTTATGGCCCGCCGTCCGTCGTCCTTTGCCGTTGATCTCCGCCACGATCGACGGCCCAGATTTGTTCGCCCGCCGCTGACTATTCCACTGTCTCCCGGTCCCGCCACGTCATCTCCACGTGTACCCTCTGTACAATCTTCCCGTCCATTCATATTTATTCGTCCAAAAGGGCCATCTTCAATGTTTTTCATTGCAATTTCATTTTCGCCGCCTGCGAATGAATTCCGCCACCTTTTTCCATGCCATGAATGTTTCCATCGTGTCCGCCACCCCCATGTATGTTTTCTCAACCAGTTTACCCATTTTGCAGGGTTTTCAACAGGGAATGACCGCCATGATGTGCGATCTTTGTCACAGCGACGGAGGGATCAAGGAAGATCATGCGCAGAGGCTACATTCAGAAGCTGATGTTACAGGAAGTGTCTGGAGGGGTGTTTGCGCCATAAGTTCATCCAAGGACAGAGCTTAAACTCTGCAAACCCTCTTCGGCACCATTAAAACTCGAACGCACAACAGAGAGCTCGAGCCAAGAAGTGGAAGACTTTTGAGCTTCTGCATGGATTTTTAGAAGGCAAAAGTACAAAGTTGAAGACCCCGTGGATCGCTCGGACGATCCAATGCACAGAGATATAATATTATCAGGGTTTCCGTATCAGCAGAGCGTTCTTCCATGAAAGGACACGGTACACATCATCGTTTCAGTCTACATTGTGCCCGAATGAAGATTTACCCCTTTTCAAAAGTCCTACACCATCATGAAGCATTTGTTACACGGTATGGGCGACCCTAGCATCATTATTTCACCATTTCTGTTCAGTCAACAGAGAATGGCATTAATATTGCAGCCAGAGTGCCAGAAGTGAATGCACAGATTTAAAGCAGAATGGGTTGCGGCCTTCCTCCTCTTCTGAGCATTAATTCTTCATTTAATTCTTCACCTACCTCTTCTGCTCCGTTTTCTCCTATAAGAATCCAGAAGAACATATTGTAAGGGGTGTGGTTGTTCATTTGTTCGACTGTTGCTGTTAGAGGGATTCAGTCTGACTGTTAGAACAGTCTTGGGAGGGAGTTACAGAGTAGTTTGTATGTAATAGGCTGGGAGGAGAAAGTTTGGATTCTATTAGCCATTGGGCTTATTGTACATCACTGGTTTTGCATTAATCAAAGCACATTTCATAGGATCCTGGTCTATTACTATTGGTGATGTTTTTCCTAACTTTGTTTATTATATTTTCATACTGTTTCATGTTCTTCTGGTAGGCAACAGAATTATAACATAGGATTCACCCTTGTTAGGTGCCCTATGTTTCCTGCTCTCCCTACCTTTAATGTTTTATGCTTTATGTGTTGTCTGAGAATTGTTTTCAGTTGATTTAACCAGTGTAGTGGATGATATTGCCTACTCTCTGATGTATGAATTAAATGAATCAGTTCTCATATGTTCTTGTTGGGTTTAAGCTGGAAGATTTGGGACCACTGGGGATTAGAGTTAGCCATGTCCACTAGGATCCTTGTGCAACCAGATGACCTTCCTAAGATCCCTTTGTTAATCTTATCTCTATTTTCCCTTGGATTTGCTAAAGAAGACCTGGAGTTAAATGACCTCTAGTCCGATCTATAAGCTTCCCCTTTGTATCTCCTTTGAGAGTTGCCTATGAGTATGTCCAAGCAGGTCTGGAGTTAAATGACCTCTGATCTTATCTATAGACAGAAATTAGGTTGCTTTCCTTCTTTCACTTTCAATTCTTAATGTTCCATCCCACCATCTAATCTAAAGATCCTTTGGTATAGATGACTTTCCCTTTGAAAGCCTTGGCTAGTTGTTGCAAGTAATTCTCCTTTCATGACTCCATAGCCCAATGGATGGCACTTTCTTGGCCTATCCTCTTTGCTGAAAACATCCTGCTGCTTTGTTCCTTTCCTTCCATTGCTTTCTCAATCTATGATGCCATAACCAACCCAGCAACCAACCAACCAAATCATTTAAAACCTCCTTTGTGCTTCATAACTAGCCTAACATCTCATCTTGAGCTTCAAAGATATACCATTCTTTGCTCTATTTGGAGAGATCCCTCTCCGGGTCCAGGAGGGCTAGATCCTAGGGCCCCAAAGTGGCTCTGATGTTGTCTCATCTTTTGGTATTACCAAATCTGCCAAAACATGAGAACCCCAACAGGAGGTAATCAAGAAAGATCTCATCAAAATGATACATTAGAGCCAAAGGAGAACAAAGATAGGTGGATTCACCAACTCGACCTATCTAGCCCTGATACCTAAAGAAGCTCGTCCTTATTCCTTCTCCATATTCCGTCCAATATCCTTATGCAATTCCTCTTACGAAATCATCACAAAAATCCTTGCTACCTGCATCAAATATTTTCTCCCCAACCTTATCTCCGAAAATCAGGGAGGCTTCTTAGCCAATCGGCAAATCTCTGATTCCAAACTGTTAGTACAAGAAGATATTCATTCTAGTATAGCAGAATGGAAAAGGGGTTTGTGTTAAAGTTAGACCTTGCCAATTCCTTTTTTCTAATCTTCTAGAAGCCTTAAGCAAGGATGTTCTCTTTATTCTCTCCTCTTCATCCTCATGGTTGAATCCTTCAGCAAATATCTGGATTTCAATTGTCGAACGAGCTTAATTACAGGCATAAAATTTTGAAATGGGACCAAGAACAATCATTCACAATTTGTTGATGATACCTTTTTGGTGGGAGGAGCTTCTTGCATAGTTTCCAGAAGATTTAAAAGCCTTCTCGAAAGATTTATGCAATATTCAGGAGGACAAATAAATTCCCTTAAAATTTGTATTTATGGTTGGAATGCAACTCATAACACCATTCATAAAATTGCTCAATTTTTTTGGATCCCATATAAATGGAACTGGAAATACTTCAACTATCTCGGGATGTCATTAAGATGTGGACCTCTGAGTAATGAGGTGTGGAACATCACCTTTTACAATATGAAGAGGAAAATTCTTCAACGGGGAGCCACTTGGCTCAATATGGTTGGGCGCTTAGTCCTAATAAAAGTTGTTCTTTCGGCATTACCTCTATACCACTTGTCCCTACTGCAAGTGCCAGTTAGTGTTCACAACAAAATGGAGGTAATCTTAAGGGGTTTTCTATGGAAAGGAGGCAAGCAAGACAAAAGGAAATTCAATCTGGTAAAATGGAGACATGTTGTTGACATGTATGAGAATGGAGGCCTTGCCATTCGCATTCCTCAAACACTGAATCTGACCTTTGGAGGTAAAATAGTTTGGAGATTAATTACAGGTCAACCGTCATGGTGGAAACAAGTCCTCGAACTAAAATATCTCTCTACCTCAAGACATCGCTTACTGGATCAATCTATTCCCAACAGACCATGCTCTCGCATTTGGTGCCTCTGTAAGAAATTTGTAGCCTTCCTCCGCGATCACATATCCAAATTTCCCCATGGGGGCCTTAGCATTGACATATTGAATGATAAGATCATGGGAAAGCATCCCCTCGCAAATGATCCAGGTCTCCTATGCATTCAACACCACCTCCAGGGGCTTGGCATCAACACATTAAATCAAATATCTCGTTGGAATGAAACCAATCATCTTTGGGATGGTTGGATGCTCCCAAATCTCCCTCCTTATCTCCATAACGACAGCTTAAAGCTTGTGAGCATGCTCAATGGTGCTGCCCCCTTGGCAATGGGAGAAGAAGACGGTTTCAGATGGGATCCCACTGGGTATCCTTACTCCATCAAAGCGGTATATGAGATCCTTCGTGGTGATTTCTCCTCCTCTCCACCGTGGGTTGTCTAGAAGTAGGTATAGAAATAAGAAGCACTCCCCAAAAAAACAAAAAATAAAAAATAAAATTCATTTGGACCTTAGCAAAGGGGAAGATCCTGACAGCAGATAATTTGAAAAATAAAAGCATCCAGGGGACCTCTAGATGTCCCCTGTGTAATGTTGTTGAGGAATCTATACAACACCTTTTTGTTGCTTGTTCCTTTGCTCAAAACTGTTGAAAATTCCTCACCCCCTTATTATGGAGATTGAAGCAAATTTCTCTACTGTAGATTCCATAGCTCCGTGGAAAAATAAATATCCCTGCGCAAAAAAAAAGAAAATAAACCTAGTCAAAATAATTTGGGACACTCTGCCTTATGTACTCCTTTGGAATGTTTGGCTTATGAGAAACAAATTCATCTTCCATGATCAAAAACCTTGTGTGAGAAAGGTGCATAGTAAGACTTGGAGTCTAATTGATGAGACCATCGTTGCTAAGAACAACTGCAATTTCAATGTAAATGATATGCAAGTTGAGGAAAGACAAATTTTCAGATGTGTGCTTGACCACCTCCCTAGATATCAAATGCCTTTTGCAAGGCAACACAATCATAACGAGCAGTGGAAGGTAAGACTCAAAGAGAAGGAAGTCTTAGAATGGCTCCATGGTATCCACCAGCCCAAGCTCTTCTTTTATGGTGCATCAAAGTCAAATCTTAGGGCAGTTGGAGCGGGTGGCCTTATTATGGACGAACATGGCGACCATATTGCTTCTTTTGAATGGGGCTTGGGCCTGATTTCTAACAAAAAGGCGAAAGCATGTGCCCTGATGTAAGGTCTCCAATTAATCAAGAAGCTCAAAATAAAAAATGTTTTGGTGTTTGGAGATTCCTTACAGATATCTGAATGATGTTGAACGCATCAATGACTCCCAACATTTCACTTAATAGACTCATAAACAGAAATTGCATTCTATCTCAGAACATTGGAGATATAGACTTCTATCACATTCTTAGAGTCATTAATAAAAAAGTTGATTCTCTGGCAAGCTCAACTTGTTCCAAACCCTCTGATCTTCTCTTCTCTCAAGGTATCTCTCAATTTATCCTTGTCCCGTGATATTTCCCTTATTCACCCATGTCATGATGATCTGCTCCATTTTCTGTGCCTTCTCAATTCCCAATTCCCTGTCATGCCCATCCCTTCCCTCTCTCCTATCCCGTGAACCTGTCTCCCACTCCTCTCCTAATCCCCTCCTCCCCCTATGCGCACCCCTCCTTCCCCATCTCTATTAATCCCTCTCCCCGTCCCTCTGTATCAATCGCCCTCCCTTGTTATTTCTTCGGCGTAGTGTCCTCGCGCTCCTCCTTATGAGCCGATGCTCTCTCCCATTCATTATCGGCATTCCTGTGTCTCCCGTCAGCGTAGTATTTTTATCTTCTTGCAACGACTTTCATGGGCCTTTCCAGCATCTGCGGGATCTCAGTGCTGATCTTTTATGCACGACTTCTCTTCTGAACTTCCTCGGATCCTTCCCTCTCCTCGCTGCTTCTGTTGTAGCTATCTTGCAGTCTTCTCCCCCTCCAGCCAACATGAAAAGTGAGGATTGTCTTCATTGCTCCGACATGCAAGCATAACCGGAGCAGATAAAGGCACGGCTCAAGATCTCATAGGAGAAGCATGTCTCAGACATAAATTTCCTCCATTATCAAGCTCAATTCCTTATAGAACAACTGAGAAGAGTCAACAACCACTGCGTTCATATTGAAGAAGCTTTGGAAAGCCTTCTCTACACGATGGAAAAAAGAACACCAAGTTCAAGCTCCAACAATGCAGTCAACACTAACTCGGACAAAAATCTTGGAACTCCGGGTAACTCTAATGGGAAACAAAACCAAAGGAGCTAGTTCTTATTCATTTCTCTTGCAAGTTCATGGACAAATTCTCTATTATGTCTTATGTCTTTTAAATTCACTCTTATGTTGTTCCAGTTTGTCAAGATCTATAAAAAGTCAAGTATTAAGTATAGTAGCAGCAGCCATTTTCCAGGAGGTTGGGTTTTTGGCATAATACCCCTCCTTTGTATCTCTTTCTGCAACTCAGATGTAATGGAGCTCATGCTCCCTTCTTTTTTTGGTATATAATCAACAACCGACTTTGTCAAAAAAAAAAAAAAAAATATATATATATATATATATATATATATATATATATATATATATATATATATATATATTTATTTATTTATTTATTTATTTATTTATTTATTTATTTATTTATTTTAAATTTAAAAAAATATATATATACATATATATACAAAAAAAATTAAAAATTAAAAATAAAATTAAAAATTAAAAATTAAAAAATAAATAAATAAATAAATAATAATAAAAATAAATAAATAAAATAAAAATTAAATCAAGAATATCACGACCATAGCAGCCACAGGCCAAAGAGATTCTCGGGCCGCGGCGCACCCCCGCTCTCCCGCCGGCCGGGACCCCATTACCCCCGGGCGGTGGTCGGGGAAATTATTGATTTAATTATTTTTCATTAATTTATATGTTTTAATATATATATATATATATATATATATATATATATATATATATATATATATATATATATATATATATATATATATATATATATATATATATAAATTTTTGTTTTTTGTTTTTTTTAATTGTTTTTTTCTTATATTTATACAAAAAAAAATTAATTTAAATTTTGGTTTTAAACTTCTTTTTTTGTTAATTTAAATTTCTAAATTTTAATTACTTTTTATTTTAATTTTTTAATTATTTTAATTCCCTTTTTAATTATAATTATTTTTAGATTTTTTATTTTAATTATTTTATTAATAATTTTTTATAACCTTCTTTTTTGGGTTAATTTTTCTTTTATTTTCTTTAGATTGTGTGTTTTTTTGAATTTTTATTTATTTATTTATTTAATCTTTTTGTTTATTTATTTAATCTTTTTGTTTATTTATTTATTTATTTATTTTATTTTATTTTTTTATTTTTTTTTACAAGTGATATTTTATCTTTAATACGATGACTAAAAATCGTTGGAATTTTATTTTCATAAAGGTGATATTTTATCTTTAATGTCGTCCTTGGTTTTTAAGGCTTTTTAAAGACATGATATTTTATCTTTAATACCATGCCTAAAAATCGTTTGAATTTTAAGACTTTTGATATTTTATCTTTAATGTTGTGTTTATCGTTGAAATTTTAAGGTTTTTTAGAGTCATGATATTTTATCTTTACTGTCATTATTAAAAAGTGTTGACAATTTACCCCGAAAAGAAAAAAAGTGTTATTCCAACATTAACACTTTTCGTTTTCAAAGCATTTTTTGCACACAAAAAATTGACGACGTTATTCGAGCATCAACACTTTTCGTTTTCAAGTTGTTTTTTGCACACATAAAATTGGCGACGTAATTCGAGCATTAATACTTTTCGTTTTCAAGTTGTTTTTTGCACACACAAAATTGGTGACGTTATTCCAACATCAACACTTTTCGTTTTTAGGTTGTTTTTTGCACACACAAAATTTGACTTTTACTTCCATTTTTAAAAAATGTTGATAATTAACCCCGAAAAAATAAATATATAAATAAAATAAATAATAAATAAAAAATAAAAATAAAATAAATAAATAATAATAAATTAAATATTAAAAAAATTAAAAAAATAAATAATAAATAAATAATAATAATAATAATAAATAAAATAAAATAAAATAAATTATTCCAGAACACAACTTTTCGTTTTCGGGTTGTTTTTCATGGTTAGTTTATGTTTGTTTTGTTAGAGTTCTCGTTTTGAGGTAATAGTTCCCTTTTGATCGGTAACTATGTTGAACGTGCTTGTATTCAAAACTATGATTCTAAGGACTATAATGTATTGTCACTGTCTATAGCATGTTGCTAAACACTGTTGTCACTGAGAGAAATTTTCGGAGTACTGAAGTTTCATCATTTGGTCTCGAATGCATGGAGGAGGAGTTGTGTGAGTGTTTATGGCAGTCCTGGATGCTCCCTGGTGAATTGTGTTGAAAATGCAGCAAGATGATGGAGCTTAGTGAAATGAAGTCGCCTTCACTAAGTGGGCCCGCAGGCGAATTCTGGCGCAAAGTCTATTTTTAGACTATGTCTATTTTTAGACATATGGAGCATGGTTCGGGGATTCCAGTTTGAGATTCTTGGAGCATTGGTCATGTTGGTAAAAATAGATGAGACTCTGTTTTTTAGGTCAAAGAGGTCGAAGTCTATTTTTAGACTGCCTCTCCTAAAAATAGGGAAGTCAAATATTATTTACCCTTAATAATATTTAGACTATAAACTTCAGTTTACTCTCTTGGAGCACTTCAGTTCGAGCCTTGGAAGTGGCTCATGCATCTGACAGAGGAATCACGTGGTTCCCAAGGGGTATTGAGCTCATGCATGGTTGACTTCAGTTAGGACTTCAGTGGCAAAAGTTTGGTGGAGTTAATGAGACAGATAGTGGAGTTGTGTTCTGTTTATTTTAGTTGAACTAGTTGAGATTAGTTTAACTAGCTAATCAATTAGTTATGAGTGGAGTGAATTAAATATTATTTAATTCATTAATTAGTAACTCATTATTCAACTCAAGAACACATCGGTTCACTACAGTGCATGATCAGTTCAGTGGAGACCAGTGAAAGAGGTAGATGAAAGGGTGGAGTTAGCTATCAGTGGCGACATCAGTTGTGCATGAGATTTGCACCACACTTGGAGGAATTACCCATGATGATTGCGCTGTCAAGCCAAGGAGATTCGAACCTTGGATCTCTATATAGACAGGCCTGGATTGCGCAATAGAGGCAAGGCAATTGGCGGTGAGTTTTGAACCAGTAACCTGTTCAAAACTGAGCTAGATTGTGGGTAACTGTATGAGAAAGTACTGAGTACTTGTGGGGAGTATTGTACTGAGTTTGTTACTTGATTTCTCCATTATAATATACACAATAGCTGCGGGGTTTTCAGCTATAAGCTTTCCCCATACATACTGTGTTAATGTGTATGATGATTTGATGTGTTATCGCTTGTTTTATTTCCGCATGTTTGATGATCGAGTGGAAGAGATTATGTGTTGCATATAAATTCGAATTGTATGTGATCAGGATAGTCTCGGTGGATAATTAATCATTATTCAGCAAATTTCTACATGGTATCGGAGCTATTGAAGTAGAGATTGATCATCACAGTGATTACAAACTTATTTCGGTAGACAGAGTCTGCATGCGGGCCAGGTAGCCTCTGGATTCATCTTTCTTCGGAAAGTGAAAGGTATGGTAAATGCCCCTTGCAGTCAATCTCTGTGCTAGAAATAATTTGTTCTCACAGATCTAGAGCGGTTGAGCTTTGAGGTGGAATTCAAAATTTTGCAGCAGTTTTGTTTTTCTTGGTGCCGGTGTTGAAAATGTCTTTCAACGGTTTGTGACTTGAATATGCTCTTGAAGACAGTTCGAATTATGTTGCATGGAAGGATCGCATGGAGGCGGTATTAGAAGATAATGGTCTGAAGGAGTTCGTAGATACGGATGTCCAAAAGCCCACTGATCCTGCTGAAGTCGAAGCATGGCAAAAGAAGATGGCGAAATGTCGAAGGATCCTATTGGAGGGCGTCAAGGATCATATTGTATCCAGCCTGCATGGAAAGGCTACTCCATATTTAATGTGGAAAGCTTTAACGGATCTATTCCAGAGTAAGAGCGACCAAAGGAAGCTGGCGCTCAAAGATAAGCTCGGGAACATCAAGATGGAGAAGGGCGACAGTATCGCCAAATACCTCACGAAGTTCACTCAATGCAGAGATGAGCTGGGAAGTGTGGGGGTGACTATCGAAGACGAGGACATGGTCGACCTGGCTCTCCTTGGTCTTCTGAAGGCTTGGCACTCATATCAAGATAGTGTCAATGGTCGGGAGAAGCTGCCGGGATGGGAGCGCCTTTGGGCGGATCTCATGCAGGAGGAGATAAGGAGGAATACTCGAGATGGATCTTCATCAAAGGGAGCTGATGAAGAAAACTGCGCTTTGGTGGCCAAAGCAAAGAAAGGGAAGGGTAAGAAAACCTCTCATTCTGGTGCAAAGGGCAAGAAGCAGGATATGGCGAAAGTGAAGTGTTTTCAATGCCATGATCACGGACATTATGCTACCAATTGTCCAAAGAAGAAGAAGAACAAGCAAGCGGGAAGATCTGCAGATGGAGAAGCTTTGGCTTCACAGTTCGAGCTTGAATTTTCACTGATCGCATGCTTGGTTTCAAGTGTGTTGAGATCGGTGTGGTTCTTGGACAGCGGTGCGTCATTTCATATGACGAGAGATCGGGATTTGTTCTCAGATCTGGAGGACAAAGATTTGGGTGTGCACATCGAGATGGGCGATGATGGTAGATACAGTGCGACTGGTATCGGTACCATATCCTTTCAGAGGGAGTCTGGTAAACCCTTTGTACTGAAGGATGTCATGTATGTACCTGGATTGAAGAAGAACTTGATCTCTGTGGCGATGTTGGAGGATAAAGGGTATGATGTGGTCTTCAGCGAAGGAAAAGCCTTCCTGCACAGTAAGACTACTGGAGAGACCCGGAAGATAGGGGTTCGGACCAAGAACCTTTATCAGTTGCAGGTAGATGGCTGCGCAGCTATGGCATGCAAAGCGAGAGAAGTAGTGAGCCGGGATGATGAGGGAGAACTGTGGCACAGGAGATTGGGCCACCTTCACCATGGAGCTTTGAAGATTCTGCAGCAGATTTCTACTGGGCTTCCTAAGGGCACCCTTGCGCAGTCAGATCAGTGCAAGGGGTGTACTTTAGGGAAGTATGTGAAAGCCACCTTTCACGAGAAGGATAGTCACACCACGATGATCCTTGAGAGAGTTCACACAGACGTGTGTGGTCCTTTCTCAGTTGCTTCGACAGCAAAGCACAAGTATTATGTGATCTTTGTTGATGATTTCTCTCGAAAGTGCTGGATCTTCTTCATGCGGAAGAAGAGCGATACATTCGCGAAGTTCTGTGAGTTTAAAGCACTGGTCGAGAAGGAGTCGGGGAAGAAGGTGATTGCTCTAAGGAGTGATAACGGTGGTGAATTCATCTCGGCTGAATTCAAGGGGTTCTGCAGCGCAGAAGGGATTCGGAGAGAGCTCATCGCACCCCATAACCCACAGCAGAACGGGGTGGCTGAGCGGAAGAACAGAACGATCGTGGGTGCTGCACGGGCGATGTTGCATGATCAGGGCCTACCCCTTCACTTGTGGGCTGAGGCATGCAATACAGCAGTATATGTGCAGAACCGTTGTCCTCACAAGGTTCTTGGCATGAGTACACCGGAGGAGGCTTATTCTGGCAAGAGGCCTGATATTTCCCATTTGCGGATTTTTGGTTCTCCTGTCTACATGCATGTGACGAAGGATGCGAGAAGAAAGCTGGATCCAACTGCTGAAGTTGGAATATTTGTGGGGTACACTGATACACCTCACAACTATCGGGTGTATGTGCCAGACAGTCGCAAGACTGTTGTGCGACGGGATATAAAATTTCGGGAGGAGAAAGCCATGCAGTGTTCGCTTGAGAGGGAGCTACACTTGCATGCAGATGAGGAGCTGTTAGTTCCTAAGGAGGAGCTTCCGGATGTGGATCAGCCACAAGAGGAAGTTCGGGAGGTGGAAGAAACCACCCATGCAGCGCCAACCATCAGAGGGAGCATGCGCACTACAGAAGCTGAGCGACTGGCTCGAGATGCAGAGAAGGTTGTAGGACCACCTACAGCACAGCGCAGACAGAGACAGTCACCGGATCGGTACATTGGATACATGGCTCTTGTGAGTCAATGTGTTGTGACGGAGCCATCCTCTTTTGAGGAAGCTGTGGAGGAACCCGCATGGGTTGATGCCATGATCGAAGAATATGATTCGATCGTCAGGAACAGTGCATGGGAGATTGTCCCAAGACCGGTGGGGAAATCGGTGGTGGGTTCGCGATGGATCTACAAAGTGAAGCAGGCAGCTGACGGGAGTGTGGAGAAGTACAAGGCGAGATTTGTCGCCCGTGGCTTTTCACAGATCGAGGGGATTGATTATGAGGAGACTTTTGCACCTATCGCAAGGTACTCTTCCATACGGACGATCCTTGCTCTCTCAAGCGCAGATGGGGTGGCACATTCATCAGATGGATGTGAAGACTGCGTTCCTCAATGGAGTTATTGAGGAAGAGGTGTACATAGAGCAGCCTGAAGGTTTTGAGATCTTTAGCAGTGAGTTGCATGTGTGCCGACTCAAGAGAGCACTGTACGGGCTGAAGCAAGCACCTCGTGCTTGGTACACTCGGATAGACAGCTACTTCACCGGGCTTGGATTCTCCAAGAGTGAGGTGGATCCTAACCTGTACCAGATTGTGGTGGAGGGAAAGCTGTTGATCATCGTACTGTATGTAGATGATCTGATTTTGACTGGCGATGAGCAGTTGATACTTTCGTGCAAGGAGGATCTTGCACGAGAGTTTGAGATGAAGGACCTGGGCATCCTTCATTATTTCCTAGGATTGGAGATTTGGCAGCGCAGTGGAGGACTGTTTGTTTCTCGGGGCAAGTATGCTCGGGAGATTCTGGAGAGGTTCAACATGCAAGGCTGCAAGCCTGTTGACACTCCTCTTCCTGGTGGTTGGAGGAAGGAGGATGCTACTTCAGCGGAAGTAGTGGATGCCACTGTCTATCGACAGTTGGTGGGGTCGCTTATGTATCTGGTCAATACACGACCCGATATATGCTATGCAGTTAACCAGCTTTCGCAAGCTATGGTTAAGCCTACCAAGCTCTTTTGGAAAGCGGGCAAGCATGTATTGCGCTATATCAGAGGCACATCGGGATATGGTCTATGGTACAGACAGGAGGATGGAGTGAAGCTTTCTGGCTTCACTGATGCAGATTGGGCAAGGAGTCCAACGGACCGGAAGAGCACTTCTGGAGGAGTTTTCAGCATTGGGTCGACAGCAGTTTCCTAGTACAGCAGGAAGCAGATATCCGTGGCACTCAGTTCAGCAGAGGCCGAGTACATGGCAGCTAGCTTGGCTGCATGCGAGGCTATTTGGATGAGGAAGATCCTCGCAGGCTTGTTCAGGTTGCATTTGGGGCCTACAGTGATTTACTGTGATAACCAGAGTTGCATTAAACTCTCGGCTAATCCAGTATTTCATGATAGCTCCAAACACATCGACATCAGGTACCATCATATCAGAGATTGTGTTCAGCGGAGAATCATGATGCTTTCACATGTTCCCACGGAGGATCAGGATGCCGACATCCTGACGAAGGCGCTCACCAGGAGCAAGTTCGAATTCCACAGAGGCGGGATAGGGGTTGCATATAATCCATATCTTGCTGAGAGGGAGTGTTGAAAATGCAGCAAGATGATGGAGCTTAGTGAAATGAAGTCGCCTTCACTAAGTGGGCCCGCAGGCAAATTCTGGCGCAAAATCTATTTTTAGACTATGTCTATTTTTAGACATATGGAGCATGGTTCGGGGATTCCGGTTTGAGATTCTTGAAGTATGTGTCATGTTGGTAAAAATAGATGAGACTCTATTTTTGAGGTCAAAGAGGTCGAAGTCTATTTTTAGACTGCCTCTCCTTAAAACAGGGAAGTCAAATATTATTTACCCTTAATAATATTTAGACTATAAACAACAGTTTACTCTCTTGGAGCACTTCAATTCGAGCTACAGAAGTGGCTCATGCATCTGACAGAGGAATTACGCTATTCCCAAGGGTTTGATGGCATCATGCATGGTTGACTTCAGTTAGGACTTCAGTGGCAGAAGTTTGGTGGAGTTAATGAGACAGCTAGTGGAGTTGTGTTCTGTTTTAGTTGAACTAGTTGAGATTAGTTTAACTAGCTAATCAATTAGTTATGAGTGGAGTGAATTAAATATTATTTAATTCATTAATTAGTAACTCATTATTCAACTCAAGAACACATCAGTTCACTACAGTGCATGGACAGTTCAGTGGAGACCAGTGAAAGAGGTAGATGAAAGGGTGGAGTTAGCTATCGGTGGCGACATCAGTTGTGCATGAGATTTGCACCACACTTGGAGGAATTGCCCATGATGATTGCGTTGTCAAGCCAAGGAGATTCGAACCTTGGATCTCTATATAGACAGGCCTGGATTGCGCAATAGAGGCAAGGCAATTGGCGGTGAGTTTTTGAACCAGTAACCTGTTCAAAGGCGAAATTTGGGTGTGTGTAACTAATAGAGAAAGTGCGGTACTTGTGTTTTAAGGTGTCTTGAGTTTGTTACATGATTTATCCATTGTAATATACCTGATAGGTTGCGGGGTTTTGACTATAGCTTTCCCCATACATACTGTGTTAAGGTGTATGATGATTTGATGTGTTATCGCTTGATTTTATTTCCGCATGTTTGATGATCTGAGTGGAAGAGATTATGTGTTGCATATAAATTCGAATTGTATGTGATCAGGATAGTCTCGGTGGATAATTAATCATTATTCAGCAAATTTCTACAAATTGTACGTGTGTGTCTAAGGAAAAATACACTCAAAACGCCTCAAACCCCTACACGCACCCTTCGAGCTACTGTGCAAGTGTCTGAGGATTCCCGACCGTAAATTTGACCACTATGTGTGTGCTTTCGGGGACCAGATTGCCCGATCTGCTTTACAAACCCTGGAAGCTCCCTTAAGGCTATTGTCCTTGCGTTTGAGGCTTCCCATACGCACTCTTAACCACTCTGTGTGTTCGTCCGGGGACGAAATTTCCCAGTTTTGTGCCACTGTGTGAGAAAAAAAAACACTATATTCGTGCGAGTTTTGAACCTGTAGTTTCATACCCTTGTGCAAACTTTATGTGTTAGACCTATGTGAACCAAGACAATATAAGAGAAGAGAATATGGCTTGATCAAATGTGTCCCAATGAGCTTGAGGTCTCTTCTATTTATAGTCTTCCATGAGGGTCCACTTGATGTTGAGGTCAACCTGTCCAATTGTACATATGCATAGGGTTGACCTGATCCAATATACATGAGTGGGAACATAAATTCCAAAACCAACTTCTACTTGTCCAAATGAGGTGATATTTAGGTTGATCTTGGTCCTATCGTAAAGAGGAATTTATTGCAATTATTATCTTCATCATATGAGTTGTCCAAAGTGGAATTTGAATGCAGTTGCATAATTTTAACATTTTCACCCTGACATTCATTAGAAGTCTGATTTTTTTAGGTTCGTGCTTGGATGACAATGTGGAACCAAAAGTCTTGCAGGGAAAGAAGAAAGCCACGTCAGTTAGAATGGTCGCAACCATGCAAGCCAACCACAGTCGTGGGAAAGGGTGTGTGCTATTTGCAATTCATATCCCTAGTGACAAAGGTAAAGAGGTTGAGGATGTAGATGTTTTGAGAAGGTATCCAGTTTTGCAACAGTTTCTGGATGTCTTTCCATAAGATATTTCAGAGTTTCCACCACATAGGGAAGTGGACTTTTCTATTGAGTTGATGCCAAGGGAAACTCTAGCATCAAAGGCACCTTACAGGATGAGCACACCTGAGTTGTTGGAATTAAAGTTGCAACTGAAAGAGATGTTTGACAAAGGGTACATTAGCCCAAGTGTATCGCCATGGGGTGCACTGATGTTGTTCGTGAAGAAGAAATATGGCACTCTTAGTCTATGCACTGACTCTAGGTAGGTGAACAAAGCGACCATCAAGAACAGGTACCCATTACCAAGGATTGATTATTTGTTCGATCAGCTGAAGGGAGAAACAATGTTCTCTAACACTTACTTGAGATCAAGTTATCATCAGGTACACATCAAAGAGAAGGTCATCTACAAGACCACATTCAGGACTAGGTACGGGCATTATTAATTTGTTGTAGTTCCATTCGGTTTGAATAATGCCCCAGCTACATTTATGTGTTTGATGAACATTGTGTTGCATCCTTATTTGGAAAATTTTTTGATTGTTTTTGTTGATGACATATTGGTGGATTCTAAAAATGAGGAAGAGCATGTCGAGAATTTGACAACAGTATTGAGGTTGTTGAGAGCAGTTGTATGCTAATCTCAACAAAAGCAGTTTCTTCCGGACGGAGGTTCACTACCTGGGACATGTTGTCTCGAAGGAGGGAATTGTAGTATATCCAGAAAAGATAAGGGCCATCATGGAGTGGGTAGCTCCTAAAAGTGTAGATGAGGTGATAGAATTCATGGGAATGGCAAGATATTACAAGAGGTTCATCAAGAACTTCTCACAGATTGCTTATCTGATTACATCATTGCAGAGAAGGGTAAGAAGTTTGAGTGGATAGAGGAGTGTGAGGCTAGTTTTGAGCAGCTTAAGCAGTTGTTGACACATGCTCTAGTGTTAAATATTGCAGATCCTGACAAGGAGTTTGACATGTTGACAAAGGTTTCACATTTCATAGTGAAGTTTACATACTCAGCGAGTGATGTAGCATAGGTGTTTATCAGAGACATAGTCAGATTACATGGTGTTCCGAAGAAGATTATATTCGACAGGGATGAAAATTTCACTTCCAAATATTGGAAGGATTTGTTTCCAGGTTTGGGCACCGAGTTAGCCTTAAGCACAACTTATCATTTGCAGATATATGGATAGATAGAGAGGGTCAACAGGATATTGGAGGATATGCAGAGGATGCATGTTATGCATTAACAACACAAGTGGGAAGAGTATCTTCCACTGGTATAGTTCGCTTACAACAACGGGTATCAAGAGTCGTTGAGGATGAGGCCATTTGAGGCATTGTATGGGCGGAATTACAACACTCCTATCAGTTGGAGTGATCCAGTTAATAGGGTACTAATTGGACCAGATATGTTAACAGAAATGGAACAGGAAATGCATGTGATCAAGCATAACTTGAAAGTAGTGCAGGATAGACAAAAGAGTTATGCAGACAAGAACAAGTTGTTCAAGAAGTTCTTGGTTGGGGATCAAGTTTACTTGTGTATCAAGCCCAAGAAGAGCTCCTTGCGGATTGGATTGTGTGCCAAGCTGGCACCAAGGTTTTGTGGACCCTTCAACATCATTGAGAGGATTGGGTCAGTGGCCTATCGACTTGCAATGCCTTCCACAGTGAAGGTCCATGATGTTTTTCATATATCGTTGCTTAAGAAATATTTTAAATATGTTGATCTGTTATTGACTAGTTTGTATTGTAGGTGGATCCAGAAGGAGAGTTACAGCTAGAACCGCGCTGCATTTTGCAGAAAAATATGCTCATGCTTCGGAATCAACCAATTGAGCAAGTTAAAGTGCAATGGAAACACTTTGGGCCCGATGAAGCTACATAGGAGATGGTCGATCAAATGTGAGCCATGTATCCTTCCTTTTTTGTCGGTTGATGCAAAGCAGTTTTGGTGTGATGTTGGTTATTGTTTAGCATATGTTTTGGTATATGTTTTGATGTGATCTTTGGATGTATGTACATGTGCATGTGGATGTAAATACTGCCATGAGGTATGTTATAAAACTCCAATAAGCGATATGGTGTCATGTCATTATAGTTGTCATGTTGGTTTGATTTTCAGCAGGGTGATCATTTTAAATACTACATCGAGCTATGTTATAAAGCTCCATGGGCAATATATTTGCTTTTTAGCGGTGTTGCTGAGGTATATGTGTGATTGAACATCAAGGACGGTGTCCCCTAAGGGGAAGGGTTCTACAACAGCCCTGGTGTAAATTTCATGTAATAAATTTAAAATAATAACCACGATTGATGGGACACGTATTCCAAGCTAAATGGTGAGAAAAAATGTCGTAGTGTGGGTGTTCAAATGGTTTATTATGGCTAAGGAAATTGGAAAAGGCTATGGCTAAGGAATTAAAAAGGAAAAAGGTATTTTTGGCACATTTATTTATGAAAATATTGGAAATTAGGAGAAAAGTGAGACAAAAGGTCACAAGTTGCATGTGAGGAGGAAAATGAAGGAAAAATAATGGAAAATGAAGAAATAGATGCCTCATTGGTAAAAAGGCTTATGAGGATCAGTTGGTACCCTTTGTCATTCATTTTTTGAGTTCTCTCATTATTCTCTCTCTCTCTCTCTCTCTCTCTCTCTCTCTCTCTCTCTCTCTCTCTCTGACTCTTGGATACTTAGAGTTTTCTTGGAGCACTCTTGGAGAGTGTGGATACTTGGTGATTTCAAGAAAGAAGGAAAAAGAAGAGTTGGAAAACACAAGCAGACATCAGGATCAGTAGCTACAACAGGATTTGATTGCAAATATCGAGTTCCATGTATGTTTTCCTCACTATTTTTGGCATGCATGTGGATTTGCCTAGCCTTTCCATTTCCTGGACGACCATGGTATTATAGGTTTACTTCCATTGATTTTTTCTGGTTCATTCTCATGATTCCTTTAGCTGTTGGGTTGAGTTATTAGTTCCTGGAGCCTTGGTTGGACAAACACTATGGAGCTCGGAAAATAGTTGTTGGGTTGAGTTACTATTCCTAGAGCCTTTGTTAGAAAAATGCTCTAGATCCCTAGGTAGGTTGACTTACTAGTCCTAGAGCCTTGGTTGGGCAAACGCTCTGGAGCCCGGGAATAGCTGGGGTTGAGTTAATAGTCCTGGAGCCTTGGTTGGAACAAACACTTTGGAGACCTAGAGCAGCTTGGGTGGAGACCAATCTGTGATAGTTAGTGATGTGTGACCATGAGCTGGAATCATTATTTTGGGGAACCCTAGTTTGGTTTTGATTGATATGTTTGATAAAGTCTTGCGTTCATGCTTGGTATATGGTACGGGGGTGATTGCCTGAAGTGAGACTTGGCCCAGCCAATCAAATGGTCAGTTGGGACGTGGACGTCCCATATCCGGTTGGTTTTTACATTCAGTAATGAAGAGATCATTCCTCTAGTATTCGGTATGCAAATGTACTAGTTTATGTATGGATATTATTATTGTTGTATCCATTATATTTCTGTTGTTATTGTGCTAGTTATAAACATGTGTTCGATCAGTGAGGATGTATGGATCTATATATGTTTTTAGCTATAAATGAATACATAATATATCTATGGTCAAATAAATTGTATTATAGCTTATGATGTAGGGGAGCAATGCTTCTTGGCTATTCTCAGATAAGTAAGAGACCCCCATGTTTAAATCTGCTATTTTTACCTGTAGATGCAATGTTTTTGACACGTTTGAGGAAATTAATATCATGGTCGGGAGGGCTCTAGATGTTTTTCCCGATGATGTGATCCTTTTATACCTTTGTTCTAATGTTATTTATCATCTCCTAAAGTTTCATGAAGTTCTGGGCAGTGACCTGGGCTCTAAGGATGAAAAGGTGGCACAAATCCTGGAGTTGCAGACACAAAACTAACTTTTTTGGGCCTTGGATGCAACCTTTCATTGGCATGCCCCCGGCTATAGGCTTCTAGCTGATCCCTTGCCCTTACATGCTTGCGCTTAATGCTCAAAAGGGTCAAAAATAAGTTCCCCCTCAGGGTTCAGGGGTCTGGGAGGTTATGTTACCTCTTGGAGGTGTTGTTGATGTTGTGTAAGGTTTGTTTGTCGGGTTTATGTCTGTTCCATTTCCTTAAGGTAATCTGAGAGGTTGAATCTCATATTAGTAGCCTCTTGTCACATGTTTACCCTGATTGTCTAGTTACTTGGGTAGATGTGGGAAGAGGGTGTTACATATGGAAGGTGCCACGTCATTTCCACCAAGTACTCCAACTCATCATTATCATCCAATAGTATGTTGTCATGTGTCAATATCCCACATGCATTGGTACCAAAATAAATACATTTTCAAGGATGTTTTCCTTGTTTTTTTTCATTATAACTAAAAAATCCTAGATGTTGAATATTGTTTATGGCCATAAAAACAAGTCCAAATTTGGTTTCACAAGTTAAATTAACAAATCATGCATCCTTGGATATACTCATCCCCCATATGAGTCCATATTGATCTGACATTCGGTGCTCTTCATAAATTCGTAAAACAACTATGACCTAGATGTTATAGATGTACCCAGATATCCCAGATAATTCTGGATGAATATGGATGTCCAGATATTCTAGCCATTCGCCAACTTGCTTGTATCCTGGATTTCCCGGATGCCCCTAATTCTTTAAATCCTCTTCTTTCTGCCAAATACACCTTTACTTCAATACACTTTTTCTCATAAATCTTTAGAATTTTGGCTAAGTTTCATATACCATTGGAAATTTCTTTGAGAGAGCTATCCAACTTCACATTTTACAAGAGAATTTGATATAGTTACCTATAGACAACATGACTTCAAAAATAAGCTATTAGACCATATATTCAACTATCAACAAACCACAAGAACACATCAAGTACAACCTAAACAAGCTCCCTTGAGCTTATATTTACTTTGACATGAATGACTATCAACTGCCAACTTGCTCAACACTCTCCTTGGGCTTGCATTAATTATTAACCTTTGACATTAGTGACAACACATTTCTCAATAGGTGGATCAGGAAATAAGAATTAGCTAGAAAGGAAATTATGGGAATATGCTTTTAAAAGAAGAAATTGAGGGGATTTTGAAGATGGTGATGATATGGACCTAGGGGGACTAGACCTATAGGATCTAACTAAATTTTGTAAAAAACAAGACCCTCAAGCTACACCATTCAGTGGCTACAACTATACACCATTGCATTCCTCTAAAGTTAGTAGTAAAGGGATCTTAGAAACAAAGATAAGAATTTAATGCCACCATATATAGGATTAAAAACAAGTTTTAACAAATATATCTCTAAAGGCACAAGAGCAAAGAAGGAAAGATGGCGTAAAATCAATAAGAAATTGCTCCAAGATGTTGGTGAGTTGATAGTAAATTAAAGGAGAATATCCCTAATCATGGACAAGTTTCAACCTACCTCCCCGAATTCCAAAAGAAAATCATCTCCTGGAACATTTAAGGATTAAATGCAAAGAGTAAACACAAGATTCTCCCAAATAAGGTACTTAGAGAATAGTGTTCTGGTCTTATGCTTCAAGAAACTAAATGTTCCATTGAATCACCTTCCAAGACAACCTATTTTATATGGAAGGGTTGTCAACCTATTGCTACTGATGCTCAAATCATTGCTTGCAGAGTTATCTTTCTCTAGCATCCCTCTGAAGTAATTCTCTTTAATTTTTTTATTTACCCACATAACTATATCCACCACATTTAAACTAATTTGTTCTACCACATTACACATCATAACAAATTTCCATGGCATGCACTTCACCACATATAAGCTCTTATTTTTACAATTTATTCAAAGTATCCATGTGATCTTGAGGATAGTTACTAGCTTATAGGTGGGGAATTCAATATGATCAAATCCTTGGTGGAATTAAAGTTGCAACAGAAAGAGATGCTTGACAAAGGGTACATTAGGCCAAGTATATCGCCATGGGGTGCACCGGTGTTGTTCGTGAAGAATAAAGATCACACTCTTAGACTATGCATTAACTATAGGTAGTTGACCAAGTGACCATCAGGAACATGTACCCATTATCGAGGATTGATGATTTGTTTGATTAACTGAAGGGAGCAACAACGTTATTTAAGATCAACTTGAGATCGGGCTATCATCACATATGCATCAAAGAGAAGGACATCTACAAGACCGCATTCAGGACCAGGTACAGGCATTATGAGTTTGTTGTAGTTCTATTCAGTTTGCCTAATGCCCCAGCTACATTTATGTGTTTGATGAACAATTTGTTGCATCCTTATCTAGACAAGTTTGTGATTGAGTTTATTGATGACATATTGGTGTATTCTAAAAATGAGGAAGAACATGTCGAGCATTTGGCAACAATATTCTTGTTGCTGAGAGAGCATCAGTTGTATACTAAGCTCAACAAATGCAGTTTCTTCTAGACTGAGTTTCACTACCTAGGGCATGGGCATCACAATAGATCTAGAAAATATAAGGGCCATCATGGATTGGGTAGCTCCTAAGAGTGTAGATGAGGTGAGATCATTTATGGGATGAGGTCAGATCATTCATGTTTGTGGCATGTTTGACGAAATTCCTGTCATGGTCAGGAGGGGCCTAGATGAGTTCCCGTTGATGTGATCATTTTCGTACCTTTTTTCTAATGTTTTTTATCATCTCATAAGTTCTCATGAAGTTTTGGGCAGTGACTGGGGCTTTGGGGCTAAAAAGGTGGAACAAATCCCATAGTTGTAGGCACAAAACTAGTTTTTTGGGGCCCTAGTTGCGACCTTGCCTTGGCATGCCCGCTGCTATACGCTTCTAGCCTCTCCCTTGCCCTTACATACCGCGGATAAGGCTCAAAAAGGTCAAAACTCAGCTCCCCCTCAGGTTTCATGGGTCTGGGAGGTTGAGTTACCTCTTGGAGGTGTTTTTTGATGTTGTGTAAGGTATGTTTGTCAGGTTTTCATCGGTTCCACTTCCTTAATCTCATCTAGGAGGTTGAATCTCATAATAGTAGCCTCTCGTCGCATGTTTACCCCGGTTGGCCTGTTACTAGGGTAGATGTGGGAAGAGGGTGTTACATATGGAAGGTGAAACGTAATTTCCACCAAGTAATCCAACTCATCCAACTCATCCAATATTATGTTTCCATGTGTCAATATTCCACACGCATTGGTACCAAATTAAATTCGTTGTCAAGGATGTTTTCCTTGTTTTTTTTTCATTATAAATTAAAAAACCTAGATGCCTGATATTGTTTATGGCCATAAAAACAAGTATGAATTTGGCTTCACAAGTTAAATTAACAGATTATGCATCCTTGGATATACTCATCCCCCAGATGAGTCCAGATTGATCCAACATTCGGTGCTCTTCTTAACTTCCTAAAAAAATTATGCCCCAGATGTTATGGATGTGCCCAGATATCCCAAATAAGTATTTATGAATATGGATGTCTAGATCTTCTATCCATTCGTTAACTTGCCTGTATCATGGATTGCCCAGATGCCCCCGATTCTTTAAATCCTCTTCTTTTTTCCAAATACACCTTTACTTCAATAAACTTTTTCTCATAAACTTTTATAATTTTGGCTAGGTTTCATATACCTTTATAAATGTATTTGAGAGAGCTATCCATCTACACATTTTATAAGAGCATTTGAGATAGTTTTGTGTAGACAACATGAATTCAAAATTAGGCTATTAAACAATACATTCAACTATCAACAAACTACAAGAACACATCAAGTACAACCTCACCAAGCTCCCTTGAGCTTATATTTACTTTTACATGAACGACTATCAACTTCCAACTTGCTCAACACTCTCCTTGGGCTTGACATCAATGATTAACCTTTGACATTAGTGACAACACATTTATCAATATGTGGATCAGAGAACAAGCATTAGCTAGAAAGGAAATGATGGGAATATGCTTTTAAAAGAAGAAATTGAGGGGATTTTGAAGATAGTGATGATATGGAGATAGGGGGACTAGACCTATAGGATCTAACTAAATTTTTTGAAAAACAAGACCCTCAAGCTACACCATTCAGTGGCTACAACTATACAACATTGCATTCCTCTAAAGTTAGTCGTATAAAGGGATCTTAGAAAAAAAGATAAGCATTTAATGCCACCATATATAGGATTAAAAACAAGTTTTATCAAAGATCTCTCTAAAGTCACAGGAGCAAAGAAGGAAATATGGCGTAAAATCACATAAAAACTATGAGCTCCTATGGGACAAACTTACAGGATAGGATATTGCAGGAAGGTCAGCTAGATCACAGGTATATGGATATTGTTCAAAGGTTGCAGTAGAGTACAAATGCAAGTGTTGTTACAGCTACAAGTGTTGGCACAGGTACAAGTACAATTGTTGTTATAGGTATAGGTCGTGGTATAGGTACACGTGTTGGTACAGGTACATGTACAAGTGGTAGTACGGGTACATGTATAGGTGGTAGATAGGTACATGTATAGGTCACAATACAGGTGTAGATACAGGTGCATGTGTATAGTATTTGGAATACCATCTCACAATAGATGGATTGGTTATTTTTAGAGACAGGTATATGTACTAGACAACAGTGAGCTCAAGAAGGTGACGTTGAGGGAGTTTCATGAAAAACCATATTCGGGTCACCCAAGCTACCATAAGACTTTGGCTGCAGTGAAGAGATTCTACCATTGACCGAATCTAAGGAGGGATGTAGCAGAGTTTGTAGCCAGATGTTTGGATTTTCATATGGTTAAGGCAGAGTGTAAGCATTCAGGTGGACTGCTACAGCCGATTGCGATTCCAGAGTGGAAATTAGAGGTCATTTCCATGGACTTCAACACAAGTTTTCCCAGGACAACTAGATAACATGATTCCATTATAGTTGTGGTGGAAAGGTTGACAAGGGTTGCACATTTCATTCTAGTGAAGACTACATACTCAACTAGTGATGGAACACGTGTTTATTAGAGACATAGTCATATTGCACAGTGTTCTGAAGAAGATTGTATCTGACATGGATGAAAATCTCACTTCCAAGTTTTGGAAGGAGTTGTTTCCAGGTTTCAGCACCAATTTGACCTTCAGCACAATTTATCATCCGCAGACAGATGGACAAGCTGAGAGGCTCAACAGGATATTAGAGGATATGTTGAGGATGTATGTGATGCATTAACAATGCAAGTGAGAAGAGTATCTTCCACTGGTAGAGTTTGATTACAACAACAAGTATCAGGAGTCGTTGAGGATGAGTCCATATGAGGCATTGTATGGGCGGAGTTGCAACACTCCTATCAGTGGGAGTGATCCATTTAATAGGGTACTGATTGGACCAGATATTAGGAATTTGGCTTTTGTGATCCATGAAATGTGTATAAGAACTTTCGATGAAAATCACATGTAAGAAAATTTTGTCGACGCATTTCGAACCAGCCAGTGTGGTTCATCATCAGGACAAGATATGATGAACCACACTAGCGGGTTTGCAACGCGTCGACAAAATTTTCTTACATGTGATTTTCACTGAAAGTTCTTATGGACCAAATATGTTGGCAGAAATGGAATAGGAAATGCACGTGATCAAGAGAACTTGAAACTAGCACAGGATACGCATAAGATTGATGCAGATAGGAACAGGTTGTTCAAGGAGTTCCAGGTTGGGGATCAGGTTTACTTGCGTATCAAGCCCAAAAATATCTCCCTGCGGATTGGATCGTGTGCCAAGTTGGCACCAAGGTTTTGTGGACCCTTCAGGATCATTGAGAGGATTGGGCCAGTTTCCTATCGACTTGCACTACCTTCCACAGTGAAATTCCATGATGTTTTTAACATTTCATTGCTTAAGAAACATGTTAAATATGTTGATCATGTTATTGACTGGTTTGTATTGTAGGTGGAGCCATAAGGAGAGTTCCAGCCAGAACCGCAGTCCATTTTGCCGAAAAATATGATCATGATCAATAATCGAGAAATTGAGCAAGTTAAAGTGCAATGGAAGCATTTTGGGCCTGATGAAGCTACATGGGAGATGGAGGATCAGATGCAGACCATGTATCCTTCCTTGTTTTCCAGTTGAGGCAAAGAAGTTTTGGTGTGATGTTGGTTTTTGTTTAGCATATGTTTTGGCGATGTTTTGGTATATGTTTTGATGTGATGGTTGGATGTATGTACATATGTATGTGGATGTAAATACTGCCATGAGATATGTTGTAAAGCTCCAATAAGCGGTATGGTGTCATGTCATTATAGTTGTCATTTTGTTATGATGTCATGTTGGTTTTATTTTCATGAGGGTGATCATTGTAAATACTGCATCAAGCTATGTTATAAAGCTCAATGGGTATTATGTTTTCTTTTCAGCGTTGTTGCTAAGGTATATGTGTGATTAAACACCGAGGACAGTGTCCCCTAAGGGGGAGGGTTCTGTAACAGCCCTGTTGAAATTTTCATGTAATAAAGTTAAAATAATTACCATGGTTTATGGGACACGTATTCCAAGCTGAATGTTGGGCAAAAACATCCTAGTGTGGGTGTTCACATGGTTTATTATGGCTAAGGAAATGGCAAAGGCTATGGCTAAAGCATTAAAGAGGAAAAAAAGTATTTTCGGCACATTTATTTGTGAAAATAATGGAAATTAGGAGAAAGGGAGATGAAAGGTCACAAGTTGCATGTGAGGAGGAAAATGAAGGAAAAATAATGGAAAATGAAGAAATAGAGGCCTCATTGATAAAAATGCTTGTGAGGATTAATTGGTACCTTTTTTCAGTCATTTTTGGAGCTCTCTCATTGTTCACTCTCTCTCTCTCATACTCTTGGATACATAGAGTTTTATTGGAGCACTCTTGGAGAGTGTGGATACTTGGTGATTTGGAGTAAGAAGGCAAAAGAAGAGCAGGAAAGCATAAGCGAACATCAGGATCAACAGCTACAGTGGGATTTGATTGCAGGTAACGAGTTGCATGTATGTTTTTCTCACTAGTTTTGGCATGCATGGTGTATGCATGTGGATTTGCCTAGCCTTTCCATTTCCTAGACAACCATGGTATTATGGGTTTATTTCCATTGATTTTTTTTTGGTTGGTCCTCATGATTCCTTTAGATTTTGGGTTTAGTTATTAGTTCATGGAGCCTTGGTTGGAGAAATGCTCTAGAGCCCAGTGGAAAACTATTGGGTTGAGTTACTAGTCTTAGAGCCTTGGTTGGAAAAATGCTCTGGAGCACTAAGTGGGTTGAGTTACTAGTCCTAGAGCCTTGGTTGGGAAAATTTTCTAGAGCCCAGGAACAACTAGGGTTGAGTTACTAGTCCTAGAGCCTTGGTTGGGAAAAACACTCTGGAGCCCTAGAGCAGTTTGGGTGGAGACCAATCTGTGATGGTTAGTGATGTCTGACCGTCAGGTGGAATCACTGGTCTGGGGTTGAGATGGTTTGGTCTCTGGAACCCTAGTTTGGTTTTGATTGATGTGTTTGATAAAGTCCCACATTCATGCTCTGAATATGGCACGGGGGTGATTGGCTGAAGTGAGACTTGGCTTAGCCAATCTATGGTCGTGTGGAACGTGGAAGTCCCATCTCCACTTTGCTTTTACATTCAATAATGAAGAGATCATTCCTCTAGTATTCAATATGCAAATGTACTATTTTATGTACAGATTTTATTCCTATTATATACATTGTATTTATGGTTTTATTATGTTGGTTGTAAGCATGTGTTCGATCAGTGATGATGTATGGATCTATTTATATTTTACCTGGAAATGAATACACAATGTATATATGGTCAAATAGACTATATCGTAGCTTATTATGTAGGGGAGCAATGCTTCTTAGCTATTCTCAGATAAGTAAGAGACCCCCATGTTGAAATTTTTTGTTTACACATGTAGATGAAATGCTTGTAACATGTTTGATGAAATGCATCTCATGAATGGGAGGGGTCTAGATGAGTTCCCAATGATGTTATCCTTTTTGTACCTTTTTTCTAATGTTATTTATCATCTCTTAAAGTATCATGAAGTTTTGGGGAGTGACCTGGGATTTGGGGCTGAAAGGTGGCACAAATCCCCGAGTTGCAGACACGAAATAGACTTTGTGGGGCCCTGACTGCGACCTTGCCTTGGCATGCCTGTGGCTATAGGCTTCTAGCCACTCCCTTGCCCTTACATGCTCGTGGCTAAGGCTCAAAAGGGTCAAAAATACTTTCCTCCTCAGGGTTCAGGGGTCTGGGAGGTTGGGTTATCTCTTGGAGGTGTTGTTGATGTTGTGTAAGGTATGTTTGTCAGGTTTCCATCGGTTCCAATTCCTTAATGTCAACTAGGAGGTTGAATATCATATTAGTAGTCTCTCGTCACATGTTTACTCCAGTTGGCCAATTACTTGGTTAGGTGTGGTAAGAGGGTGTTACATATGGAAGGTGCCACGTCATTCCCACCAAGTATTCCAACTCATCCTTATCATCCAATAGTATGTTTCCATGCGTCAACATGCCACGTGCATTGGTATAAAACTAAATGCATTTTCAGGGATGTTTTCCTTGTTTTTTTTCGTTATAACTAAAAAATCCTAGATGTCAGATATTATTTATGGCCATAAAAACAAGTCTAAATTTGGCTTCACAAGTTAAATTAACAAATAATGCATGCTTGGATATACTCATCCCCCATATGAGTCCAGATTGATCCGACATCCAATGCTCTTCATAACTTCCTGAAACAACTATTCCCCGGATGTTATGGATGTGCCCAGATATCCCAGATAAGTTTAGATGGATATGGATGTCCAAATATTCTAGCCATTCACCAACTTGCTTGTATCCTCGATTTCCCAGATGCCCCTGATTCTTTCTATCATCTTCTTTCTTCCAAATACATGTTTACTTCAATACACTTTTTCTCATAAACCTTTAGAATTTTGGATAAGTTTCTTATACCATTGGAAATGTTTTTGAGAGAGTTATCAAACTACACATTTTATAAGAGCATTTGAGATAGTTACCTATAGACAACATGACTTCCAAAATAGGCTATTAGACCATACATTCAACTATCAACAAACCACCAAAACACATCAAGTACAACCTCAACAAGCTCCCTTGAGCTTATATTTACTTTGACATGAATGACTATCAACTGCCAGCTTGCTCAACACTCTCCTTGGGCTTGACATTAATGATTAACCTTTGACATTAGTGACAACGACATTAGTGACAACACATTTCTCAATTGGTGGATCAGGAAACAAGCATTAGCTAGAAAGGCAATGATGGGAATATGCTTTTAAAAGAAGAAAATTGAGGGGTTTTTGAAGATGGTGATGATATGGAGCTAGGGGGACTAGACCTAAAAGATCTAGCTATTTTTTGTGAAAAACGAGACCCTCAAGCTATACCATTCAATGGCTACAACTATACAGCATTGCATTCCTCAAAAGTTAGTAGTAAAGGAGGGATCTTAGAACTAATGTAAGCATTCAATGTCCCCGTATATAGGAGTAAAAATTAGTTTTATCAGATATCTCTCTAAAGGCACATGAGTAGAGAAGAAAATATGGTGTAAAAGAAATAAGAAACTACTCCAAGATCTTGGTGAGTTGTTACTAAATTAAAGGAGAATATCCCTAATCATGGACAAGTTTCAAACTACCTCCCACAATTCCAAATGAAAATCATCTCTTGGAATATTTAAGGATTGAACATAAAGAGTAAACACCAGATTCTCCCAAATAAGGTACTCATATAATAGTCTATTGTTCTTATGCTTCAAGAAACTAAATGTTCCATTGAATCGCCTTCCAATACAACCTATTTTACATGGAAGGGTTTTCAATCTATTGCTATTGATGCTCAAAGAATTTCTTGCAGAGTTGTCTTTCTCTAGCATCCCTCTGAAGTAATTCTCTATAATAATAATAAAAAAATACCCACATAACTCTATCCACCACATTTAAACTAATTGGTTCTACCACATTATGAATCATAACTAATTTATATGGCCTGCACTTCACCGCAGATAAGCTCTTCTTTTTTTTTAATTGATACAAATTGTCCATGCGATCTTGATGATAGTTACTAACTTATAGGTGGGGAATTCAATATGATCAAATCCTTGGACGAGATAAGAGGATGCATAAGAAGTCTCGTTGTCAACTCATACCACTTCGAGGACCTTGTTTGATACAAAAACCTCATGGATGTAGAAACTGCCAATTGGGTGTTCACTTGGAACAATAAAAGAGGGGGGCTATCTAAATAAATTATAGACTTTCTCTGTTTCTTCCATCAGAATCTACTATGACATATGGAATCCAATGTGAAACCATAATTCTACTAAGCTCAGGCTCATATCACTGGCCCATTTTCTTGGAAGTCGATATTCAAAATAGCCCCAAAAATCATCCCATCCATTTTGAGCTTCTAGTTAGCGGCAAATTGGTAGAAAGAAGTAAAGGTGCCATGAGGTTTGTTGATGTGTGGATTCTAGTAATGGCTAAGGGATCCATCTTAAAAATTTGAGAAAAGAGGAGTTTTGAGATATTTTCTAAGCCTGACACAACCTTGAGGATAAAATGAAGAACATTTAGCAAAGTATCATTGTAAAGGGACAACAGAACCCCTCACTATAGAGGAATTATAACTTCAATGTCAACTATATGAAAGAGGTAAGCAAGAAAAACTCCTTTGAAAACAAAATATTAAAGTTCAATACCATATTATTTCATTAATCCATGATTCAACATAGATATAACAACGTAATATACACCTTGAAAGTGAAGGAAATAAGATCAAAACTCACGAGAATATTGTGTAAGAATTGGTGACCTTCCATTACACCCTCCTCCTATAAACCAATCCAAATCGTGGAGCAACCATATAAAATATAACATAGAATATTCCAAGGCTAGTTACATTATAACAAAGAAATGCCCACTTAAGAGAAATCACCTCGGTAGAAGTTGAACAAGTAGTCATGGAAATTCCCAAGGACAAGCCTCGAGGGTTAGATGGATTTACCTCCAAAATTTTCCTTGCATGTTGGCCAATAATAAGTCTAGATGTTTTGGAGCTTATTAAAGACTCTTATCACCTCTCTATTGTCCTTCACACTCTTAATCTTCCTTTATTACCCTCATCCCCAAGCGAGTCTTTTTTAACTTCATGGAGGATTCTCAAACTTCCATTAATCAAAGTAAGTCATGAAAATATTTTTTCAACGTTTGTTGTCATTCAAGTTAATGTTTCTAGAAAATATAGTTTTTTAGAGGAGCTCACTTTCATTTAATTTTTTGGGTGTCCCCTTGGTGGACACGTCCCTTCTCATTGCCTCACTGGAGAACTTGCTCTCTACATTAGAGAAAAAATTGTCCAGTTGGAATTTTCATTCTCTCAACTTCTAAGGCCATCTAACCCTTCTAAAATTTGTCTTTCAATTTATGTCACTTTACCTCTTTTCAACTCTAGTTGTCCCAAATATGTACTAAAATACATTTTTAACTTGCAACATTCCTTCTAGGGAGAAGAAAAAAAAAGAGAAAACGGGCCTTGGTCTTCTTGGAAAATATTTTCTCTCCAAAACGAGCATGAGACTTGGTGTTGCAAGACACATAAATCCTAATCTCAGATCTCGAAGCTAAAACTTGGTGGCATTGGCTTCAAAAAAGATATGCACTATGGACTAAGGTACAAAGGATAAAATATAATCCAAGGACTCAATATTTTTAATCTAGGCATAATAGTGTGGAAATTTCACTAGCCTTAGTTGCTCAAGATGGGGCTCTATCTCTCGAGCTTAATTGATGGTTTTCCTAAAGCTCAATGGATGGTTTGCATGTCCTTGTCTTCTTTGTATTATCTTTCTCCATCCAGCAGTCATGGTTGACATAAATATTTTGGCTTCTCATGTTCTCCATGCAATGTTTTCTCATATTGTCTAGGTGATAGATTTCCCTGTTATTTATTTATATTTCTTTATAGTTAACAATTTTCCACTAAAATTTCATTATGCGACTTTGGTGTTGTTTGATTGTTAGAATTTGAGTGTTAGTTTTAGTGTTAAAATTGTGAAATATAGCTAGCAAACAGTGGTCGAGGCGGGAATTTTCCATGGGGGGTTTAATGTTTCCCATCAAAGATGATATATCCACACAATGATTTAACCTATGACTTGGTACTCTATTATTTTTGCTCACACATGGCTTTGGTCAAATGGGAAGACAATGATAAAGAGGTAGATGAATTTCTTTTGTATCATCCTCGAGCAAAGACTCAATGCTTTGACTCTGGGCACAATATTGGGGAAATTTCATTGTTCTTAGTTCTTTGTACATTCTCTCCACGTGCCTCATCCTGGTCTCATTCCATGGGTCTCCTATTGTTATGTAGTATTTGATATAACCATATTCCCTAACCATTTCCTTCACCACTTACTTCTAGCTTGATCAATTTAGCAAGTGAATTAAACATATAGATGTCTTTAGGCATAACTATATAATTGTTATGTCTTAAGAGAGTGTGTATTTTCACAGTTGCTCATTTTGTGGGGAATTTTCAGATGAAAATATGTCAACCTTAGTAAACCATGATCAAGGTCATCGTATTTAAGGTTTAAAAATGTTTAATAATAATATTAATATTTAATAATAATAATAATAAATAAATAATAATAACAATAATAATATGAGGAGGATGAGGAGGATAACTATATTAATATTAATAAAGTTTATCAATAATAATAATTTTAGCATGTATATTTCCACAGTGAATATTTTTTTATTGATGAGGTCTTCTAGAGAACTGTGTGTTATAATCATTGTTATGCGCGATCAAAACAATGATCGTAACGCACAATTCTCTAGAAGTCCTCATCAACAATAATATTAATATTAGGGTTTGTAAATAAAGTTTAATATTTCATAAAGTAGATTATTAATTATATTTTTATGGTTGATGTCATTATTATTCTATTATTTATTTATTTTAGAGGAAGATCCATATGAGGGGATCACTTCTCACCAACTTATTAGTAGAGCCTAGCTGTGAGGGCGTTGAGGATAATTAACCTAGTGACCTCCCATTAGCAAGGTGCTTTAGCAATCAAAACTTGACCAAATGAGTTAACCCTCATGGCCATTATTATTATTATTATATGATTGAATATAGTATTAATAGTTAACTATGATGAACCCTATAATAATATTATTATAAGGTTGATAAAGCTCATTCACAAACCCTAATGATAATAACATTAGATTTTGTGAATAAGGTTTAATATTTAATAATAATACTAGGGTTTGTGAATAAGGTTTAATATTTAATAACAAGTGTCGTGGGGAAACTTAGTCTTTGCCACTCAAGTTAAAAATTATGTTATTAGAACAATTACATAAAACATTATAACTTACATTGGTCAATGTTACATAAATTAATAGTGGTTAATAGGGTAGTGGAATCCTATAGTCTTGCTATGGGAGGAACTAACCAGCCTAGATCCATCTTGATTTTGGATCTACCAAGCGTTGAGGGGATTAAATCACTTTTCATTCTAAAAGAGGTTTGCATCTCAAGATATTTGATCTCTCTATGTGCTTGTGCTTAGTAGAGTCAAAGTTAAGATGGTTTAGATTAGTTTAATTATAATTATATTTACTAAATCCATGTTTTTTATTATCTTTTCATTTTTATGTAATTTGACCAAGTCAAAATGTTAAACAAGTCATTACATCACAATGTCACTGGGCTACCTCTCCACTTAATATATTGAGATGTGAAGTGGATAAATTAATTGCTAGCTCCTACACATGGACTTGCATAACTTTAGGTGGGTAATAACAACTTAAGTCTACACATTTGTAGTTTTACTCCTACATAAGTGTTGAGGAAAACATAAATAATGCTGAGAAATAACTCCTCGTAGATATATTTTTTTACATCTTATTCCTATCCATTTTTTATGCACAAACTTGCTTAAATTATGGTGGGAAATAACTAAAGTAAATATGTTATTTACTTCTTTCAAAGTTTAAGAATTAAAAATACTACAAAAATATATAAAAATAATGCACGAGTTTGTAACTATGTCTATAAATTATGGCATAAAATATGTGAGAGAGTTATCCACATGGCATTATCTTCAAACATTGCAATAAGACCTTCAAGTTATGGTCCAATCAAATGTTTACAAATTATTGATTTTCAATTTTTTTTTTTCAAAATTAAACATAATAAGTTGCATTGGTCAACCCTAAAATAATAGTGGTCAATAAACATATTGAATGCTCGAGTGAGAGGGACTAATAATAATAATAATAATATTAGGATTTGTGAATAAGGTTTAATATGTCTTGGTTAAACGGTGATGAGGCAAGCCGTTAAGGCACTCATCACAGGTTCAATTCCCTTCCCCGGTCGAGGTGATGTATCTGGACATGTTGATGAAGATGTAGTCCTACCAAAACTTACAAAAAAAGAAAAATATCAGGGGTTTGTGAATGAGGTTTAATATTTAATAATATCATTAGGATTTGTGAATGAGATTTAATATTTAATAATAACATTAGGATTTGTGAAAAAGACTTAATATTTAATAATGTTTAATAATAATAAAATTAATATTAATAAAGTATACTAATAATTATGATGATGATGGTTAACATCCACAAATACCAATATGGTCTATTGGACCTTTTAAAAGTAAATGATTAATTGGGGCTATTTAATAGTTGATTACTATGATAAAAAAAAAAAGGGAGATGTGTGTTATAAGATTACTGTAGTTTTGATACCTTGACAATTTAAAAAATTTAGTAGTGTGACAAGTGTTTTGAAAACGAGAACGGATGTTGAATAAGGGTCAAACAATCCAAGAAAAAGTGTTTTTCATCTCCGATTCCCTTAGTATCACAAAGGGGGGAAATTCTTTCATTCCAAGGTGTTTTGAGAATAGACCAATGCTCAATTTCACTCTGAAGCTCAAGAGAATTAGTTCTTATTTTTGTAGTGTTCATTTTCTTCTTAGCATTTTTCTAGGATAGAAAGATAATTATGGTAAAAAAGAGTGGGGTTAATCACCTCCTTATAATATCTTAGCTTCCTTTTTTTTCTCTCAACTCCTTATCATCTCACAAATTATCCTTAAATTTGGGAGTAATATTGTTTTTAATATCATCCTTATTCTCTGAGATAATCTCCTCCTTTATCCCCCAATGATCGAGACATGACTAGACATCCTTATGCCAACCTCGCTTGAGCCGAAGGTGGGGGTTTTGACTAGAGTTACAAGTAATTATGGGGAGCCCCTTGGCTTCCATGTTGTACAACTTCTTGCACACCAAATACCTAATATTAAGGTTGAGTATATTACCATTATTATATAATTGAATATATTATTAATAGTTGATCACAATAAAAAGACATGGTCACCTCTATATTATTAATAATAGTATTAATGAAGTTGACTACTACTAATAGTAATAATATTAAGGTTGACTATATTATTATTGTTTTTATACCCTATAATAATTTAAATAAAGTTGACTACTACTAATAATAATATTAAAGTTGACTATATTATTATTATTTATATGATTGAATGTATTGTTAATAGATCATGATCAAACTTGGTCAAACTTATGTTTACTATAGTAATAATAAACTTTGTTCACTCATAGTCATCCTTAGTTAATGTAACTAACCATATTCAATTATAGCCAACCATGGTTCACCAAAATGTAGTGTCCCCAATTAATAATTTTGCTAAGGGAAATTCTCAATTTTGCAAATTTGGCGAAAAATAAATATTTTTAGATAAATAAAATTGGGAGAAATAAACTATGAAGATATTCAATAAATATTGGAGAAAAGGAAATGGTTGGGACTTAGGAAAATAAGAAAAGTTAAAGTGAACATAAGTTGTGGAGATTACCACAAAGGCAAATCGAACCATAGGAATAATCAAACCATGATATCAAAGCATAGTGTGAGATAAATCAAACCATGATATGAGGAAGGGAAAACAACAATAAATGGAAGGCCAGAGCCTCATTTTGATCATTCTATTTCGAAATTTCATTTCATAATTGGAGATTTTTCTTGAGCTACTTAGCCAAGTCAATCGGTGTTGTTTAGCACAAGGAATTTCCAAGAAGAATTCCACCCTCATTTCAAAGAAATTCGAGTGTATCCCTAGTGAGGTAATTTGGGGAGTCCAATTCTAGATATTTGTAGAGCTTTTATGCAAGTATTCACTTAGTTTTCCACTCCTTAGGCACAAAGGCAATTTGAGTTGCTCATTGGAGGATCAACTATTGTGGGTTGGATTTCTGACTATTATGCAGGGGTTGAGCAATAGTGTTTTTTCGAGTATTGGAGTTGATTTTGGACGAAAGTTTGAGGAAGGAATTTTGCAAGGATTTGGAGGAGTTTCCATTTAGGAAAATCGTGCTTTCTTGTAGCAGTTTGATTTATGTAGCTCACTGGTTGATTGTGAAGGGCTACACGTGGATTTTGGGGTTTCAGTGACTGGTGGATTCAACCTAAGAATTTTTCTGGGTTTTGTGAGAGGAGTTTATAGTTAATAGTTCAGAATTTTCTCGGTGATATTCGGGTTTGGAATCCTCATTTTTATAGTAGGGCGAATTGCTGGTTTAGTTGGAATTTTCACACTATTTGAGAATTTTGGGCAAGTTAGAATTAGCTCAAAATATTTATAGGTTTTATTGTTAAGGGGTGTGAGGAGTCTCTCTCTAAATATTCCGAATTTTTGGATTAGTTTTGAAGGATCATTTTGCAGTTTGTCTATAGCAACACCAGTAGCAACAACAACATTATTTTCTAGGTAATTTGCATATTTTGGGGCTTTTCTGGTCACCTGGAATTAGCCCAAGATTTTTCTAGATTTGGTAGATTTGGGTGAGAGAAGCCTCTAATTAATTTTGTAGAATTTTTGGAGCAAATTTGATGGCATAAATCACAGTTCACCTCTAGCAGCAACAATGGAATTTTTTGGGTAGTGTCTTGGGAGAGATTAAGCCATTTCAGTTGGAGGCTTGCTTAGATCTTCACCTGGGTATTTTCTTGTTGTAGCTTAGTGCATCTTTTTGGTATTCATTATATTTCCTAGTTTGAGATATTATAGTGGTATGAAAGCATGATCTTGGCCAGTTATGCGGAAGCTAACAAGATCATGGAGGAGTATGCATGTATGCACACTGATTGGTGAAATTTATGGATATTACAATGGTGCAAAAGGGGAGTACACATGAAATCATGGAGGAGATCCTTACATATAATGAAGAGATGATGACAAATTTATCCCAATTGTGTATCAGTAATTGAATAAAATCGAACTATCTTCATCCTTATAACATAGGCACTAGAGGTGCACACGCCACGGGAATGAATCCGCTTACACCATGTCGGTAAAAGTCAGCAAATGCAGGGCAGCAGACCTCCTCAAGAGAAGTGGATAAGACAAGAGCAGTTAGATGATGGGACCAGGAGGAGATCTTACTTCTTATTGTGGGGTCTAGGGCGCAAGTACACTGATAACGAGCTTGAGGAGGAGGTTGAGCAGGATTGTTAGGTCCCTATATTACTAGTGTAGTCCCTTATTATTGTTAGTGTAGCACCCTTATTGTTATTTTTGTACCCTTGTAGTCCCCATATTGTTATTATTATGCTCCATAAAAGATTACTATTGTTATTGTTGTGCCCTTACATTATTATTGTTAGGTCGGCTAGGATTATATTGTGACCCCATGGACTCCTATATATATAAAGGAGGTTTTATCATTTGTATCATCCAAGAATTGTTCATTTATGTAATGTAACGAAGGTTTCCCCCTCGAAGAGGCTTATTTCTAAGTTGTTGATCTATCTTTTCGTCTATTTTTTTATTTGGGTTCATAACATTTAGTATCAAAGCTTTGGATTCAAGGGTTTTGTTGTTGCAAACAAGTCATAGTGGAATTTTAGCTATAACTTTTTTTCTATGAAGTTTTAGGCACTGAAAAAATACCCATTTGAGTCAAAATCCAGAGGAATTTCTTGTAAAAATTTCAAACCTTGGTTCTCTATATTTTCAGAGATATGATCTGAGGGAGTTAGGGTTTTTGTATGCTCCATAATCTCATCTCAAACAGGTGTCTGAGGGAAAATCGTCATAACTTTTGTTTCCAATATCTAATTGGAATTCTGTAAAAAGTGGTCAAAAGTGCATGAACTATAGTTTTTGTTGTATCAATTTCAGAGTCGAAGGATGAAAAAGTGACACGTGGCACGCCGTACAAGTTCTCTCTACTGAACCAATCCATAATTAGGTCATTTTTGGAGATTGGGCATAAATTTTCCTTGAGGAATCCAAAACAGTTCTGACTTGTGGCGTTGGAAAGAAGACTCAGAGGTCTAATATAGGACCAAAGCTTAAATATTGGGGATCTGAAATCACAGAGATACATCTGTATCAATATCAAGCTTCTCAAAAGCAAGAAAAATGTGTGCAATGTTTTTTAATTGCATAACTTTTGTTTGAAAAATCAGTTTGAAGTGATTCCAAGGACATATTGAAGCATAAATCACAGTGTTGGGTTCTATAATGCCTCCCAAAAAGAATTGTACACATGTTAATCCCTTAGAAATCTCTACTATGATGCATGAATATGAAGAAGTGCAACATGATATATCAAAATTACGAGACTAGGTGCAACAAATTTTGCTCTTGCAAAAAGTAACCAAAAATGAAATGGAAGCTAAAATGGATGGTTAGAAGAAAGACATGGAAGCTAAGATGAATGTCATGGAAGCCAATATGAATGGCGTGGAAGCTAAGATGGATGGTTTGAAGAATGGCATGGAAGCTAAGATGAAGCGCGTGGAAGATAAGATGGATTGTTTGAATAATGGCATGGAAACTAAGATGGATAGTATAGAAGGAAACATGGAAAATTTGAAGAAATACATGGAAGGTTTGAAGGAAGTTTTGGAAAATTTGCTACAAGAAAATCTTCCTAATGGTGAAAAGGTAGTAGAGGAAACTCGTGATAAGAACAAAATAAATGTTAATCGTGATTTCATAGGCTCTAATTTTGGATTGAAGACCCACTATATTCCAATATGAGGAAGTTTAATGGCAAGGATCCTGTAACATGGATACTACAAATGGAGCAATATTGATGTCCATAATGTGAAAAACACGCAAAAGGTACACATTGCAACTTTATGTTTAGAACAAAATACATTTGTGTGGTATCGATGGATTTTTTATTGTAAACAAATTGTCACTTGGTCAATTTTTATGGAGGAAATGATAGCATATTATGAGGATAAAAGAGCCACACATTCTTTAGCCAAATGATAAATCTCAAACAAAAGGATTCCATGGTGGAGCACATTGAAGACTTCCAAAAATTGAATATCAGGGTAAAGGATATTTCAGAGGAGTGCATGATTGATGTCTTCATAGTGAATTTAAAGGATAACATCCAACATGAGGTTTGCCTTTGGGAACCTGAATCATTGGAGAAGGCATTCAGTTTGGAAAGAAAAAATGAAACCAAAATTATGGCGACAAGGAAGCCTACAACTCACAACTATAAATATGGAAGTATTGCTACTCCTATAATTCCACAACCTACAAGGTTGACACCATAAAAATTGGAAGAAAAAATAGCAAAAGGGATTTGCTATAGTTGTGATAGAAAATACACTGAAGGTCATAAGTGTGCTGAGAATAAATTATTTTACATAGATTATGAAGAGGAGGAAGAAAAGGAACAAAAAACTTCAAAAGAAGAGGATATACATGAGGAACCACCCCTAGAGGAAGAAAAATGAATCCGACCATATCTTATAATTCATTGGCAGGAATTACCACTCCTCAAAATCTCAAGATAAAAAGACATGGCAAGAAGAAAAATGTAATAGTGCTAATTGATTCAGGTAGTACCCATAATTTTATTCATTATAAGGTAGCTTGAATTGCTTACTATACTCGGCACCAGAGTGTCAAGTGATGGTTTCAAATGGAGGAACTATAAATTTCTCTCGAAAGTGCCATAATATCAAGCTGACCATGGGAGAATATGTATTGAATAGTCAAATGCTCTCCATTCCACTGGGTGGTGTTGATGTTGTACTAGGATTACAATGGCTACAATCTTTGGGGACGATAGCTTTTAATTTTCAAGAACTTTTCTTGAAAATTATTTTGGAAGGAAAGGAAGTTGAATTAAAAGGTATCGTAGGGAAGTCAGTAAAGATAATAAGCTCTAATTTTATGACAAAGCTTCTGAAGAAATAACAACGAGGCCTAATTTCACAATTATGCTCACTAGAAGTTCCAACATCAAAATCATCTATTTCTCCAGATCTCCTTAGAAAATAATTCCAAGGTGTTTGAAACTCCCAAAGCACTCCCACCTATTTGTGATCATGATCATGCTATTCATTTGATTCCAGGAAGTTTTCCTCCAAATCTCAGGCCTTACAAATATCCTTATGTCCAAAAGAGAAAAATTGAGCGTATGATTGCAAAAATGCTAAAGGTTGGTATAATTCTCTGCTCCAGTAGTATTGGTGCACAAGAAGGATGGATCATGGTGCATGTGTCCGGATTATAAGCGGCTCAATAAGCCCACTATTACAGATAAATTTCCTATTCCCGTGATTGATGAATTATTGGACGAATCACATGGAACAATTTATTTCACCAATTTGGATCTTCATTCAGGATATCATCAAATTAGAATGAAGACTGAAGACATTCTGAAAATGACATTTAGAATTCATCAGGCTCATTATGAATTTTTAGTCATGCATTTTGGCCTTACCAATTCACCTTCTACATTTCAAGGGTTGATGAATTCCATTTTCAAACCCTTCCTTACAAAATTTGTGTTAGTATTTTTCGATGATATACTAATCTACAGTAGTTCTTGGAAGGACCATGTTCAACATGTTAATAGGATGCTCAAACTATTGGAGGAGAAACAATTATATGCAAAACCTCCAAATGTTTCTTTGGAGTACAAGAGGTGGAATATCTGGGTCACATTGTATCTGACGAGGGTGTTAAGGTAGACCCTAACAAAATTAAATCCATCAAGGAATGGAAAATCCCCACAACCATAAAGCAGTTGCAAGGATTTCTCGGGTTAACAAGGTATCATCACAAGTTTGTTAAAAATTATGGGAGAATAGTTGATCTGAATATGGGCAAACTATTTTTGTTGTGCTAGCTCCCTCATCAGTATTAAGTAAATGTGTTTAGGATCGTCTCAAATTAGTCAGTTATGTGAGGGTTTATGTGTCAAGTTTAATGTCTTTTATGAGAAATTTCTTAAGTAAAATAGTTGTTAAAACACATGTACAACAAATAAATTATATAGAAATAACACACAACAAACACATTACACAATAACTGATAACGGAGTTCACCCCTCCTGGGATACGTCTCCATGGACCTGCGTCAACTGGCTAGGACCTCTTTGGATTAATGGTAAATTTGCTCATTACATGCACCTACAATGCTCCAATGACTTTTCAACCTTCTCCATTGGATTCAGAAGACCCAAAAACCTCAACATGGACTCTTGAAGCTCTGAAAATGGTCTTTAGGTGATTTAGGCATGACTTCCTCTCCTGGTGGCCCTAGGCTTCTTTAATATTCAAAGTGGAAAAATCACTTACAAAAGTGTTCCAACACCTTTTAAACCTACATCATCATGCTCATAGCATCCAAATCATCTAGGAATGACTCTTCTTGAACCAAAATTGGTCAAAATATGCCAAAGTTATGTCTTCTTCAATATTTCCTCAAAAAACTCCACCAAAACTAGAACAACTCCAGTTAACCCCGCCAATTTTGGTAGTGGCACCGAAACTAGGGAGTCCCCCATTTTCTCCGCCAAGTTAACTGCATATTCATTAGTGGTTAAGTGGAGTTTTAATTGGTGGCTAGCAGATTAAGCGCAATTAACAAAAAATCCGAATTGAAATCGGCTTAGCGCATTAACATTGTTTAGTGGCTAATTAAACACGTTTAAAGTCTAATATGCGCATCAGTTTTGGCCCTCCGCCACAGTTTTGTGCCATGGTCCTTTGGTTGGGGCTAGCCCCTATACACCTCCTCCCAAACATAATTCAAACTTTAAATTAAAATCACGCCCCATTGTTAATAAGAACTATTGTGTGGTCTAATGGTATGGTATGCACATTGTGTGGGGGAGGTTGTGAGTTCGATTCCAACCTCCGCCCAGCCTCATATAAAAAATTTTCCGCCATAAACAAATATGAAATTTGACCATTCTTTACCACATTTTGGCCTTCAAGGGGGGGGCACATGGCGGCCTCTGCGCTTGCCACGTGTCAACACCCAATTAGTTCATCAAAAACTAATAAAAAATTGCCAAGTAACTAGAAATTCGGGCCAATCTCAATTTGACACTTGTCAGCATGCCATTGGCCGATGGAAAAACCAAAATTTGGCCTTTAACCCTATTTGACCCTCTCTTTTTTTAAATTCTCTTGTTTGGCATGGCGAACAACAGGCTCTAACTTTCACATACGAACTTTGTTTTGAGTGAAACGAAGTGCATTGGATTCCTGGTGACATGACTTATCCAGTCGTTCTAGTTTGGTGTGATTATGAGAAATTTGAATTTTTGGAAAAATTTTGCCCCTAAGCAAGATTCCGATCACTCCTTCCAACTGACAAGCTTTTGGACCCACTAAAGTTGGTTATCTAATGAGAGCTTAATCCTCTTATATTTCCAAAGTTATATCAACTTGATTTTACTTGGAAAAATATCCATGACAACCACTTGCATTCACTAACATGCCTTCCCTTGAAAATGGCTTGGCGCTTCAACCAATGTCCTCCTTTCGCTGTTGACCCAATCCAATACTTGTTGGTTGCTTTCTAACTAATTAAACACCTTGTTGTACCAAAGCGATTCGTCGGTGCTTGGAAAACTAATTGATGGCCTTCCCACTGAGAATAATGTTCCTCCTTATCACACACATGCATTCGATGCAAGCTTCTCCTTGGAAACCACTTTTACAAGTTAAGCCCATCTGAGTGAACTAAAACAATGAGTTACAATATCAATAATCACAAGAAAATAAATGACCATTCTTTTTACCTCCATGGTTCCAAATTCCACATCTAGAAGAATGCATTCACCATCTCCTTCGCTTCTTGGCATCAATAGATCAATTGGTCTACAATGGAAGTTGTTTTGGCTGCAAATTTTTGGCATATGGTCCACTTTATTCTTCTTGATTCCATCATCCTCCAATATTGTCATGTTGCTCGTGCCATGATTTGATAATGAAGGCTAATCATGAGCCTCTCTCTCAAGAGTGGACCTTCCAAAATCCTGAGACATCTTGTCACAAGCACAACCATTAATCTTGAAAAACACATCATGCAAGAAATACAACTTGACGACCTCTTCTTTTTGCTCCTTCAAAGCAACAAATATCACATCCTGTGAACATTGCCATGTACTCTTACATATTGGTGTACAAATTCACAAGTCGAAAAAACATGCCTCTTCAAACAACTAACTCTCAAGTAAAAAAAAACATGTGCAAATTTCCATCTTTGTTGCATCTAAGTGATTCAACATAACTCTACTTTCAAACACCTTCCTCGCGTAAACATGCAACATACTTTCAAAAGAAAAGAAATGCATTCAATTGGCAAAGAAATGCATCAAATAGGAAATATTTGCATCAATCATCAAAAGACATGCAAGGAATTAATTGGATAAGAAATCTAACCATATCTTACCAAACCATTTCAATGACGCTTCATTCAGCTGCACTTCATCATGTGAATCATCCTGACCCACATCAATTATTGATCTGAATTTGAATGTTAGTTTTTTTGTGTTAATTTCATCTTCATAATTATAAATAATTTGTCGATCTCTTGCTTCAAGTGCATAGGTTTCTTGAGGTGTTTGTGAGTGTTAAACAGGTAAATGCATCAAGTTTTATGTTAAATTCATGAGAATTTTAACTTAAAAACAAAGTACTTAACAACATTAATAATATGTATAGCAAACCATCCAATGATCCATTAACACAATTTTTTGATGAAGGAGTTCACCCCACCTGGACTACATCTCCTTAGTCTAGCTTCCATGGCTCAGGCCTCTGTATTAGCTTAAATTTGCAAAAAAAATTGTTTACATTCATCTACTACTTCTAAAACCTGCTTCAACATGTTTAGAATGTCCAAATCATCCAGAACACACTCTTCTTGCTCCCAGCTTGGTCGAATTTGGCAAAAGTTATGGCCTCCCCAATTATGGCCTAGGAAACCCCACCAAATCTGGAGAAACTTCAATTAGGGCCGCTAAATTTGGGGGCAACGCCAAATTTGGGGGCTCCACCGGTTTTTCCACAGAATTAAACTACAGTTTAATTAAAGTTAAGCGGGTGTTTAACTTGGTGATAAGCGCGGATTAAATGTGCTAATGGAGCGCATTAATATAATCCAGATTAACGCGCTTAAACATTGGTTTTGGGTTAATAAACCGTATTAAGACTTAATACCATGCTTATGTATTAGTTTCGCTCCATGGTCATCGCATAAGGGTCCTGTGGGGAGGGGGATGGCCCGCAGGGCTGGCCCCCTCCATTCCCTAGCCGGTTCAAACCTTTGAATTGAAATATATATCAAAGACCTTATACAATACGATATATTTTTGTGGTATGTTGGTATGTTGGGCGCGTTGTGTCCGGGAGGTCGTGGGGTCGAGCCCGACCTCTGCCCAACCTCTGTGCATTATTTTTATCCACAAAACATTAATATAAAACCTTCAGACTTAATACAAATTCGAACTTTGAATATGAAATTCGATGATATAAAATATGTATCCAACCTTTGATTTCAGAAATTTGGAATTTGGACTTGGTCCACCAGAGGGGGCACGTGGCGGCCCCTGGCTGCACCACGTGTCTGCATTTGGTTGGAATATCCCAACCATATATAAAATGAAACCTTAGGATAGATAACATAAAAAAATATAAATAAATAAATAAATAAGTAAATAAATAAATCATCTTCTAAACTTTCTGGCGAATCCTGTAGTGACAATTGTAACAGTGTCATTGGGTGAAAATGACAGAATATTCCAAGAATATCCTTTTCTTTGCTGACTAGGCTTCCAAGTCAGCATTCTGTCCTTTCCTTTCGGCAATTTTTATAGTTTTTTAGGAAAATGAACAACAGGCACTATCTTCCTCATCTGGAGTCGGTTTTCGATGAAACGAATCACGTCGAATTCCTGGCAACGAGCTCTTCGCTATCATTCAGTTTCCAATCAATTATGAGCACTTTCATATTTACGCTTTAACAATGAGCACCTAATCATTCCTCCCCACTAAAAGCCTTTTGGACCCCAAAATCTCTTTGATTACTGAACATGTGGATGAGGGTACAGTTCCCTCACCCTTCTAGTCTCAATCCACTGAAATTTTCCCATTTTCATCAACTGGAGCTTTTCAAAAAAATAAGATTTTTCCTTGACTCTTGAGACTCTCTCTTCTTGTTGTTGACATCGTCATGCTGAAATTTCCCTGAATTTGTAGAACAGCAAATTGTTCTTGCAAACAAACTTGTTCCCACCTCTATCATCAATCAAAGTAAACTTAAAAATTGTCTCACCTCACACACTGTCGTCATGGCGATTCTTAACTGATATTGCTTTGTACTTGCGTCGACTCTTGACAAAGTATTTTCGCCATTGCCATGTACCCTTTGGAAACAAAAAACAAGCACTTGTGGAACCTCTTCCTTCTTTTTCAAATTGCTTTGTTGCTTCCCCTTTGACCTTTGCACTCTCTTGCACCGGCATCTTGTTTCCAACACTGCTCAACACTGATGTTGACTGCTGCAAATCTGTCACATCTTGTTTACCTCCTTTCAAAGGCAACCTATTAGAGTCCTAAAACATCTCATTCAAAACATCTCTATGTTTAATCATTAAAAAAGTCAAATTTTGACTTTCATTCACTATTCTCTTCATTTCTCCTACATGTATAAGAGACAAACTTGTCTTATTCTTATGCGCTCTAACTATGTAGTCAATTACATCTTTAAACAAGTGATACTTATTCTCATGGCTTTGAAATTATACTTTCCTCTCATAAAGATAAGGACTTCCCAAAACAATACTTGAAAATCTCAAGTGGCACCACATCAAGTTCAACTTCATTGAGAAAGTTTGAATTGATGGCAAACCTTAGTATGCACTTCCTTGTTACCTACAAATTTCCATTCTTGGATATCCACCCTAAAGGATAAGGCCTTGGATGTATAACAATTTCAAGGTTTAGCTTCTTAACTAAGTCTTCTGAAATTAGATTAGATTGAGAACCACTATTAAAAAGTGTGTCTATCTTGGTATGTTTAGAAATGACTCTAATATGGAAAAGTTCAATTCTTGTATCTTCATCTTGAGTGACATTGGAACAATTTGAAGAACTAATGCTTGCTATGTTCTTAAATTTCAAACCCATGGCTGTAATATTTGTTTCACCTCTTGAATATGAACCTAAGTCATGTTCAATTTGCAACAATTTTCCCCTTTTCTTTAGATTTCAGTTTGTTTGGCTTCAACTCTGGATGAAGTTTCCAACAATGGTCTTCATGATGGACATTCTTCGAACAATGTTTACATGTGATTTTCTCTTTCTCTCTTTTGATAGAGCTATTTCTCTTTCCTCTTCCATTAAAATTTCCCTTTCCTTTACCCTCATACTTAAGGAAACTATCCCTTTTCTCATCTACACTCTGTTTCTCTCTTGCTTCTAAATGCGTGGCTTGAACACAAACCTCATCTAAGTTTGTGTGATTGAACATGAGAATAGTGTGCCTAAGATAACTAAGCAAACCCCTGATATACTTTAACAAAGTTTCTTGAGAATACAAATTAATACCCAAAATGAAAGCTCTTCTCCTAAATTCATGAGTATAATCTTGCACACTTTTCCGTTTCAACTGTCTAAAATTCTGCCAGTCCATAATGGATTTTTGCATGTAAGCTAAGGGAGAGAATTGTATTTTAATGGCAACAATAAAACTTGACCAGGACATTGAGATCTTACCATAGTTTTTAATCTCTTCTTGAGTCCTTGCTTCCCGCCATACAAGTGTTGATCCTTCCATCCTCAAGGAAGCCAATTGAATATTTATGTCATCTTCTTGAAGGTTCTGAATTCTTCAATAAACCTCCAATTGACGAATCTAATTATCCAGCCTCTCTGCATTTACCTCGCTATTATACATTGGACGCTCAAATTTGACATCAAGTTTGAGTAAGGGAGTTTTTCCTTTTGGAGTTTTTGAGTGAGTATGGGTGGTTTTGGCTTTGGATGTGGAAGATGATGATGATGGTGATGATGAGGATGATGCTGAAGATGGTGGAGATGGAGAAGGCTTTCCTCCACTTCCCTTTGAATCCTTCTCTTCATCATTTTTTTCCCTCTCTTCAAAGAGGATCCTAACCCTTTTAGTCAGTTCATAGAAAGCCTTCTTTTATGTTTCCTCTTCTGAAAGACCTCCATTCTCTCCAAACCTGACATGATGGCTATGGATTCAAGCTTAGCTTCTGGTGCAACTTGTACCTCTTCAACCTCGGCTAGAGATAAAGCTTGAGGTGCTTCAAGTGTAGTTGTGAGTGAAACTTTGGGTGGAGATGGTGCCCTCGTGGCTCTCCCTCTTCTGGTCTTAACCTCGGGACTAGCAACCAATAGTTTTCCTTCTCCTCTCTGCAACTTCAACCTTGTAATCATCACAAATTTGAAACCATTAAAGCCATGCTTGCACAAAACTCAAGCAAATCAAGGAAATAACCTTTCAACCAACTTGGCTTTGATACCACCTTGATTTGAATTTAACTGTTAGTTTTTTTTTTGTTAATTTCATCTTCTAAATTATAAACAATTTGTTGATCTCTTGCTTCGTGTGCATAGGTTTCTTGAGGTATTTGTGAGTGTTAAACAGGTAAATGCATCAAGTTTTATGTTAATTTCATGAGAATTTTAACTTAAAAAAAAGTATTGAACGACATTAATAACATGTACATCAAACCATCCAATGATCATTAACACAGTGTTTTGATGAAGGAGTTCACCCATCCTGGGCTACATCTCCTTGGTCCAGCTTCCATGGATTGGGACTATATATTATCTCAAATCTGTAAGAAGTGTTGTTTACATTTATCTACTGCTCCTAAAACCTACTTCAATGTGTTCAGAATGTCCAAATTATCCAGAATAGACTCTTCTTGCTCCCAGTTTGGTTGAATTTTGCAAAAAGGTATGGCCTCCTCGATTCTGGCCTAGGAAACACCACTAAATCTGGAGAAACTCCAGTTAGGGCCACTAAATTTGGGGACAATGTCGAATTTGGGGGCTCCCCCAGTTTTTCCGCTGAATTAAACTGTATTTTAATTAAATCTAAGCATGTGTTTAACTTGGTGATAAGCGCAGATTAAATGCGCTAATGGAGCACATTAATATAATCCAGATTAACACGCTTAAACATTGGTTATGGGTTATAAACCTGTATTAAAAGTTAATCCCGTGCTTATGTATTAGCTCTACTTTGTGGTCATCGCATAATGGTCTTGTGGGGAGGGGGTTGGCCCCCTCCATTCCCCCGCTTGTTCAAACCATTGAATTGAAATATATATTGAAGACCTTATATAGTAATATCTATTGTTGTGGTATGTTGGTATGTTGGGGACATTGTGTGGGGGAGGTCGCGGGGCCGAGCCTCAACCTCTGCCCAACCTCTGTGCATTATTTTGCTCCACAAAAAATTAATATAAATCCTTCGGACTTAATAATACAAATTCTAACTTTGAATATGAAATTCGACCATATAAAATATGTTTCCAACCCTTGATTTTGGAAATCAGACTTTGGACTTACTCCACTAAAGGGGACATGTGGCGGCCCCTGGCTGCACCACGTGTTTGCCTCTAATTGGACTATCCCAACCATATATAAAATGAAACATTAGGATAGATAACATAAAAGAAAAATTCACCTTCTAAACTTTCCGGCGAATCCTACAGTGACACTTGTCACAGTGTCATTAGGCAAAAATGACAAAATATTCCCATAATATCCTTTTCTTTGCTGATTAGGCTGCCATGTCAGCATTCTGTCCTTTCTGCAATTTTTTTAACTGTTTATGAAAATGAACAATAGGATCTATCTTCCTCATACGGAGTCGGTTTTCGATGAAATGAATTGCGTCGGGTTACTGGCAATGAGCTCTTCGCTATCGTTCAGTTTCCAATCGATTCCGAGGACTTTAATTTTTTAGCTTTAACACTGAGCACCTGATCAATTATGGAATCCTCTTTGACATTCTTGTCAATATCTCTCTCCACATTCTTCAAATGTCGTGGATGACTTGGATACAAAGTCCAACACTTGAATACAAGATGACCTTGCTTATGGAAATGAGTGCAAAACAATTGCATCTTCTTTTCAACATGGTTTCCATTATCCAATGGACCTTTGGCTTCCTGCCTCCTTTGTTTTAAAATTTTCTTGTGCATGGATATCTTCTTCCAAAATATTGAAACAACATGGTTATTCCAACCACAAAAGGAACATGTAAACTTTCTCCAAATCTTATGTGATAATTTGCCATGTTTATCATAATCAAAAGCAACTTGATTAAAGGCAGATTTATACCTTGGGAATTCACCTTTGTCACCTTCTTGAGGAGGTTAATTTGATGAGCTAGTGGCTCTCTTAGGAATACCAACAATGGCTTCAATGACTTTAGAGCTTTCAACATCCCCTTGTTTTCCATTCTCATTAGCTACATGCTTATCGACATTTTCTTTTAAAGTGGGTGTAAAACTTTTGCATTCCTCATGAACACAAACTTCACAAGATTGAGGTAATGAACATGTAATGAAAGTCCTTATCGGAACACCTTCATGTGCCTCCTTGGCTTTGGATCATTCTCCATCATGTTGTCCATAACCAAGACCCAAATACCTAGGCCTTTTCTCTACAACAATTGGCTCAACTATGCCTTGTGCATGTTTTCCCAATCCTTTACCTTCATAGCCCATCTTCATCAATAATTTGGACCCTATTCCTCTAGTGTGTCTTTCAAAAGTACATACACATTAATCTTGAGAGGAAATAGAAGATAAACTTGAATTGCATACCTCTTTTCAAGCACATGCGTGGCTAGTATTTCCTTGGCATCATGGAGTTGAGTCTCCAACTCATGCATCCTTGCTAGGGTTTCATTTGCAATATGGAGTTGAGTCTCCATCTCATGCATATTTTCAAGAAGCTCTTGCTTCTCCTCCTTCATGGCAATCAACTACTCTTGAAGTATAATGCTCTCTCTCTTATATTAATACATCTCTTGCACCATATCATTCATGATGTATAGCTTCTACAACATCTCTTTATCAAATAGTTTTGCTAAGGAAGATTGACTAGAAACAATGCTTGATGAAGCTGCCATCACACTTGTAATGCATAAAAAGCTTCTTTGCTGTGATTTGAGAATTGAGCTCTCAATCTTGACCTTATCTTCGCACACATAAATTTGCACATAGTTAAATTATCCTTGCACAATACAAGACCAATAGCTAATTTTTTAGCTAACCCTGGCAAATCTCAGGGCTAAAATGAGCTAAACCTCGCTCTGATACCAACTTGATCTGAATATAGACAAACTAGTTTTGTTGTGCTAGCTCCCTCATCAGTATTAAATAAATGTGTTTAGGATCGTCTCAAATTAGCCAGTTATGTGAGGGTTTATGTGTCAAGTTTAGTGCCTTTTATGAGCAATTTCTTAAGTAAAATAGTTGTTAAAAACACATGTATAACAAATAAATTGTAGAGAAATAACACACAACAAACACATTACACAATCGTTGATAATAGAGATCACCCCTCTTGGTTACATCTGCATGGACCTGCTTCAACTAGCTACATGCACCTACAGTGCTCCAATGGTTTTTCAACCTGCTCCATTGGATTCAGAAGACCCAAAAACCTCAAAATAGATTCTTCAAGCTCTGAAAATGGTCTTCAGATGATCTAGGCATGACCTCCTCTCCTGGTGGCCCTAGGCATATTTAATCTTCAAAGTGGAAAAACCACTTACAGAAGTGCTCCAACGCCTCTTTAACCTACACCATCATGCTCAAAGCATCCAAATCATCTAGGAATGATTCTTCTTGAGCCAAAATTGGTCGAAATATGGCAAAGTTATGGCTTCTTCAATATTTCCTAGAAAAACTTCACCAAAATTGGAACAACTCCAGTTAACCTCGCAAATTTTGGTACTGGCGCCGAAACTGGGGACTCCGCCATTTTCTCCGCCAAGTTAACTACAAATTAATTAGTGGTTAAGTGGAGTTTTCACTAGTGGTTAGCGCATTAAGCGCAATTAACAAAAAAATTGAATTAAAATCAGATTAGCACATTAACATTGTTTAGTGGCTAATTAAACATGTTTAAAGTCTAATATGCGCATTAGTTTTGGCCCTCCGCCATGGTCCTTTGCGTTGGGGTTGGCCCCCAGACGCCTCCACCCAAACATAATTCAAACTGTAAATTAAAGTTGCGCCCCATTGTTAATAAGAACTATTGTGTGGACTAAATGTATGGTATGCACATTCTGTGGGGGAGGTCGTGGGTTCGAGCCCGACCTTCGCCGAGCCTCATATAAAAAAATTTCCGCCATAAACAAATATGAAGTTTGACCATTCTTTACCACATTTCATCCTTGGAGGGGGGGCACATGGTAGCCTCGGGGCTTGCCATGTGTCAACAAAATTTTCCAAGTAACCAGAAATTCAGGCCACTCACAATTTGACGCTTGTCAACATGCCATTGGCCGGTGGAAAAACCCAAACTTGACCTTTGACCCAATTTTACCTTCTTCTTTTTTTTTAAATTCGCTTGTTTGGCACGACGAACAACATGCTCTAACTTTCACATACAAAGTCCGTTTTGAGTGAAACGAAGTGTGTCGGATTCCTGGCAACGAGCCCTATCCGGTCGTTCTAGTTTGGTGCGATTATGAGCACTTTGAATTTTTGGCAAATTTTGCCCCTAATCTAGATTTCGATCAATAGCAACACCTATAACAACATTATTGAAGAAAGATTCATTTTCATGGACTCCTGAAGCAACTAAGGCCTTTGAACATATTAAAAAGACAATGTGCCAAGCACCAATCTTAGCTACACCATACTTCACAAAAACCTTTATTGTGGAATGTGATGCCTCAGGAAATGGAATTGGTGCTGATTTAATGCAAGAAGAAAGACCCATTGCTTTTGAAATTCATCTAATCAAAGGAAAGTATTTATAGAAAACTATTTATGAGAAGGAAATGTTGGCAATACTACATGCACTAAATAAATGGCAACCTTACCTAATGGGAAGACACTTCAAGGTAAAAATTGATCATGATAGTCTTAAATACTTTTTGGAACAAAGACTATATTCAGAAGAGCAGCAAAAATGGGTCACAAAGATGTTGGGTTATGACTTTGAAATCATCTACAAAAAAGGGAAGCTAAATTTTGTTGCAGACGCACTCTCAAGTAAGGATGAGGATGTGGAAGCATTGCTTTGTGCCATTTCTATTATCCAACGAAATTGGATAACTGAAGCACGGGAGGAATGGAAGAATGACGAAGAAGTGTGGACACTCATTCAAAAGTTGTAGCAAGATCCCAGTACATTTTGGAAAAATGATTCCTTATGGTATAAACATCACTTATATCTTTTTAAGAATTCTCAACTAAAACAAAAGATTATTTTGGAATTGCACACCTCTCCCTTGGAGGACACTCAAGATTTTTTTTAAATTACCACAGGATGAAGAAATATTTTTTTGGGGATGGCCTTAAATTTGAATTCAAATTTTTGTGGCGGAATGTTTGGTTTTCCAGCAAAATAAAGTTGAGACAATTAAGACCCCGAGTCTACTACAACCTTTATCCATTCCAAGTCAACGCTAGGAGGAGGTTTCAATGGATTTTATCACAGGCTTACCTAATTCCGAAGGAAATAGTGTCATCATGGTGGCAGTTGATAGAATTACCAAGTATGCACACTTCTGTGCATTATCTCATCCATTTAAAGTGAGTACAGTTGCTACTGCATTTATGGAAACAATTCAAAAGCTACATGGAACCCAAAGATTATTGTAAGTGACAGAGATCCCATTTTCACTGGAAATTTTAGGACAAAATTATTTTCTTGTTTGGGTACTCAACTAGCTCATAGCTCATCTTATCATCCTCAATCTGATGGGAAAAATGATATAGTGAACAAATGTTTGGAAGGATATCTTTGTTGCTTTGTATCTGAAAAACAAACACAATGGGTCAAGTGGTTACCTCTGGCTGAATGCTGGTATAACACTTCCTTCCACATTGTAGCAAAATTGACCCCATTTATGGCACTTTATGGATATCATCCACCGTTCATCACATAATCTCTAAGAGAAAATTCTAAGGTTCAAGCAGTGGAAGATAACATTGAGCATCAACAACAAGTTCTCCAACTCTTAAAGGATAACCTAAATTTGGCACATAATCGAATGAAACAACAAGAATATCAACATCGTAGCGAGAGAAGTTTTGATGTAGGCGACTCGGTGCTTTTAAAGCTACAACCATACAAACAAATGTCCCTCAAGCAAGCTAAGAAGGATAATAAATTATCGCCAAACTACTATGGCCCTTACAAGGTGTTGCAAAATATTGGTACTATGGAATACAGATTGGAGCTTCCTGCATCTTCCCGAGTGCACCCAATTTTCCATGTTTCATGATTAAATAAGGTTATAGGTGACAAACTTCCAGTTCAAAAAATATTGTCAGAACTTGATGAGGAAGGGAAAATCATACTGGAACCTGAAGCAGTCATGGAAACAAGAATTCAACAACTACGAAATCGATCAATTTCAGAGTACCTCATCAAGTGGAAGAACTTACCCACTAAAGATTCCACATGGGAGGATGTAAATTTTATATAGAAGCATCCAAAACTACTCAAGCATTGAGGACAACACTTTTTTGAAGGAGAGGGGCATGTTAGGTCCCTATATTACTAGTGTATTCCCTTATCATTGTTAGTGTAGCCCCCTTATTGTTATTGTTGTACCCCTGTACTCCCCATATTGTTATTATTGTGCCCTGTAAAAGACCACTGTTGTTATTGTTGTACCCTTGCATTATTATTGTTAGGCCAGCTAGGATTATATTGTGACCCCATGGACTCATATATATATATATATATATATATATATATATATATATATATATATAAAGGAGGTTTTGTCATTTGTATCATCCAATAATTGTTCATTTATGTAATGTAAAGGAGGTTCCCCCCTCGAAAAGGATTATTTTTAAGTCGTTGATCTATCTTTTCTTCTTTTTGGTGAGTTGGGTTCATAATAATGATACTGAGGGCATGCAAGATTACGAGGAGCATGTGGATACACCTAGTGTGACACAGGAGCCACCCTTGTTGGAGTCTCTTTTGGTAGCCTCGGTTGACATATTGGTTGAGACAATTGAGCATACACCCGTTGATGAGGTTTCAGGGGACACAAAGTTACCCACCATTGGTGAGATGCCAGGGGACATATCCCTAGTTGATGAGGTGCTAGGAGACACAAAATTATCTAGAGTTGTGACTGAGTTTATAGATGATAGCCACCCACAGTAGTTTTGACATCTCCAGTCCGACCTTCTAGCATTGAAAAGGAAGGCCACGACAATCCGAGAGACCATTATGCAGTAGAACGAGGAGCTGGATGGCATGAGAGTAGCTTGTGCCGAGACAACGACCAAGCTGACTCATGTCGAGGAACGATTGGATTCCATAAAAACACAACTAGAGGAGTACACATTGGATCATCAACGCATCCCTCTTCAAGCATATATAGATGGGGCTTGCAACATTGATAGGTTACCTATGCACATTGGTGAGAGGGAGGCATATTTAACTAAACAAATCTCGTGCGTTGACCAAGACTATGAGATGAGACGACATGAGTTGTGTAGGGTGCAACGTTTGCAGGTTGGAGTTGTTGTGCATAGGGGTACACATGCATTCAATCATGCCCTTGGAGTTGGATGGGGTGATATTATGAGTTGGTACCTGGTGGAGTGGGCTAGATTTATGGAGATGGTGGTAGTTAAGGGTGAAGCTCAATAGGAGCTTTTAGACATTGGGGATGTTCGAGGCCCAGGTTGGCATTGGGATCCAGGTGGGGCTTCCTACCATATACTTGAGATGTAAGATGGTGGTTATTGGGATCTAAGTGGAATTCCCCACCACATCATGGATGTGGTTGGTGAGGGCATTAGTGGTGTGACAGATCCAGTGATTGAGCATCCACACATTTTCAGATCTCCATCAACATTAGTGACGGGTTGGATTGATAGGGGATCATGTAGACTCTGCGATTTGTTTGAACATGTTGGTTGTACATGGAGTCACATGATTATTAACATAATCCGACAGGAGTTTGTCGAAGGAGGTGGCATTAGTAGACTGCTAGATAGTGCCTTGTACGGGGCTAAGGGTTCTCCCCAGTTATGTGGGACACAATGGTCATGGATGAACAACACAGTGGTGTCATCGCCACTAATACATAGAGGGATTCACTTCTCATGTCTCTCAAGGATATTTTGGAAGTGAGGCCCATACATCAAAGGGTATGGTGATGCGACAATGAAGGTGGTGATACCAGCAGGGTGCGAGCCAACGTGTATTATCTCAGATTTATATCATGGCATCCAGTGGCGTGTAGGAGCATGGAGCATCAAACTGTGGTTTGCAGGTGAGCACATAGATGCATGGCAGTGTGTTGTGGTGCGTGGATTTGCACCATGGAGTGGGAGGAGTGACTTACACCACATCAAGTTTGTTAGTGGAGTGGAAGATGCATTGATACATATGGTATGTGATATGGTACAAGGTGGTACAACAGTGAGCATTGGTATCAAGTGGTGCACAAAGTTGTGCCTCATAGTTTAGTGCTATGCAGAGGAGTGTAGGGGTGTGTATTTATGTACAACATAGTATGATGATGCATAACAAGTTGTTGGAGTGTTGCCACCAGAGAGATCTCCTGATAGGGACGTCGGGCACAACATTAGGTTTGCCATGCCCAAATTTCGATAGCGAGTTGATCACAAGGCTAACTGTGAACTTCCATTTATCACTCTCTAACATTGCACAATAACACAAGGGACTTGACTATTGTCTCTTGATGTTATCATCACGAACAACATGACCTAGAAAATTCATCTGAGACAGTTGGACAAGACAAAATGCATCAGGAGAGAGGCTTTCCAGTTGTGGCATATGGTCAGGGTGCGAGTTGGGAGGTGCAGGCTTTGGGATGGTATGATCTGCTGCAAGCTCCACCATTGAGCCCACATTTAAGGGGATGCATGACACTTGTTTGGCGAGACATTATGAGATGTCTTAGGAGCACATTTAGTGGTTGGTGGTCCCATCCTGTAGGTGGATGTTTAGACTCCAGGAAATTTTGGGTATCACCTATTGGAGACAGGATAACATATCTCACAGTGTGGTATGGCAGGCACAGGAAAATCTTGCACACACGATATTGATTCAGGATGTATGGAGTACATATAATGATTGCATAAAGGGGCTCGATACATGGTACAAGTTGGTGCCAACAGTTTTCAATACTTTTCCACAACCAATGTGGCTATGGGATCCAAGATTCAGTTGGATGATTATTCACTCTATTTTGTGACGAGCAGGATCAGGGCAGAGAGTGACTCATCTCACTCTTGGTTTGAAATATGGGGGAGCAGCAAGGCCTTTGTCACATGGCAAGGACAATTTTCCTTGTTACTGTTCTGGACAGATTGGCAATAGATGGATAAACAATGATATCATGGAGATGCCAAAGCAGGGTGAGCTTGGACTTCACATATTTTTTGCCATCAGGTTCCAGGACAAGAGGATACAGTGTGCACATGATGGGAAGTATGTCATAGTCAGAGTGGTGCAGCGTCAACATGGTGGCACCCTTCTGAGACTGGCATGGGATCCGGGCATCTCAAAATTTTAGGGTTCAACTACCCTTAGTGGTGATATAGTTCCTACAGGGGGAGATAATTTAGATGTTCCATTGGGTTTTAGTGGTTTTTTATTGGCATGTGGGACTTCACCAACATTGCAGGTTTGCCAACAGGAGGATACTAGGGGAAGTTCATGCGGGAGAGGCTTCATCCCCACAGGGATTGTGTTGTGTGTTCAAGAGTTTACTCTTGGAGTGCATGAGGTGGACTGTTTAGTAGGGAAGCTTAATGGGGAGTTGGACAGAGTCCTACATTATCATGATGCTCTACTTATTGCTAGTATTCATAGGGCTTTTGCTACTTGTATCTTGTTTCCATGGAGCTTTATTGTAGGTATTCACTTATTTTTCCACTCTTTGGGCACAAAGGCAGTTCGAGTTGCTCATTGGAGGATCAACTATTGTGGGTTGGATTTCCAACTATTTTGCAGGGGTTGAGCAGTAGTGTTTTGTTGGGTATTGGAGCTGATTTTGATAAGAAGTTTGAGGAAGGAATTTTACAGGGTTTTGGAGGAGTTTCCCTTTAGAGAAATTGTGCATTCTTGCAGTATTTTGATTTTTGTAGCTCACTGGTAGATCATGAAGGGCTACACTCTGATTTTGGGGTTTTAGCGACTAGTGGATTCAATCTAAGATTTTTATGATATTTTATGGGTTTTGTGAGAGAAGTTTATGGTTAAAATTTCAGAATTTTCTGAGCGATATTTGGGTATGAAATCCTCATTCTTATAACAGGGCGAGTTGTTGGTTTAGCAAGGATTTTCACACTATTCGAGCATTTTGGGTTAGTTGGAATCAATTCAAAATATTTATGGGTTTTATTGGTTGGGGTGTGAGGAACCTCTATCTATTTTTTAAGAAATTTTGGAGTAGTTTTGAGGGGTCATTTTGCACTTTTCCTCTAGCAGGAGCAGTAACGACAACAACATTATTTTCTAGGTAATTTGTACATTTTGGGGCTTTTCGGGTTAGCTGGAATTAGCCCAATATTTTTTCTGGGTGTGGTAGATTTGGGTGAGAGAAGCCTCAATTTAATTTTGCGGAATTTTTGGAGCAAATTTGATGGCATAAATCACAATTCACCTCTAGCAGCAACAACATAATATTCTAGGCAATGTATGGGGACAAATTAAGCCATTTCAATTGAATTTTTACTTAGATATTCACCTAGGTATTACATGTTTGCATTAATAAGCCTAGGTTCTACCATTCTACTCTATTGTACTTAGATCCAAAGAAATTTTAATAAAATGGCATAGATTTATTATTATCATTCTATGGTTTAGTGACCTATTGTGGCTTGTGTAAAATTTGTGCTTGCATGATTGTATTTTGTTGTTGTAGCTTAGTGCATGTTTTTGGTATTCATTGTATTTCCTAGTCTGGGATGTTAAACAAAATCAACCAAGGTCAACCTTAGTCCATCAGTCATAGTTAAGGTTTAAAAACGTTTAATAACAAGGCCGCCTAAATCGCGGTCCATGCTGCTTAGTTTAAATATAGTTAAATTAATGTAAAAAATAATAAAAATATAATGAGTCAAAGCGGTTAACTATTGTGTGCAAAATTTACACATTTTACCTATAAAATTTGTCATGTAGTTGAATGTACCATCGAATTTATTGAGTATGAGTGGATAAGTAGATTTGCTACTATGGCATGAAATTTGCCAATCTTTCTAGAGAATTTGTCGTGCCATGGAGAGCAGGGTATAACACATTCGTTGTGCATTAGTCGATGAATAAATTTATGAAACCCTTCTTGACAGTAACTTGAACATATTTAGCCGTGCTCAATCATAGTATACCATCATTTACTTATTATTATTATTATCCAATTTTAAGGTCATGGCCAAACCAGACACCAAATTGATGTATGAGACCCCTTGTTTGTGGGACAAGGGACCCACCTCCGCGCAACGGTTTGACTGCTAAGTCTACGAAGGCATACATACTCTACCCCCCTCTGGTTTTGAACCTGTGACCTCATAGGAGGAAACACATGTTCTTAACCATTAGGCCCACTCAAGTTATATATACGGTTGATATACACATATTCTTAACTATTTCTCCCCATGCATACCAGTGATCAACTAGCACAACCACATTAGTAAATGTGGTTGATATACGCATATCAACGACATTTTCCACCTTTTAGATGCCAATTTGCATATGAAATGACACCAATCAACACATATCAACCACAGTTACTAATATGGATGTGCTAATGTTAACTTGCAAAAGATAAATTATCTATTTTTAAATTCACTTAAAATAATATTCCTTTTTTTTGTAAATTTAATTCTATTGATTTAAAAAATAAAATAAAATAAAATAAATAAAATAAAAAATAAAAAATTTACATAAGGATACGAGAGTATTAACAAAAATCTTTTACATTTATGATGTTACATTCCAGATTGACTCATGGGTTTTTCCTTTTCACCCTTTCTCTTTCTTACATCAGTACAACATACAGAGCTATCATAGTTGAAGGTGGAGCTGCATCTCAATATTCTGAAGGAGCTCTATAACTGATGAATTTTTTGTAACAATTAATTCTTTATCGTTGTCTGAGTGGCCAGACTCATGGATTTTCTTTTTCCACTCCTCATTGACACTATCATCCTTACATCCTTATCATTGACCTTTTTTGTCAGGGACCCCTCTGCAAAGGGACGAGACGATGCCACTTGGTGCTGAACCAGATCTTAAGAAGTTGAGTTGTCAAGGGATAACTTCTGTTGCTGAGCTGAATTTCTTTGGCTATTGGGAGTTGTACACCCCTTTTGAAGAAGGACATGAATTTTGAAGGTGTCATGGTTGTTGATAGGTTCTACATCTAAAAGCAAGGTTTTCATGATCCAGTGGTTGATGAAATTCTTTTCCCTCACATGTGAGGATCATTTTTTCTAGTAAGCCTTCATTAAGATCCACGTCTACGCATATCAAACAGATGTGATGATCCTCTAGGCCAATATGCTGTTGAATCTCTGATTTCTAATTTCTACTAGGATCTTTGACCGAATCCAGTGAGGAGGTAAGTTTGGGAGCCTTACCCAAACTGGAGTGGCCAAAGATTTTATAGTAGTCAGATTAAAATCTCGAAACCATGGTAGAACCGAAAGACCATCTTAGCCCCAAAACCAAGGTCCTTGGTCAAAAACCTTTTGTTGATCTTCCATATTTTTAAAGGCAAAAAACAAAATTGTGTCGAATAAAAAAACAACTCAACATTCTAGGACCTTGTTTCAAATAGCTTTCTTGATCCATCACATTTATAATAGTTGGATAATCGACGTTTCGAACCCACAACTGTGGTTCATCTTCAGGATAAAAATGAAATGTGGAAAACTAATCAAACCAAGGGAGATAATAAATAGGAGTAATTTGGTTTAAAAATGGAAGGCAATAAAAGCCCTAAAAGAAAAAGGATTTTATTTATATTTTATAAAATGTATGTTATGGGGCCTATTATGGTGAACCCAATCTCAAAGGGCAGATGATGAGGGCCAAAAACCATTAAAACAAAAAATAATTTCCATACGTTTGTAATTTGTTACCTTAATCTTTGAGAAGAACAGTGTTCATTGAAAGCTTTGGTGTGTCCTTAGATTGCTCCACCAAAAACACTTGACCTAAGAGTTCTTTTGGAATCTGAGAACTGGAAACGGGAATAAGGGCATCCTTAAAGGATTTGAGCTTCGAATCCGAGGTGTCCCCCCTACCCTTGACACCACTATTTAGACTTACAACAAGAAATATGGATGGATCGTTCATGCCATAAGTTTTGAGACAATTCTCCATTTTGAGCTACCTGCCTTAAAAAGGGAGCCTCGTTAACCCCATAGAAATTCTTGTATGATTTTGAATGCTCGTAGTGATCATAAGAACAAAACCCTCTTCTTTAACCATGATGCATAGGGACTCCCCGACAAGGACCTAACAAAAATGGGGAATTTTTGAGAAGCTAAATTCCCAAATCCTTGATTTGTTGGGATTGAGCCTTGAACGACCTCCACAGGAGGAAGAGAAACCTCAATTGGTTGGAAGGTTTTGTTAAACACTTTGTAGGTACTCTCATAACCATGGTGAACATCTCGTTCATGTATTTTCACAAATAATTTGTTGGAATCCATCTTACTCATGCACAAATGCATCTCAAGGAAGTTTTTTGAAGGATCCCAAACAGACCTGGAGGCCAAGTCTGATTGGAACATTATGGCAAACATTTTGTATGCCAACCCATTCCCGCCAAGAGAAACTTGGATTGGCATTTTGTCAAACATTTTGTGGGTAAACTCCCTACACTTGTCATCAACACTCTCGAAGGACCTTACAAGCACGAAGGCCTCAAGAGCTACTAGGAAACCACCTCTCGACCCACTGAGCACCCCTTCTATTAGGCCCAACACTGCCAACCTGGAGATTTTGGCAAGCTGCAAGATCTCTTTCGCGATAAATAAAATTCCACCTTATTTAATATAAATGGAATTAATTTACTTATAACATATTTGAATTATTTAATAAAAATAAGTTTACATAATTAGATAAATGACTCTTTCGCAACAGTCACATTAGTGTTTTCAGGGTCAACGTTCTGAACCATCCATTTTGGTTCATCATGAGGACATAGATGAAAGACTTGATCTAACAAGAGAAATAAATAATGTGAAGATGTTGATCCCGAAAACACTGATGTGATTGTTAAAAAAAAAAACATTTATCTAATCACATAAATCACATAAACTTGAATTCATAAATTTATATAATTTTTAACGTAATAGATGTCTAACACATAGGGAGAGATGTCTAATGTTGTGTAGGGACCAGTAATTGTTATAGTACTGGTCCCATCAACCCACCAAAAAAAAAATTAAAAAAAAAAAAAAAAAAAAAAAAAAAATATAAATATATATATATATATATATATATATATATATATATGCAACCAATAATTAAACATAAAGAAATAACTTGAAGTTCAAATATATATTAAAATTAAGTCCAAAATTTCCCGAGGTCATTATTTGGGCCCACAATAATCCCATAAATAGTTTAATAAGTATCGAGATACAAATCCTGTCATCTCGACTAGAAAACTCATAAAACTTTTTTTCCTTCCAAAATGGCCAAGTCAATGAGTACAAAAAGCCAGTCACTTCAACCCATCTAATCAGCCTTGATGATGTGTATGAGAAGTAAATATCAATACCTGCACATAATAAAAATAAATGTATGTCAACCATAATTGCTATGTTATTCAACATTTAAACCCATTGTGTTCAATAAATGGCACCCACCCAATAACAACATTTAAACCATATTGTACAATAAATGACACCCACCCAATAAATTCAATAAATTATTTCCCATTAAAAGCAGATCAAAACACATGAATCAACAAAAAAAAATTCCCAACCATTAGATCACATCAAATTCAATCCACGATCACACATGCAAAATGAAGCCATTGCAATCCATGTCCATCATTGTCACCGATAAAATTCAACTGCAAAAAACTACTAAAGAAGTTCAACCAACTGTTGAAGTTACATGTTTAAATTGAGAACTATTCTGACCTTGGAAACAACTCGGCCTGAGAACACACCCGACCTTGGAGACAACCTAGCATAGAACACACCCGAAACATTTCACAGTATATTCGGAGTTAGTTTTCTCAATTATAGCACATTTTCTTTAATTTTATTTTAATTTATGAGTCTTTATTTCAGCTTTCTTACACTTTTATTTTCATTTTTGAGTCTTTATTTCGGTTTTCTTAAAATTTAATTTTCATGAAATTGTATATTTTCTATTTTTCTTTGAACACAGATTCATCCCAATGGGAGATTAAACTCAAAACAATTTCCCCAAAACAGAATTGCCAACAATCTCTACAAGAGGTTAGTAGTTGAACACATATTCATCCCAATGGGAGATTGAACTCAAAACAATTTCCCCAAAACATAATTGCAAACAATCTCTACAAGAGGTTAATAGTTGAACACATATTCATCCCAATGGGAGATTGAACTCAAAACAATTTCCCCAAAACATAATTGCAAACAATCTCTACAAGAGGTTAATAGTTGAACACATATTCATCCCAATGGGAGATTGAACTCAAAACAATTTCCCCAAAACATAATTGCAAACAATCTCTACAAGAGGTTAATAGTTGAACACAGATTCATCCCAATGGGAGATTGAACTCAAAACAATTTCCATCTCTACAAGAGGTTAATAGTTGAACACAGATTCATCCTAATGGGAGATTGAATTCAAGACAACATTAATTGTTGAATTCAAGACATTGTAAAACATTAATTGTTGCAGCACAACGACAAGAGGGTTGTTTATTTTAAAAAAAATAAACAGGATAGTAGAACCATAGGCCAAGTTTATGACAAAAGGAACTCAAATAATGCACCTCAAATTGAATGCCTCCCACAAAGTGGAGTGACATGAATTATTGGCCCAGAATTGACGTTGTTGTGAAAAATAATAAACAATATAATGATATTCTTTGAGTGAACATATTATAGATTTCATAAATTCAACACCTCAATCCCTGAGTTTTGGTCATAGTTTGTAACATTTGATGGATTCAAAAAATTTAGAGTCCCTTGGAAAATAGTCACCTAGATTTGAACCTCCATCAACCTGTTAAGTCGATCGGCAACTAAGCCTCACCATCTCTATTCATTCGAGGGGAGGACCTTCTTTTCTCTTTATGTTCCTTTGGGATATTTAGTAAAAGGGGCCCCAGGAAATAAAGTGTTCGAGGGGAATAAATACAAGTATCTTTATACAGCCAGGGTGGGATTTTATCATCCTCTAACTTACCTCCTAAAGCAAGGTACACCCTTTATATGGGATGAACACCCCTGGGATCACTAAACTCAACAGTGGGAACAAAATGGGAATATCTTCAGATAGACACACGGACAGGCAGACTGCAGAACTATATATCCATCAATCAGACATCCCATGAAACTACCCAAACCCCGCTACTGCATCTACTGCCACAATTTGTAACATTTGATGGATTCAAAAAAATTAGAGTCCCTTGGCAAATAGTCACCTAGATTAGTTGAACTAGTAAAGAGCAATGTCTCTTAACAGGTTGATGAATTCAGTAACTATGATCGGAATGTTCTGTATCCAAAAAATATAAACGCAGTGCACAGTGGAACTCTTGCTATCTAATGAACTTGCCCAATTCAACTACAGATGAAAAAGAACAGAACAAAGAACTTTGTAACATTTGATGGATTCAAAAAAATTAGAGTCCCTTAGAAAATAGTCGCTTAGATTAGTTGAACTAGTAAAGAGCAATGTCTCTTAACAGGTTGATGAATTCAGTAACTATGATCAGAATGTTCTGTATCCAAAAAATATAAAGGCAGTGCATAGTGGAACTCTTGCTATCTCATGAACTTGCCCAAATCAGCTACAGGTGAAAAAGAACAGAACAAAGAACAAAACTCGTTTATAGTTGAACACAGATTCATCCCAATGCTTATGCCTAGGCAAGTTTCAATGTTTTAAAGACAGTGTGTATGTTAAATTTCCCCAAAACAGAATTGCAAACAATCTCTACAAGAGGTTTATAGTGAACTTGTTATGTAAGATGCTAATTTATTTTGGTGAATAAGGAAGCATTGCAATTGAAACTAAAACATATTATAGATTTCATAAATTCAACACCTCAATACCTGAGTTTTGGCCATAGTTTTTAACATTTGATGGATTCAAAAAATTTAGAGTCACAGTGCATAGTGGAACTTACCCAATTCAGCTTCAGGGTACAAAATGACTTCAAATGACACAAAGATCAGGCTGGAATTCAAACTTACCCAATCATTTGAACTTACCCAATTCAGCTTCAGGGTACATAATGACTTCAAATGACACAAAGATCAGCCAAAGATAGAGATTAGAAGCTGGAAACAAATAACCAAAAACAAAACATGAGTAGCTGAGCATAGAAGCCTGTGGAAAATATCTCAGTAGTTGAGCATAGAAGTTGTAGCATTTGAAGTTAACATATCTATCTGAAATAGCTGAAAATAGAAGTTGTAGCATTTGAAGTTAACATATCTATCTGCAATAGCCGGAATTCAAACTTACCCAATCATTTGAACTTACCCAATTCAGCTTCGGGGTACATAATGACACAAAGATCAGACAAAGATAGAGATTAGAAGCTGGAAACAAATAACCAAAAATAAAACATAACCAAAAACAAAACATGAGTAGCTGAGCATAGAAGCCTGTGGAAAATATCTCAGTAGTTGAGCATAGAAGTTGTAGCATTTGAAGTTAACATATCTATCTGAAATAGCTGAAAATAGAAGTTGTAGAATTTGAAGTTAACATATCTATCTGCAATAGCTGTGCATAGAAGTTGTGTTCTCTATATGAAAACATTATTTTAAATTATTCTTAACTAAATGCATGCAATAATACACAAACTAATTGTAAACTGTTATAAATTGTTATAAATGGGAAGAGACGATGTTACCAGTGATGTTTGGCTTGTATGATAGCATTCTTTTCAATTATGAATAACTAAATGCATGCAATAATTCTACAGGTAGTTGCATCCATGGCAAGAGTGAGTTATGTAGCTCGTACAAGGAGAAGTGGTAGAAGAGTGACCAGGGGTGCCCAGCTGCGATGCACTTCATCATATGAAGAAAGAACAGGTGGTCTCAATATCAACAATGCTCCAAGCAATGTTGTTGAGGATGACCATGTGGCTGACGCTGATGTTGTGGTACCATCCGTCACATAGCCACCATCAACCACAGTCCAAGGCACAACTTCAACTAAAAAGATCAGTGCTATAAGAGGTTGGACAAAAGAAGAAATGTTAGCTGCATTTGACGACATAGAGTTCAATGGATATTTTGTTCGGGCATCTGCAAAGAAGCATAGTATTCCTTCCTCATCAATACATTATTGGATAAATGGGCTCACTCACACCAAACGTAGAGGGCCTACTACAATTATGATTGAAGAGGAGGAGGCCGAGGTGGTTGAGTGGTGTAAAGAAATGGCCCAATTGGGACATTGGCTAGAGTTGATACAACTCAAATCCACATTTGTTCAAATCTGTCAAGGGAGGCCAAACCCATTCAAAGATGGGTTTCCTGGTAAATCATGGTGGTTTGGGTTAAAAAAAAGGCATCCAGACCTTGTATTGCGTACCGCTGAGGGCCTGACAGAGACAGAGCATTAAATTTGCGCCCTACATTTGTGTGTAAGTTCTATGACACTCTTTCTAGTACATACGATAAACATTCTTATGGTGCAGACCATATATGGAACTGTGATGAAACAAGTTTACAGGTGGGAAGGAATTGTGGCATGAGGGTAATTGCCAAGAGAGGTGGCCAAAACGTGCCAAATATTTTGCCTAAGAGTAGGGAGTGGATAACCATTTTATGTTGTGTCAATGTAATTGGTGCTTCAATCCTAGGATTTTATCTATTTAAAGGTAAAATCAGTTGAAAATTTATATACAAAACTGTGAACCTAGAGCATGCATGGCTGCACATCCCCATGCATGGATGACTAAAGATTTTTTTTTTTTAAATTGGCTTTGCCACTTTGCTGCATCTGTGCCAGGTGGTGTCTCACCTAATAACATACACCTATTGATATTAGATGGCCATGGAAGCCACATGGCTGTACAAACAATTGAGGAAGCAAACAATTTGGGCATTGACCTTTTAACATTGCCCGCTCATACCACTCAGAGATTGCAACCCCTTGATGTTAGTGTGTTTGGCCCTTTCAAGAACTATTTCAGGTTAGAACATGCTGCATGGATGGCAAAGAATCCAGGGGTTGAGGTGAAAAGGTTCAAGTTAGCAGAGCTTGCAAGTAAGGCTTTTAAAAGTGCTTTGACACCATAAAATATCAAGGCTGGCTTTAGGAGGACAGGAATATGGCCACTAAATTATGATGCTCTTATGCATGATATTGCTTGTAGCCAAGATTTCCATGTGGATGGTCAGGAAGAAGAGTGTGAAGTGCAAGAAGAAGTACATGAACATGTTGATATGGTTGCAGCTGATAATATAATTTCCCTCTCTCAAGGACAGTTATATGCTGATGATGATTAGCAGGTATGTGAAACACAGTATACATGTCAACAAATTTATGGCAACATGGAGGTTGTTCTACCAACTGAAGCAGATGGAACTCTTGCTACTAATATTGTTAATCACACTGTTGAACATGCAGTTGACAATGCAGATTTTGTTGAAAATGAAATTGTTGATATTGTTAATGCAGATGTAGTTGAAAATGAAAACGTTGATATTGTTAATGTAGCTGTAGTTGAAAATGAAATTGCTGATATTGTTAATGAAATTGAAAATGACCAATTGACATTGCCTAGCCAAGTAAACCCACCATCATGGTTGGCAGAAGCCATGATTAATTTGAACGAACACAATGTCTCAAGAACCAATGAACAAAGCATGAACATGCCTTCACAAGTGGCTGAATTGAATAGTGAAATTGTTCATTTTTTTGTGGACAATAGATCAATGGAAGAAGATGGAGGACATAATGAGGCACCAGATGAAGAAAACAATATAGTTCAATCAAGTGCCACAGATACTGAAGTGCCAAGCAATGACATGCATGTGGGAGGAAGGGAGAAGTTACTTGGGCAGTTCCTAAAGCTACCAGTAGAAAGAGTGTCAATGTAAAAGAAGCAAGGAACACCTAGTAGTCTTCGTTTGGGGCGAATTTCACAGTTACTCACCTCAGAAGACTATGTAAAGCTCCTAGTTGAGTCTGAAAAGAAAAAAATGGAAATTCAAGAATTAAAACAGAAAAAGGATCAAGCCAAGGAGAAGAAGGCAACAAGGGCTATTGCAGCACAACGTCGAGCAGATGAAAGGCTTGAAAGGGAGGGAGCAAGGCAAGAGAAGGAGCAACAAAAACAAATGTCCAGACAGGAAAAAGAAGCAAGGAAGGCTAAACAAATGCTTGAAAGGGAACAAGGGATGACTGATATGGTTGACATAAATGCAAGCATAGTTGATGAGAATGAAACCAGGGACATGTCCAACACATTGGACACTATTGCAAATAATACAACATTATTCCAAGACCTCATAAACATTCAAGTGTCTCACTATCAAAATGGGGGTTTACCCACTTGCCTTATTCCTACCACAGGAGGTGTGAATTCAATGTATTCTCATCACACACCTCCACTTAACGCAAGTGTGAGGTATGGGTACTCAATTCCTCCGTGGTTGGAAGGGACAAATTGGTCTCAATTATATGGCAGCAATCAACCACAACCTAATCAAGCCTTCTTAGGAAGGCCAACCTACTTGGCTCAATCAGGCAACTCAGGGTTTAACACTGAAGGTTCTCAAGGCCATAAAGAATAGGGGTGTTAGATGTTTTTGGATGTAACCACATTATGATATGGATTTTTGGATGGACTATATGTTTGGACTTTTATATCTTAATAGATCTCAGATTTCCTTTCTACTACACTAAATATAATTTAAATGTTTTCATCATACTTCATAAACCATATCTCACATATCTATCCACACAAAACATGCTACAAAGCATACCTCTTTATACTAGTTCTGTTAGTTATTCTTAACTGTATGTTGTTAGTTTTTCCTGAACACATAGAATGACATCACTAAACACTACATAACTCAGCTAACAACACAGAACACATAGCTCCCTGTTACATGTAACACTATGACATAAATTTTTGCAAAAAAAAATAATGTCAGCCTACAAAATGGCAACATATAACCCTTCAATAAACTATGTTAACATACTTTATCACATTGTCCATTCAATTCTCTGCTGAAATCATATCATATAACAAATAAATAACAAAACCTTGAAGATCAATGCACCAATGTAGAAATGACCTTGCCCGAATCAAGAAGATTACACTTCAACATTATTGATAAGTTAATATTTGAAAATACATTGTAAAAATCAAAAGTATTACTTAAAAATGTTTCTCAATCTTGACTGAAGAAAAGCCTTGAAATCCTTCATGGTTGAAGAAGCCTATTCCTTGACTCTTACAAGCAACCAAACCCTATAGTAGGCATGACTTAATGGAAGAGAAATCTATACAAGGCATTGGATTTCTCAGCTATCCAAGGAGCCTCACATTACATGCCTAAAAAGAAAGTAAATGGCTTCCCAAATTTTTAGGGAACAATGTATAACAGGTAGGAACACAGTGAAAAAATTCGGGATGTGTTGGAAGAGCATGAATTAAAAGACAACCCTGAAGATTAGTGATGAAACATTTTCCCCTTTCATGAAAAGAATTTAGAATGCGGTTCAATAACATTGATGATAGTTGCATAAAGACCTGTAATTCATTTAGAGATGCATTCATGGAACAATAGGATGTAAAAAAAGGTGGAAGACTTCTAACTAATGAACTCCATGAAATAAATTCAAAAACATAATGGAACAATAAGGGAGTTCAATTTCAGATTCCAAAGTTCATGAGTAAGCTACCACAATAATCAGTGTTGGAAGAACATGAATTAAAATCAATGAGTTCAATTTCTGTTAACATCTAACCCTGTAATTAACTACAATAAACATATAAACTCTGTTAACCATGAAATAAATTCAAAAAGAAAATGGAACAGTAAGGGAGTTCAGTTTCTGTTAACATATAACCCTATAATAAACTACAATAAACATATAAACTCTGTTAACCATGAAATAAATTCAAAAAGAGAATGGAACATTAAGGGAGTTCAATTTTTGTTAACATATAACCCTATAATAAACTACAATACACATATAAACTATGTTAACCATGAAATAAATTCAAAAAGAAAACGAAACAGTAAGGGAGTTCAATTTTTGTTAACATATAATCCTATAATAAACTACAGTAAACATATAAACTCTGCTAACCATTAAATAATTTAAAAAAGAGAATGGAATAGTAAGGGAGTTCAAGTTCCGTTAACATATAACCCTATAATAAACTACAATAAACATATAAACTCTATTAAGGGAGTGCAACATATAACCCTACAATAAACTTGAAGGCTACGAACAAATAAATAACAGAACCTTGAAGATCAATGCACCAATGCAGCAATGACCTTGCCCGAATCAAGAAGATTACACTTCAACATTATTGATGAGTTAATCTTTGAAGATACATTGTAAAAATCAAAAGTATTAATTAAAAATGTTTCTCAATCTTCACTGAAGAAAAAGCCTTGAAATCCTTCACGATTGAATAAGCCTATTCCTTGACTCTTACAAGCAACCAAACCCTATAGTAGGCATGACTTAATGGAAGAGAAATCTGTATAAGGCATTGGATTTCTTAGCTATCCAAGGAGCCTCACATGAGATGCCTAAAAAAGACAGTAAATGGCTTCCCAAATTTATAGGGAACAATGTATAACATGTAGGAACACATTGAAAAATTCCAGGATGTGTTGGAAGAGCATGAATTAAAAGACAACCCCGAAGATCAGTGATGAAACATTTTCCCCTTTCATGAGAAGAAGTTAGAATGCGGTTCAATAACCTTGATGATAGTGGCATCAAGACCAGTAATTCTTTTAGAGATGCATTCATGGAACAATAGGATGTAAAAAAAGGTGGAAGACTTCTAACTAATGAACTCCATGAAATAAATTCAAAAACATAATGGAACAGTAAGGGTGTTCAATTTCAGATTCCAAAGTTCATGAATAAACTACCACAATAATCAGTGTTGGAAGAGCATGAATTAAAACCAGTGAGTATCACTGTTTTCAGGACATTGCCCATAATCTAAAATATTATGTGGGTCTCTATTCAATTCCCACAGAGTTAGGTGCACTAAGTTGCCACAAGATTTACAATGGATACAATGATCGGAATTGAAATCGAAATGGGGGAAGTGTCAGTAGCTTCATGAGAATTTATTTCCCACGAGAACAAGAGAGCAATCATCAGATTAGCCAAAGGAATACATACATATCAAAGAAGCCTCCAACATATTTCCAAGAGAGGCAGCCGAAACCAAACCCTAAACCCACAGATAACTAGGAATACACACCTATCAAAGAAGCCTCCAGCATATTTCCAAGAGAGGCAGCCGAAACCAAACCCTAAACCCACAGATAACCAGTCAAACATAGAACACATAAAAAGCTAAATCCCACTGAACACATATAAACCCACAAAAGGCTATTCATTCACTCTTACAAGAGACAAAACCCTAAACCCATAGATAACCAGGGAAACATAAAACACATGTAACAACTAAATTCCACCGAACTCGTTTATAAACCCACAAATTGCTTGATATTGACTTTTACAAGCAGCCAAACCCTAAACCCACAGATAACCAGTGAAACATAGAAAACATATAAGAGCTAAATTCCACAGAACACCCACAAATTGCTTGATATTGACTCTTACAAGCAACCAAACCATAAACCCACAGATAACTAATGAAACATAGAACACATATAAGAGTTAAATTTCACCGAACACATATAAACCCACAAATTTCTCGATATTGACTCTTACAAGCAACTAAACCCTAAACCCACAGATAACCAGTCAAACATAAAACACATATAAGACCCACAGAAATATGTAAAGCATTGCTAAATTCCATTGAAAAAACAACAAGAAGAGCTAAATTCCACCGAACAACGATTGAAAGTGTTAAAAAACACAGGGAATAAGTGTTAAAAAACACAGAGAATGATTGGTAGGATTGTGAATCCTACCAGAGGTCGTCGAGAAGTGTAGAGGTTGCAGAGCGCCCCTGCCAAGGTTGCAGAGAAGCCACCACAACACCTCCCCAAACCTCGCCAACGCCAACCATGGAAGAAAAAACCTGCAAAAAACAAGAAAGTTAAAAATTTATAAACAAAAATGGGATAAACAGAGTTAACATTTTACAAATTCCAGAGGTTGATGACAAACCTAAAGAATTAGAGAGGTTGATGCCAAACCCTGAAGAATTCGACCAAACAAAGCAAGTAGAACGAAACGCTAGCGGACAATAATCGATATCCTGGCCGTCCAGCACCAGAGCAATGGCGGGCTTCGCATACAAGAACAGGAACGGGCGACGACCATCAATGTTAAGAAATTGACAAACCTTAAAACCTAACAACACAATAATGGCGGAACCGGTGAACAGGTTCACGAACTGGCCGAAACAACCAACCAATAATGGCAGGCAACGAAGCAACTTACAGTATTTAGGATCAACGGACAGGTTGCGCAGGTTTTGGAACCCGCAGCCACCACCACCGGTGGAGCCGAACGACCACATTACGAGCCCGAGCAACAATGAACAGGGGTAAATGGTCATCGTGGATAAACCTCTAGACCAAACCCTAAACATATGGCATTTACTCGCATTTAAGACTGTCACCTACCACGAAGCGTGGCCGGTTGAATTGGGCAAGTGTTGTACAACCTCCACGTTGCTTTACACGTCAGCAGCTGAGGTGGAGGGAAGGGCGCCCAACAACTGGCGTCCCTCCCCTATATGCTATATGTTATGATATGCACATACCACTAACTTTTTCTACAAAACTCAATAATAATGTTGAATAATAAGAATTTGACTTCTGTGATCCATAAAATATATATAATTTTTTTTAATGATAATTAAATATGAAATACTAATTCAAAAAGCGTTTACAAAAATATACCAAATATATTATTAAAGATGTGATTGATTGTCACCTAAAGGTTGAATAATATTTTACTTGACAATCGCTCCCTCAAGAATTTGACACTTGGGCAATAGTTTTATCACGATCAATTGTAAGTTTCGTAATCTAATGGCTATGGCTATCCCCGCAGCTCGGCTCCTTCCAATCCGTCATTCTCGTCTACTGCTTTCTACCTGCCCTCTCGCTCCTTTTGCTATTTCATCTGCAGATACCAGTTCCAAGTTCGGACATGCTTTCCTTGCCCCTAAATTCATAATATCTTTCAATGTGACCACCTCAAACTCTGAGCCTGCATGCGTATCCAATGTTTGAACAGTTGTTCATTGTTTACATCACTTGATTGCAGATTTTTCCCGCCTTGTTTCTTTCTGTTGAATTAAGAGTCGCATTTTTACTTGTGAAGCAGCAAGGGCAACAGCATAGATTGAAAACATTTGCCACAATGGCCAGCCAAGGGAAAGAGATTCCTGCCAACAATCCAGGGCTTAGTGACAAGCCAGACGAAGCTACAAAAGGGTATTTTTTGCAGCAGACGGTAAGCAAACCCATGAAGTAATTATTTTCTCTAAGTAACTTTAGGCATCTGAACTTGGGTATCTGCTACTTTCGTTTCTCCAATTATATGTTCCCTTGAATTCCTAAATTAGAGTTGCTTTTTTGGGTTTCTGGATTTCAGATGCTCAGAGTCAAAGACCCGAAGGTCAGCTTGGATTTCTATTCGCGAGTCTTGGGCATGAAGTAAAATACTCGCAACGCCTTCCATTTTTCATTTTCCATGTCTGTTATTTCTTTGATAATTTTTCTATGTAATTAAGGCAAACTGGGTTTGGATTGCTGGTTACCTAGAAGTTTTGTATGTCCATTTAATGACCACTGTAGTTTCCTTGAAGCCACCAGGTGCCCTCCTATAGAAATAGAAATCAAAATTAAAATTGAAAATTTATCAATGTCCATGAAATGGCAAAAATAGGTCAATGGACACAACACGAAGGAACAGATAAAAAGAGAGTGCATAGCGCATCTCCAGCAAATAGAACATTAGTCTAAATAAAAGTGAGTAATATCTAGCAAAAGGGCGGAGCAAAGCAGATAGCCCCTCAAAAAAGAAGGGCAGCTAATTGCTTTCATCCTCTGAACTAGTCAATAGAGATGTCAACACCAAGAGACAGCTGAATAATGTCCTCGGTTGTGACGCCCGGGCTAATGGGTTCCTGTCCCCTGCCCTTGGGGTATAATATTTGTAGGCTTCAACCTTCCTGCTGGTGCTCCAGAAAAATGTCATAGAAGAAGTAGTGACAGCCCTAGTATCCATGATGCAGAATAGATCCGCTTCTCTTGGCTGCTCTCCAAAAAATTTTATTCGATACCTGCCAATACCCTGCACAAATGATCAGACACAGGGTTACTCTGCATCACTTTCTATGGACAGTTTTCTGAGTTTCCTCAAAGAATCAGCAGGTATATCAGCAAAAAAATTCAAAACGACAAATAGACGAAAGACTTGGGAAAAATCAGAGCAGGAATGTACTGAGGAAGGGCCAAAAAATCAGCAAACCGCGATTCTATTACATATCAAAAAATTTTAGTATCCCTTTGGCAGAATTACCCTTAGGGCACAATACTGATCTAAGGTTTTCAATGAGTACAAGAGAGAATTGTGTTCCGTAACAGCATTACAACACTCATTAAGCTATGAAACATTATTGCAATGTTCCACCAACACTCCGGTGCAGGGAGACGTGGGTGCGGGGAGACGCACAGGGGGGACGTGTGGGAGTACCCTGAAATTTTAGGGAAATTTCGGGGGTGCGGGGAGTCGTCGGGGTATATAATTTATATATATATATATATATATATATATATATATATATATATATATATAATTCAAGTTCATATTCATTGTTAAATAATACTAAGTAGTAAATACTAAATAGTAATAATGAATACCAATACATTGAAAATTGACATTTGATCTACACATGAGAAAATTTAAAATTTAAATTCATAATTGAAATGAATAATGACATACATTGATCCATCCTCATCATTCATTGAATCATTTTTTTTTTTTTTAAACTGAAACGGGTAATTTTATTGATAAGAAGGGATGGCAAAAGCCAAATCAAGTATTACAATTCACTGCATCAAGCATTACAAATCTCTGTTTTAACATGGGCGCCTTGTTAAGGGATAATTGCCGTGTTCACTGCCCCTGCATTTATGCTGATCATGCTCTTTTCTAGAGTGCATCCTATATTTGCCAGTCTATCAGCTTCTGTGTTTAATTCTCTGAGTATATGAAAGAATTGAGCTGAGGGGAAATCCTTCAGAAGTCTGTTCACTCTTGCAAGCTGTTTATTTAACACTGGATCTTTGAGCCCTTTTTTGTTTATTAGAGATTTTACCAACAGCTCAGAATCTCCAAAGACAATAATTTCACTTGGATTCTCTTTCCTGGCGAGTTGGCAAGCCTTTAAAAGACTGAGGATTTCCGCCTGATTATTGGTTTTTATCCCAAGTCCCCAGCTGAAGTCCTCTTTTTTTCCATTCGGAAAATAAATGACCCCTCCGGCTCCTGATCTGCCTGGGTTGCCTTTTGAGGCTCCATCAAAGAAAATAGTGCATTTTCCTTGTGTTGTCCACCACTTCTTAAAACTGTCCGAAGTGTCTCGAATCTGCCATTTTCCTTTGAAATCTGGACGAGTGATTGCTGAAGATCTGATCGTGAGGGAGAAGCCTTCCAACCATGCCTTTTCTTCATTTCGAAGGGAGCTATCGTCTTTGACTGTGGACTGTCTCAGGGTTTCTAATAGAAGCTTCTTGGCCTGGTTCGCTGTGGTATCTGCAGTTATTTCTTTTTGGTTGAAAATAGTTTCATTCCGGGCAAGCCACAGCTTCCAACATACATATTTTGGTGCTGCATTCCATACCTTATGCCAAAGTGATTTGTCTGCAATGTTGAAGGGGTATCGGGCTTTCCATGACGAATACATATCTATGATCGAGCAGTGAGCAGGGGTTCTCACGTTCAGACCTGTCAAGAAGATAGCCCAGGCCTTCTGTGCAAACTCACAATCACTGAATAAATGATCAGTGGTTTCCAGAGCATTTTTGCAGAGAACACATCGGTGGGGACCAGCAATGTTTCTTCTGCACAGATTTTCACCAGTAAGGATTTTGTTATGAAACAAAGTCCAAAAAAAGAAATTGATCTTGGGCAGACTGAAATTTTCCCAGATCTGTTTCCACACAGTTTCTGGGTGCTGAGAGTCCTTTTTACCTTGCAGCTGCAAGTATCCCTGTCTGGCTGTATATACCCCGGTCTTTCCCCATCCCCATGAGTCCTCCTCATCCTTGTGCACAGGGGTAAAATCTGTAATTGCAGCAATAAAAATGCTTAACTGGTTTTTTAAATGTGATGGAATATTGGGCAAAGACCAACTCTGCCAATTGCCATTGTGGTCCCAATCTGCAATGTCTTCTATTTTCCGAACTCCTTTTGAACTTAGCCATTCTCTTAATTCTGTTATATCATTATTAGTTGCAAGAGAAGGATGACCCATGATTCGATCTCTCCACAACGAAATACTTTTGCCATTTCCTGGGATTTTGTACAGGTGAGTTCTGAAGAAGATGATTGCTTTGTTGCAGAGCTTCCAGGCTTGCGTTCCTCTAGCAGAATTCTCTGGATTGAAGGTGGTGATCGGTTGGTTATTAAGATATTTGTAATTAAGAATCTGGCTGACAGGGTGGGAGGGTTCGTTTATCAGCTGCCACAACAGTTTGCACCCCAATGCTAAGTTGGCATTCTGGGGGTCACGAATTTGAAGACCGCCTTCAGCCAAGGGGCGCATTACAGTTTCCCAGTTAATTAAATGAAACCGGTTACTGTTACCACGACCGCCATTCCATAAAAAATTCCGCATGAGACAGGAAATTCGATCAGCTATTTGTCTTGGGGCCATCAGCAATGAGGCTTGGAAAGTTGGCAATGCTGAAAGAACTGTTCGAATAAGGGTGAGCTTGCCTCCAGTTGAAAGCCAGAAGCCGCCCCAAGCTTTAATCTTTTTCTTGAACTTAGAGATCACCTCCTCCCACATGTGATTTCGATTGGACAACGATAATGGAAGGCCGAGATACTTTATTTTCTCCCAAGCTGCGTGACCATTGAAACCCAAGACATTTGCGATCCTTTCAATTGAATGTTGATCTGTGTTCCATCCATAAACGACACTCTTCCTTTCACTGATCAGCGCACCAGAAACGTTGCAAAACTTTTGGAGAATGGACTTGAAATTGTTGGCAATTCTCAGGGATGCACCCCCTAGCAGAAGTGAATCATCTGCAAATAGTGCGTGATTCACTGGAGCGATACCCTGTTCAATTCTTATCCCAGGAAGGTTGCCTGTTTGTTTCTCTTGAGTTAACTTTCTGCTCAATGACTCAGCCATCAGTATGTAAAGAAAGGGAGAGAGAGGGCAACCCTGCCTCAATCCCCTGGTGGCTAAGAAAAAATCTGTTGGTCTTCCATTCACCATTGGGGCGATCCAGACATTCTCAATGCAGGCTTTGATGAGGTTTATGAAATCCTGTCTGAATCCAAAGGCAGCAAGCACTCTATACAGAAAAGAACGATTTACTCTATCAAATGCGTTACACATATCAAGTTTTATGATCATACCTGGTTCTTTCCGAGCGTGACTGGAGTGAAGTGCTTCTTGGACTTGTATAACATTGTCCAGAATCTGTCTGCCTTGTACAAATCCCCCTTGAGCTGGAGAGATGAGTTTTTGAAGAAGTGGCTTAATTCTATTGGCCAGTAGTTTGGACACGATCTTGTATGAAGAATTGCAGAGTGAAATTGGTCTATATCTGTCAAAGGAGCCAGGGTTTGTTTCCTTAGGGATCAGAGCAAGAAAGGTGGAGTTGATTCCGCCTCCAACTTTTGCCTTCCTCAAGATTCCTCTTATCAATCTGAAGAGGTCATGTTTGATTGTCTCCCAACAGATTCTGTAAAAATGCACTGAGAATCCGTCAAGTCCTGGTGCTTTGTCAGGTTCCATGGACCAGACTATGGAAGTTATCTCTTCTTCTGTGGCTGGGCTTAATAGAGAGTCGTTGTCCTCTTTGCTGACCAGATTTGGAATGTTGGAGAGGAGCTCTAAAGCATCCTCCTCATTTCCATTTCTATCTGCACTAAGGAGGTTTTGAAAATGGTTTACTGCCGCCTCTTTAATTTGTGCAAATCCTTTATATACCTGTCCGTTAGAGGAAGTGATTTCTGCAATGTAGTTTCGTGAGAGACGTGCCCTGCACTGTCTATGAAAATAAGTAGTATTTCTATCCCCGGATTTCAACCACAAACTTCGAGACTTTAATCGCCAGTGCTCTTCTTCATTTCTGAAAGAGCTGTAAGTGTTCCTTTGAGCAGCTTTTTCGTTGACTAAATCAGTGGATGAGAGATCTTTCTCCTCCATTTCCAATTGGAGATCTTCTAACAGGAGAACAACCTCCTTCCTCTGTCTAGTGGGGGTTTTCATGGATCTCTTTATCCAATCTTTGAGGGCTTTTTTTGTGTTTTTCATTTTTTGTTCCCAAACATAACTTGGGGATCCAGAGACTTCGATCCACCACGCTGTTTGGACTGTTTCAGTAAACCCTTCTATTCCGGCCCAGAGAGGACTAAAGCGAAATGGGAGGGGACCCAAATCTTCTTCTTCTTTCAAGCATAGTAGAATAGGTTTATGATCTGATGTGAGCTTTGGGAGGATTTTCGTGAAAACAATTCTATTGTCCATCATTAGCGAGCTGCTGATAAGGAATCTATCCAACCTGGCTGAAATGTGATTTTCTCCTGTTCTGTTGTTGGTCCAGGTGTATTTGCCTTTCACTGGTTTGTAGTCAACCAAATCCCACTGCTGAATCAGATTTTCCACTGTGTTGATGAAAGGGTCCCTAGCATATATCCCTCCTCTTTTTTCTTTGGGATCTAGGATTATATTCAGATCGCCTCCTATGACTATATTGGAAAGATTGTTCTGTTCTATGTAATCTGAGAGTGACCTCCAGCACTTTCTCTTTTCATCATAATGAACTGGGACATACATGTTAAACAAGGCAAGGGAAAGATTGCTTGCAGTGTGGCGCAGTTCGGTATAGATCCAATGTTGGGTCTCTGAGCAACGTTCTAAAGTGAAGGAGTTTTTTGACCAGAATGTGCCTATGCCTCCGGCCGAGCCCCTTGCACTGACCGCCTTTCCAGAGTCATATTTCCATTTCATAGAGCTAGTATTTAGGAGGGTTTCCCCTTCTATCTTGGTCTCTTGGAGCATAAGGATGTCCACTGTTTCCAGCTTCAGTAAGTCTTTGACAGCATCTGCCTTATTGGGATTTCCCAGACCCCTGCAGTTCCAAGAGACCATCTGCATCATTTACCACTTGATGGGGTGGGGCCTCCCCCCTTGGGCGCCCTTGGTCTTGTATTTCTCCCGATGGTCATTTCAATGGTGGGTTGACTGCCTAGGGTTTTCTGTCTTTCTGATTCTTCTTCCCTAGTTTCCTTGTTTGTTCTTCTCCCCACTTTTTTGGATGGCCTTTCGAAGGTTTCTTCATCAGATGATCCCATATTTTCTGGGCTCTTCTTCTTGTGTTTAATAATATCAGCATACGAAGGAGAAGGAGTGTTGCTGGGGGTCGGATTTGGAATGTTACCTGGCTCTTCATTTTCCGCTTTGCTCAGCTGTGGTGGATCTTCCTGCTCAAGCTCTGGAGGATCTGGTGCTGGTGCAAGAGATTCGAAGGGGTTTTTGTCTGCTGCAATGCTATTTGATTCCCTGCTTCCGCCATTTTGATGGCTTGAATCTCCTTGCCCTGTATTGGCAACTGTTTCTCTTGCTCTGCTCTTGTTGTTCTGTCTACTGCTTGCTGGTCTCTTTGCTTGTTTCCACTGTTCACCTTTCTCTTTCTCTGTCATTTCCTCATTTCTTTTTTTGCAGTATCTGGCGAAATGCCCATATTCATGGCAATGTCGACACTTGAAGGGCAGTTGCTCGTAATCGAGCTCTTGAATATGTGTCCAGTCGGCCAGTGATAGTTTGATGGCTTCAGGGAGTCCGACCTCCAGATCAACTTCCACACAGATGCGGGCGCAGGAGAACTGATCCTTCCTTGGGGCCTGATCGATGTACCTGCCTAGGGCATTGCCGATGGATTGTAGCGAGCTCTGACTCCAGCAGTGGAGAGGAAGATGCGGGAGTCGCACCCAAACGGGAACGGCTGTGGGCACATCTTGTGCAGGATCAAAATCTGGAGACCATTTATTCAGGTATAACCCTTGGGGGCCCATGAAGTATGGCCCGTTTCGAAAGATCAGGCTTCGGTCTTCCACACTGTCAAACACGAAGACGAAGAACCCCTTGCCTACAAAATAACTTTTTATTCCTTCCTTAACCAATGGTGTCCAGTTTCGTCTAACCCAGTCTTCTATTGCTTTCGGGGATGGCCATAGCCCTGTGAACTGATCGATAAGGCCTCTCTCTGCCAAGTTTAGGGCTGATCTGCAAGCGTCTTCCGCCGGGAGGGTCACCGTAGGAATATTGTCCAGTTTTTTGACAAATTTTTGTTGTGAGACCGAGGGCGGTCTCTTTTCTGATGCAGCTACAAGAGATCTAAAGGCCTCCAGATCGGGAGGCAAGGGGGAGTCGCCTTCTGTCTCCATTGCCAGGAGTGAGAGCCGGATCAGAGCCGGAGTCCCATGCGCAGTAGCAGAACACAACGCAGGGGCAAAACCTCACCCGTGGGCAAGAGCGACACGGGTCCAGGGCGCCACAGATCGGAGGGGCAACGCCGAGCCCATAGAAGCGGAGCCGAGCCCAAGAGTTGCAGAGGCAGCGCGCGCTGAGTCCTCTAGCTGCTGAATTTTTTCCGGAGAAAAGCTCTTTTCATTATTCATTGAATCATTTTGATACATAGTACACATACATATTACAATGTACATCATTCATATGACATACTCAGTATTCTAATTTCTAAATTCTGATATTCATCCATAATCAATAATCATTCAATAAATAAATTCAATAATGAAATCTCAAAATACATTGATCCATGATTCCATATCATTCATCATTCATCATTCTACAATCTACAATGTACATTGATTTAAAAATTAAAAATTAATTTCATCATTCTACTATTCTAGAATCGAAATTGAAAGCAAAATGAAAACAATGAACATACCAAAGTCTAAAAGTCTAGAAGTAGATAATATCATAATAGATAAGTTTCAAACTCAAAAATAGTTAAGAGTCAAGAGTCAAGAATTAGTCTGAGGTCATCAACTGAAAAGTAAAAATGGAGAATGAGCACTGAAAATAAAATCAATATCAAGGACTCAATCTCAGTGATTGGTCCTCGACATCCATCTGCTGCATGAAGTCATTGCGACCATCAATGGGAATGTCGGTATCTGAGTCAGAGTCACTCTCTTGAGTAACCAACGAAACTCCAACCAAACCATGTTGCAGCTCATCTGGTCCATCCTCATCATCTATCTATGCACTATCCTTTGGATCCACATCGCATCGTGTTGCCGGTCCCTTCCGATACCCTGGTGTCTTCCTATGTGCAAGACGTAGAGAATTGTGCACTGCAACTAGCTTCTTTGCTCTCTTAGAGGAAAGTCTATTCCTCTTGATAGAGTGGATGAAGCTATATGTGGACCAATTCCTCTCTGCTACAGAGGAACTAGCAATCTGAGACAATAAGCAAATAGCAAGTTGTTGGATATCTGGAGCATCATCCCCATGCATGGTCCACCAACCAATGGGGTCAGTCTGGCCTAAATCATTGCGATCTTCCCTTGCATCATGCTTGTTGAAGGGACCATTGAGACTTGCAAATTGCATCCATTGTCTCCTAATTGTTTTCCCTTCTTCTGAACTATACATCTTTGTAATGGCAGCTCGAAATCCCTTTTTGACCTCAGGGTCTTCAATGGGAAGAATTCTACCAGTCCTTGGCACATACCATTTTGGGTTGAGAGCATATGTTGCCATGTGCAAAGGTGTATTAATTCAATCCCACCTATGCTGAATAATGGGTCGAATCTGGGTCGTATAAAACTCTAAGGAAGGGTCTTTCTCACGAATGACCACCCTTACTTGATCCAACATACTATCAAAAGTCTCATAGATTTTTCCAAGAGTAGGAGAATCTGTGTCAGTGTAGCGAATGACCTCGACTACAGGACGTAAGAGTGACACCAAATAACCACAATTTGTCCACCAATCATTATCCAATATATGAATCCTGATTTTCTTCCCTTCCTCTATCTTGGATTCTGCTCATCTGTTCCAATCTGGAGTCACAACCATGGCCTGCAATGCTGACTGCACCTCCAACATCCTCTCTAATAAAAGAAAATAACTAGCATATCTGGTATCAGTAGGCTTGAGGAATTCTTTCCTCGCATGAGACCTATACATGGCTAAAGAGGTGTGGTGATTGCAAATAAACATTTGCACATTTCTTGCAGCTGTCACCAAGTTAGATATCCACTCAATTTTGCCAATGTCTTTCAATGCATTATTGAGCACATGTACACAACAAGGGGTCCAAAAAATATGCTTGTATTTACTTTGAATCATTAATCCTGCTGATCTACACACTGCTGTTGCATCTGTCACAACCTGTACCACATTTGTAGATCCAACCTCCTCTATAGCATCACGAAAAAGCTCAAATTGGAACACTGCATCTTTGCGCTTTTCAGAACAATCAATAGTTCTAAGAAAGAAAGGCCCCTCTCAGCAAGTAACTATGATGTTGATATGTGGACGTTTGGCAATGTCTGTCCACCCATCCATAACAATAGAACAACCTTCCCTCACCCATGTCTGCCTCAGTTTTTCCTTTTGCACATTAATATTGCCCACTTGCCTTTCTAATATCACTGCCCTCAACTTATGTTCACTTGGGGGCACATATGAGTGTCCTGCTGCTGCAATTTCTTTGACCATCTCCTTGTAGTAAGGAGAACGACTAACATGGAAAAGAATGCCATTGGCAAAAAGAAATTTGCCAATGGCATCATCTATATCATCACGGTTCAACTTACCATACATCCCTGCAAGAGTTGGTCCCACTACACAAGAATGGGAACCCTTAGTCCCAACAAGAGATGGTGGAGGCATATTTTTCCTATCTTTTAAATTTTTTTGGGCGCTTGTGGCTTCATCAAAATTTTGCTGAGCTTCAGCCATGAATTTTCTACTTGCAAAGGTGCCCTTTGCATCTGCTGCCATTTGCATCCTCAAGAGCTCTGATTTTTGCAATATGGTTAATTTTGTGCATATGTTAACCCCTTTGCCACCTACACCCAAAAGATGCATCTTGATCTGACTATAACTGCCAACCCAAGAATGACCACAAACATTGCATTTCCAACGGCGTGTCCCACCTCTTTGTTTCCCTGGTTTTGGTTGGGTTGAAGAGTCAGCCATTTTGCTAGCATATAACAAAAGAGGTTTGCTTGGATTAAATGTCCCATTTGCATATTCTGCCAATGCCCTTGATGGGGTTGCAGGTGATGGGGTTGTGGGCGAAACAGTAGCTGGACTACTGTCATGGTGATGGGTTTCATTAATTGCAGATCCAAATGGACTTTCTGTTTGCGGAGTGTATTCATTATCACTGTCAGTGTGATTGTGGCTGCTCATGCTGTCCTGATCAGTCATTTTACAGTTGTTGCTTGCTGTGTTTTAATTTATTTTGCAAATTTTTTTAATTTTTCTCTCTGGTATGAAAGGTTTTATAAAAATTTAAATTTTAAAAATTTTAATTTAATGTAAAATTTAAAAATATACATTCTGTTTTTAAAATTTAAATGAGGTCTTAAACTACTGATAATTTAAATTGTCAAATGATAAAATTTAAAATTTAAAACATAAAAATAGTAAAATTTTTAATTAAAATTTTAAATACCTGGCCGAGGGATGGCGGAGAGCAGGTGGGCGGATTGCGGCTGCAGTAGTTGAGTTTTCCTTTAGGCAGCAGTGGCGGATTGCAGGTGGAGGGCGGACGGTGGTGGACGACAGCGGAGGGCAGGCGGTGGCGGTGGTGGACGACAGACGGAGGGCGGACGACAGGCGACTGTGGCTGTCTGTGGCTGCAGCCTACTCTAACGACAACAGACTCTGGAGGGCTGTTTGTGGCTGCGGCTGCGGTTGTTCTAACGGCTGTGGCTGCGACTGCGGCTGCTCTAACAGCGGAGGGCACGACGGCGAGCAGTGGTGGTCGGGCACGACAACGAGCAATAGAATGGGTGAAGATTCAAGAATGGGTCGATAGTTTAACTTTTAGCTTTTAGGTTTGACTTTTTATTATTTTTAATACACATAATTTTTTTTATTTTTATTTTTATTTTTTTTTAATTTTAATTTTATTTTTAATTTTTAATTTTTAATTATTTATTTATTTATTTTTATTTTTAATACAAGGTTTTATTAGACAAAGTCAGGGGTACGCGACTCCCCTCAAAAGGGGATGCCCAGAAGCACCGTTTTTTAGGGGGGATGCCCAGGAGCACTTTTTTTTGGGGAGTCGCGACTCCCACACTGGAGAAACGCACCCCCCTGCGTCTCCTCGAGACTCCCCAAAAAGGGTGCGTGGGGAAACGACCCCCAAGAGACTCCTCGTTGCAGGTGCGAGGGGTGCGTGCACCCGACCCCGTGGAACACTGCATTATTGCTCATAATTGGATACACAGTAATATAATGAAGAATTTAGGCAATCAATTGAATCCACAAACTAGGGCTGATTCAATAAGAAATTACAGAACTTACAAATTCCACAGATAACATTGTAAGCTTAGCTTACTAGACTGTAACTAACCCTCACAGTTTTAGAGTCCAACTCAACTATGCTGTCGCAAATCACGCCAACTGTCCTCACTGGTTGCTCCACACTATTGATTGCCCTGGCTGCCTCAGACCCAATCAGCCGACACCCCCTTAAACTCCTGCAACCCCCTGTTGTGCTTTTTTCTACAATCTGCAGCCTCAGAAATAACCCTTTGATCCTTCGCTGTTACAGGGTAGTGGTTCCCGACTGTCTTCTACCCAGACAAGTCTGTATGGGCCCTCCTGCTGCCTTAGATATAACCTCCACTGTAGTCTCCGACCTCGCTGCCAATGGGGTTCCACCCTCGCTGCCTCAAACAATAATTCATTGACTCAGCTGTGCTGCCTCAGGAAAATAACCTTCACATGCCTCAGGATTATCTCATTGTCGCAGATGATGCCTCAGAGGTGGTCCGCTACCACAGATAATACCTTGCTTCCACAGAAAAAGCCTTAGAAACAATTTGCTGCTACAGATACTGCCTTAGAGACAATTCGCTACCACAGATGATGCCCTAGATACAATTTGCTGCCTAGATAATGCCCTAGAGACAATTTGCTGTCATAGATGATGCCTTAGAAATGGTTCACTGTCACAGATAATGCCTCAGAAAGATGCTCCTTCAATCAGAAGTTTGCTCTATAACCAGAAAGGAAAAGGGACTGGCTAGGGTGGAAACTTTTCCGACTGAAACCAATCAGAAAGAGGGGGTCTTAAAACCCTCTAAGAGCCTCAGCCCAAAAATCAGAAAGAACAACAATCCATGATGATCACATTGAATCTCCTCTCTCCTTTTTATAGATTCCCTTTGGGGTTTCCTCTCCTATTTTTTATTTCGCGTGGCTAACAAGTTTCTCTCCATTTGGCCCAAATTATCTAATGTCACCAAAGTAGCATCAAATAATGGGTTTCCCCCTTTACAAAAGATTATAACCCGTGGGTTTAAATAAACTAATACGTCCTGCCCTGGAAATTTAATTCGAAGAGGACATTTCCTTCCTTCCCGACATTGCTTGCCCTCAAGCAATTGCAAATTTGAGTGCTGCAAGATCTATTCTCCTTCCCACATATCGTCCGATTCAAGCAAATCCTTCCACCTAATGAGATATTCTGAGATCATTCTGCCTTCATTCTCCTCTCTCGGACAACCATGATAGCTTTCGGAATTAATTCTTAGTGCCCCTCCTCGTCCAAACTTCAAAGTGGGTAGCTCAGCTGAAGCAGTAACTTGTTGATTAACAACCTTCTTAAGGCATGATAAATGGAAGACACTTTGGATTTTTCTTCCCCCTAAAAAGAGGATTTGAACATATTATAGAGTTGGAGGAAGGGGCCAAACCCGTAATTAGTACACCATATCGGTATCCAAAGAAATTTAAGAATGAGAAAGATAAGGCAATCCAGAAATTCTTAGTGATGGGCCGTATCAGACCCAACTCAAGTTCATTTGCTTCGTTAGTGGATTTGATTAAAAAGAAGGATGGAATGTCGAGGATGTGTATTGACTATTGGACACTCAACAAGAAGACCATCAAAAATAGGTGTCCTATCTCCAGGATCAATGAGTTACTGGATGAGTTACATGGGGCAATTTATTTTTCAAAGATTGACCTATGATCAGGGTATCATCAAATTTGGGTTGAAGAGCAATATGTGTCGAAGACAACATTCATATGCCACTATGGACACTTTGAGTTTTGGTCATGCCATTTGGTCTAACCAATGCTCCCGCCACATTCCAATATTGCATGAATAGCATCTTCAACAAGTAGTTAAGAAAATTATTTTTAGTATTTTTTTAACAACCTTCTCATATACAATAGGACATGGGAAGATCAATTGGGGCACCAGGACAAAATTTTGAGCACAATGCAACAACAATCACTCTATGCCAAGGCATCAAAATGTGCATTTGGGATGACAAAGATACTCTATCTGGGACACATAATAAGCGTGAGAGGAGTATAGGTACGTTGAGAGAAGATTCATGCAATATTGGACTAGCCAACACTTAAGAATTTGACCGTGTTGCAAGGATTTTTCAAAATTTGTAGTTATTACTAGCAATTCATCAAAGTCTTCTCTCAACCAAGCACACCATTAACAAATTTGACAAAGAAAGAACATTCAGGTGGATAGAAGAATTAGACAAAACATTCAATAGGCTCAAGGAAGTAATGAGCTCATGTCCAGTACTAGCACTCCTCGACTTAAGTCAGCCCTTTGTGTTAGAATGTAATGCATCAGGAGAAGGAATAGGAGCAATATTAATGTAGAACGGCAATTTAATTGCATTTGAGAGTCGAAAACTCCAGGACACTGAGAGAATTTACTCCATATATGACAAGCAAATGCTAACTATTATGCACACCTTGGCAAAGTTTAGGCAATATTTGGTGGGAAATTGGTTCCTAGTGAAGATAGACCACAACAGCTTACGCCATTTCTTGGAACAAAAGGACCTAAACGAACAACAACAAAAGTGGGTGAGCAAGGTCCAAAGTTATGATTTTGATATTGAATACATAAAAGGGAAAAATAATATTGTAACCGATGGACTCTCTAGAAAACCAACAACACGTTCTTTGATGTAGCTTATAGAATATTGGAGTACTCTTCTCTTGGTGGAATATTCCAAGAACAAATTCGCTTGTGCTCTGACCTTCTTGACAGGTTTGAAGGAGTCTATCGATTGCCTCTCCCCTCCCGAACTTGAAAGCTGACTCCATCTGAGCTGCTTAACCTTCAGAGCTTTATGCTCCTTGTCCTCTATCACTGCTTTGCTTTGTGCCATTACTAGAATAGGCTGGTCCTTTGGCCTATACATGTTGCTCCCTGTAACTCCTATGACATGTCCCTCATCACAAATAGATCCATTGGGTCTGATCAATACCTTTCCATCTTGGGATGCTACACAAAATATTTTGTTCTCCATCATAGAGAGTGAGAGCAGACTCTAGTTGAGTTCTGGCATCCATAACACGTCCTTTACTTCCATCCCGCCTCAGGACTCAAGTTTGAATATCATTGTTCCAACCCCTATCATTGCATGTTTGGTATCAACACCAAACTCCACACACAACTTTGAGTTTCACTTGGTCAAGTTGTCAAATTGTTCCCTTGCTTATGTCATATGTCTTGTGGCTTTGCTGTCTAGTAGCCATGCACCTACTGGTAATTTTCTTGAGGTAAGGCAAGAATCAAGTATGAATTCGATTTCAAACTTCTTGGAAAACTTCTCCCCTTCCTCTCTTTCTTCCTCTCTGGACACTGTGAAGCATAGCCTTCTGTCTTATGACAGGAAAAACACTGACCTTAGTCAAGCCCTTCTTCCTGTTGTGAGGTTGACTCCTCACCCATACTACTCGAACCTTTGCTCCTCATTCCCCGACTGGCAAGAGCAAAACTTTCATCATCCCCACTCTTTTATTGTTCTCAAGATAATGATTCTCCTGATCCCCTTCCAGGTGAAGTCATCTCACAATCCGTTCCAATCTAGTAGCTTTTCTTGTGCTAGAACACCTGTCACAAAGGTATCCCAAGTTTTTTTGAACTCGCTTAGGGCTATCCTTACAAGCTCATCATCTGGCAAGGCTACCCCAATAGCTCCAAGCTAATCTCAAACTTGGTGAATCCTTGTGAGGTATGATGCCATGGTATTTGATTTAGTCATCTTGGTGTTCTTAAGCTTCTTCCTTAACACCATTTTCTGATTCTGATTGTCACTTTGATATAGACTCTTCAGAGCAGTCCACATGTGATGAGTGCTATTCTTCCTTGATATGTGAGGGATCACGTGATCCTTCACTCCATCCATGATGACACATCTGGCCTTCACATCTTTCAATTTGTGCGCTGCCAGAGATGTAGTGTCTGAAGGAGCTGTAACCTAGTTGTTTGCAAACTACCATAGCGCTATCCTTTTGCGTCCATGGACTGAAGTTTTAAGTCCCATCTGACTTGCCCTCGAATGTCAGAATGGTTGATGCCATCTCGAAATTAGAAAATTCAACTGAAAAAGATTATGGTTTTGATGCCTTGATTTGTACAGTCTCCCTCTCTCCCTTTGAGGATTGACCTATGCCAATTATTCCGTGTTCTGATCACACTCATGGGGCCTAACCACACCTTTGGCCTAATGCCTAACTGCCTTAACTAGTCTACTCACTTTGTTGCATGGCTGGCTTGGTGGTTGTTCAATAACCTCCAACCCATGTGGTGGCCTATCGTCCAATTGTCCCCACAATTTGCCTCACTTGTGCTTATACCCAATATAGTCTTCCTTCCGTGCTTATATATGTTCACGTTCTAGTTTCTTGACCTACTAATCAACCAACTCTACTGCACTTGATCGATGCTTAGCACAACTCTTGCTTGTCACCCTATTGCTGGCTCACTGTCTTGCTCGTCGCCTTGACCAATCTAGCTGCTTGCGCTACGCTGCCTCTGGGGTCTCTTCTTCATGTCTTTGATCATTTTGTTACTGATTGACCCTACTAGGCACCCGATCGCCTTCTCAACACTCAATCCTGTTGACTTGCGACTAATCCCTATTGTCGCTGCCTTGATTTTCTCCTGATCAACTGGGTGGGTTTGACAACCCACTCGGGGTTGTCGGCCCTTCCTTTTCTTTAATAACTTTAAAACGCAACTCAACCAAAATTGTTTTACGACCCCTTAAAACGAAATTTCCTCTTCAACAATGCAGTGGTATTGTATGTCTGATTTCCTTCGGCCGCCCGTAATTTATTTTTTATTTTCATTTTTTTATTCTGCTTGTACGATTGTGGTTGAACTTGGCCTTGACGATCTCGTAGTAACCTGACACTTATAATTCAAAGATCAATGCCTCATAGTTTATGCTATGATACTGCGTTATATTTCCCTACAAACCTAGCATTTGATACTTAATTCCAAGCAGATTATGGATCTACTGATTAATTGCACAACTAGGTTCCTAACATTAATAAATTTAACGAAAGCAAAATATACCAATCTCAATCACGAAATAGATGACACAAAAAATTCTACCCAATCACATTTCTTCATTAACTTTTAGAATTTACTTGGGCTCTCGTCTCAGGAAAATGGCCCTACTGAGAAAATACATACAACAATTGGATTTGATCCAGTTGATCAAGCTCTCCTTGGTTGATCAACATCTCCTTGTTGCCCCCTTTGTCAGACCCAATGCACTAGAGTATCACACTCCTCATTGAGATGCCTCTCTTAGTCTTGTGTTGTTGTATGGTGTCTTTCTCCTCTCCTTAACCTTATTTATATAACTTTACATTGAGATAAATCCGTAACTCTAATCTCTAAAGTGATTAACGACTGAGATTGATATCAAGGGTTGAGATTAAAACTAGTGTTCCATGGGGACGCGTCCCCCAGGGTGGGGGACACGCCTTGGCGCTCCCCACGTCCCGGGGATGGGGAAACTCCCGGGGAAACGTTTCCCCCACGTCCCCTTTTTGGGGAAACTCGGGGAAACTCTGGGGGGACGTTTTTCGGGCAACGAAACGCGACTCCCTTGAAGGGGGACGCCTGGAGGATGCTGGGGGGATGCCTCAGGGACGTTGGGGGGACGCTGGCCTAAATTTTTTTATAAAACATTATTTTTTTTTCTAAAAGTACAAATTTAAATATATGACAAATTAAAAAAAGAAAAAGAAAAAGAAAAACTTAAACTATATTAAAACATCAAACTTGTTAAAACTTAAAAATTAAATTAGATTAAATTTTAAATAAAAATTAAAAAAATGAAATTATATTAAACCTCTATAGTATAAGCTTATGTGCATTGCATAATTTGAATTTGAATTGTCAAATGATGAATTTATTAATTTAATTTAGATGTACCTTGCATCATGCCAAATGATGATTCATGAATTTAGATGGAACATTGCATAATGTCAAATGATGGATTCAATTTAGTTATTTACTTTTAGAATCTAGATTTATAAATTTAAATTATAATGCAGAAATGTCAAATGATAATTCATAAATGAATCAATGATAATAGTCTAATATGCAATGATGATCATATTTATTCTTTAGATGTACAATGAATAATTATTAAGATTTTCTATTTAGTTATTTTTAATTGAATTTTTAATAATTTATAATTTTATAATTTTTATGACTTTGATGTCTCCCCGTTTCCCCGAAAATTCCCCAAATTTTGGGGGTGCTTATATACGTCCCCCTTGTGCGTATCCATGCTCCCGCGTTTCCCCGTCCCGGAAACTCGGTGGAACATTGATTAAAACATAATCAATTTACTTGTCTTAAGTTCACTTTAGCTCAATAAGCCAACAAAATAATTATGTACTTTTCCTAAGTCTAACTTAGGCTAAGTTACAAATGCAACTTGCTCACACTAGAGCAAGTGTTTTAAGGAGATCTTGGGTGACTTCTGCATGCGTAAACACTCAGGGCTATGTAGAAGTACCTGCCCGAGCTACAATCATCAACATTTGCTACAATGAATTATTATAGCATGTCACTGTGATCTTGATGTACTTGTCATGGAGTTTTTTTGCTTGTGTAATATACGAGTTGGAAGACTTAGTGTTTGTCTTAAGGTCTTGGTCTGAGCTAGACCTAAGGTTTGTGGGATGAAACTCCAAAGCAAGATTTGAAATGCCAGGGAGGAGAGAGCCTTTGTTACAATGAACCATTCAAGTATGCATCTTGTAATCTTGATGCACTTTTCTTTGTGCTTGTGTCATACAAGACTTGGAGGGATGAAAACCTAGAGCAAGGTATGTAATGCTTTGATGCAAGTAGAGTTTGCGTGATGCAGCTTGGTGAATCTCCTTGATAGCTTGTGGAATGCAAGTGGGAGATCTAAGGGTGAACTTGTTAATGTTGATGCTAGCTTGTTGTGGAGCCTTTGGTGTGGCTAGATAGCTTTGTGGGATCCCTTGCTAGGCCTTCATATTGCTGGTTCGGGTTCACCGTTGATGTTGGATGCCCTGGCTAGGATTTGGGAAACAATTGGAGAGTCCTTGCTTTAGATGAGGGGACTTGTTGTACCAGATTGGGATGAGTGGAGGTATTGTACTATATCTTCATTGTAATATATGAAGTATGATATTGCTATCCTCAATTAATATATTACAGATCTGAAAAATCGGACTTCGGTTTCTCATTGTTATGGTTAGCTTCATGGCTGTTTTAATGAGCTGATTTATTGGGACAGTGAGGCTAAAATGTTATATGATTTAGCATGCCTAGATGAATTTAGAAATCACATTTAGTGCTGTTAGAAATGTGTGATCTATGTGTTGTTTGAAATTGTGCCCTAAGAGCTGTTATATTCATCTCTCCTCCAAGTACTTTTTCGTTGTCTATCTTTTTGAACTTGTCTAGTGAAAAGGCTGAACAGAATTGAAGTATTCGCTGCTGTAATAAATATTTCAGATTTAACCCTAAGGTTAAAAGTTTTATGAAATAGATCCAGGGAACCTCAAATAAATGAGGTGAAATTTTTGCAGTGTTTAAAGAACAGATTTTAAAAATTTCCACGAAACCAATGTTGAGGAATCTCTGGTGGTATTAGTGAAGTTAGTTAACTGTTATACATCTCCTGGACAATACTCGGTGGTGGTACTGACACTGAGTGTGTCTGGTCCTTCTCTGAGATCTTGTCACAACACATTCTGATATCTTTGTGGGACATGATGAACAGTGTATCTCATTCCTGCCCATCGCCTGGTCTGTTCTTTTTCTTTATAATGAAATTAAGTAGATGCTAATTTCTGGGAGGCAGAGCTCTCTAGCTAACTGCAGCTCATGTGATTTAGATTAGATACATGTGCCAAAGTATTATTGTAGATATAGAGTGGTATGTACAGATGAACTGATTTTGCAGGAGATCCTATGATCCACAAGCACCTAGGCCAAGCCAATTTTTCTATTCAAAACACGATTTCTATGTTTAATGGATGAAGATGGGTTCTAATGATAGTGGTAGCTAAATTATTTCCAAGTTCAGATTATTGGTTTTCATAGTTTGTTGTTGTTTTTTTGTATTTGACTTGTCACCTTGAGGCTTGTATTATGATTTCAGATTGCTTAAAAGATTGGATTTTCCAGACATGAAGTTTAGTCTCTACTTTTTGGGGTATGAGGTAAAGTATGACCCTATATTTCTGTGATTCTCTTAGAAGATCTGGATTGTGTGTTCAGATAATATGGACATTTCCATCTTCCAATTTCTAAAGAATGTTTGCTGAGTAGTTATTTTGCACTGGCCTGATAATGTTAGTTTTCTGAACAGGATACTGATGCTGCACCTGCAGATCCAGTGGAACGTACTGCCTGGACTTTTCAGAAAGTCGTTATTGAGCTTACACAGTAAATTAGATAGACCCATTTGATTGATTTAGGTTCAATTATTCATAGCTTTGTGTTTTCAGATAGTAAAGTGTGCAGTAGAATCTAGATGGTTATGTAACACACCATTGCACTTAGGGAGTAAGTTAAATGCCCTGTTGACTGGCTTAATAGCTTCTTTTGATTTAATTGGCTTGCAGTAACTGGGGAACTGAATCTGATCCTGACTTTAAAGGCTATCATAATGGAAACAGTGAACCACGTGGTTTTGGTAACAGACTTTCACCTTCCATTTTTGTCATGTTATTGATTTTTTTTCCAAATACAGAGAATGGTAGTTTTTAAAATAAGTGTTTTGTTCAATGTCAGTATTAGACTGGAAAACTAGTCCTTCATTGGCAGCTTCAAAGATGACTCTTTTGTTTGATTCCAAGATAGAAATGAGAGAAGGCATTCATTATCATTGGCTGATCATTTGAAACTGTGTTACATATACCATTTCTTGTTCATTTTTTTGCAGGACATTTTGGCATTACTGTAGATGATACGTACAAAGCCTGTGAAAGGTTTGCAACACTTGGAGTCGAGTTTGTCAAAAAGCCAGATGATGGTATGTATGCTTTTTGGTTTTAGAAGAAAGAGCAAAATGATATGAAATAATATCAGTTTGACATTTGAACTATGCATGCATACTATAAACTGTAATATTTTCACGATAATAAATGGCTTTGGAGTTTGAACAGTTCTATTAGTGACAATTACTCATGGTTCCGTATATTATTACAACTTAGTAGAACTTTCTACCACAGATAACTTTAGAAGGGTGTTTTATAAAGCTTTCTCCAACTTTCATCGATTCACTTATACCATAATATGTTAAATGAAACAGTGATTTTCACAAACATGGCTTTTCCCTATTAGAAGAAAGTTTTCTAAAGGCTTCATTTTGATCTAATTTTTGGTTCTTTTCTGCTAAAGGTTGATAAACTTCCATTCAATTTTTTAGTTAGCGGCAGATGATAAGAAGTATATCCAGTGCCTTTCTGTGGCAAGGGAACAGATTTGGAAGCTACAAAAAAGATAATTAAAGGAAATTACTCTCGAAGATATAGTGTTGAAATCAATTGGCGGGTAACCACAGGAACTAACAACACAAAGCACACATCAAAGAGGGAAACATCCGCGGAAGCAATGGAAAAGCTGTACTACTGCTCAAGAAAGAATGGCTACATGCAGTGCACTACAATCTGTCAAGCAATGTCACACTGGCCTTTGGCCATCATTGATAAATGACTCTCTAGAATCTTTAAATAAAGCTGATGGACCAATGAGTTTAAAACACGTGGATCAAGTGTTGTGCATACCAAGAATAGGACTGTTGGATCACCCATGCACAAGATAGAATGGTGACCATTAGATGAAAAAGTACAAAAATATACTAGAAAGCACACTTGACTAGTACACTAGACCAAGTTATTTTTAGGCAACTTCCTGATGTGAAATATCCTAACATACCCCTTAATGTCAATTTGGTATAGGACGAAGGATTTACATAGTGACAAAAGGAGGCATTGCACCTACCCCCCCTTGATGGCTACTTCCTTCACATCTAACATCAACCGGAGATGTAAAAGGATGCATTTTTAGGGGCTTATTTTGTAGGACACTAATGCTAAACCTGGATGCTAAGCAATTTGGAGAAGAAAAATGTCCAGAGGATGGCAGTGCTGAAGTTGAAACGATCAAAGAATGCTGCATATGAGTGTTGAAGATCCATAAGAGTGTTCCGAGCAAACGAAGAAGCTGTGTTCCAATTAACACATGTGCTTAGATGGCATCCCATTGTAAAAGGCACTTGTACAAATGAAGCAAGGTTGCTACCATCATAATTGAAAGCGATGAACTAAAAGGAAAAAAATGTCGATGATCTACAAAAATACTTCAAACAACCCAAGAATCCTGTAGAACATGAAAGTGATTTGACAAAGCTGTTGCAAGTGTTGAAGATCAAAGTTCAAACAGTGCTTCAAGGAGTCAAAGAGCACTGATCTGCCTCTTGGAAAAGTGCTAAAAAACTCATCAAATGCTCCTGACAACACATGGGCCAAAATGCATGCACTTTGCATAGAAGGAAGCAACACAAATATGCCATTATAGCACTTGGGAGTTGAATGTGTTTTGATGAAGTTGCAGAGCAGTGTCAAATATCAACTAGGATGCTCCAATTAATGTGCTGAAGTTGAAGAAGATTTGTTGCAGAGGCACAAAATAACAAAACATTGACAATGATCAAGGCTCCAATCATACAGTGGTGTCAACATACAAAGGCTGGAAGAGATGGCCGACAAGAAATGATCAGATATAGATGCAAGAGCATTGAAAAGGCAAGAATCTTCCAGTGATCATCGAAAGCTAAAAAGATCGTATGCATATGCATGAAAAGGAATAAAACGTCAGACAATGATAAAACACAAGTTCTTTAGGAAGAGGTGCTAGCATTAAAAGGGCTAGACAAGGTGCTACATGAAAAAGAAGCAAACATTTAAGTTGCTGAGATGGCTAAAGTGCTAAGTTGATTATATGTAGAGGTATAGAATGACAAAACATAGATCAAGGTTTCGAGGAACAAGTGGTGCCTGATACCCACGAAAAGTGGCTAATCCTTAGGAGAAAAAAATTATCCCAGTGATCAGCCAGCCAGCCAGCCAGCAGCCCTATGATGGTGTACAGATAGTTTTATGTCAGAGCTCTCCACTTATGCTCCAATCAGCGCTATCTCCCATCTGCAATACTTTTTGAAGGGAGGTGGGTCATCTATTGGAAGGTTTGTAATTACGTGCTTTCATTTAATGTTTTGGGGCATACTAATATGGAGCACAGGTCAAGCTGGATGATTCACTACTCTTGATTGTAACCTTGTTCCCATGCTTCACCTGAGAGGTTATCCTTTGCCCCTAGTCTAGTGTGACTTCCCATGAGGTATTTCCTTTAGGAGGGGCACTAATAGGAGGCACTGATTGAAGTAGAATACCCAAGATAATCCATACTTGCCACATTCCATGTTTCCCTTATTATCCACATCCATTCTTTGGGTTGATTGTCATTTGTCATTGGGACCTGTTGTCAATTGCTGCCTGTCACACACACCCACCAGTTCGTGAGAAAAGCCTTTAACCCCACAAGGTGTGGTTGGTAGCACAACTAAGAGAATGGGCTGTCACCTATTCCCAACTCTCTCCGTTTAAACTATCTCCTAGGCTAGCTGGGGGGGTGGTCCCTAAAAGGAAAACTAAGTTAAAAGATGTGAGGTTTTTAGGAGATGTTAGAATGAAATGGATTAATTTTTGAGATTACAAGCAAATATAATGTGAGCAATATGAGCCAAAATCAACTTTAATAACCATCAACACATGAGATAATAATAAGCATATGTAAAACCAATGTCTTCAAAATATTGCTCAAAAAATGAAAGATACTTGCTCAAGATAAATGAAATGCTTCAAATGGAAGCACAAACAATCCTGAAATTGAAACAAAAGATGTCAACACAATAAAATATCAATACAAGATATAAAAATGCTTTCAAGATATATGATCACTTGTTAATCCAAAGCATACAATGAAATGATATCTTGCAAAAGAAAACCAATTAGAATACTACTTGCAAAATATAGATGAGATAATACTTGCCAAAAACAAAATATTCAATTCAACATATTCATAAATGACAAGTGTATGGATTGCAAGTAAAACCATGAGATGTGTTAATATGAAATGCACCTAAACTAGAATTGGATGCAATTATCTTGGTTACTTTTAATCTAAATGCCTAATCTAGGTGAGAGATTTTCCTTTTGAGCTTTTACTAAAGGGTAAAAATTGGGGTGACTGTAAGAAAGAGGGGTCAAGGACATGGTGGTGTCATTAATGATGTTCTTCCCACGAGTCTTACGAGTCAGCGCATGCCTTCGTTCCTACAAGGGGACAAGCCACCTTCATAACTGCAGGGTCACACACCTTTACCTTACTTCGTACCAATTGGAAGAACTTTTCAAAAAAGTCATTTTCCTATGATTTCTATCAACCAAGCTTATGCTTGGAGGTTAATTTAGTGAAAATGCAACTAAATTAGAATGCCTAATATGATATGCAAGTGAGTTTGCAAATGCTATGTAAAAAATAGAATTGCTTCAAGCAAACATGCTTCACAAGATCACTTGTATATTTGGTCAAGTAAACACAAGATGCATAAGGTTCATGAACAATTAAAATTGTGAGTTACTAAAGATTAAAAATGAATCAATAACAAACTAAAGCAAATGAAGCTTGAAATGTATGTTATTGCAAGATGAACAACTAAATCACATGTAAAATCTCCCAAAATAAATTGCAATGCTTTAAAAAGGAATTGAAATAAGATTGATGCCCACAATAACTTTGCGAAAAGAACTTCAAACTTGAGAAAAGAAAATTAGCTTGACATGAAAGTAAATAGTTGCTTTGGAAATAACCTTGTCCAATCACAATGCTTCATTATACTCAAAATGGAAATGTGGCATAACAATAAAGCATGAATTAGTTAGACAAGTGCTAAGCTAAATGTTAAATTTAGATAACATGGTGTTCTATGCTTGATGCACTTTTACTTCAATCTTTCTTAGGCCCAATACAAAATAGCAATCACATAAACTTGAAAGTAAAATGCTGATAGAACACAATAATAGATCAATAGAAGACAAGCCAAATATAGATCAAATTTGCAATTCCTTTTGTCCAACAAAAATATGAGATATTGTGGCATTACGGCGGACAGCAGGATGCTTTAACCAGCAAAGTCTTTCTCGGTAGGCCAACACTTTCATGTGTCACACCCACAGGCCTCAAAGACAGCTCATCACAAGTCAACGCAAGTCAAACTAGGGACAATGCAGAAAAGTCAACGCAGGCAGCTTCAGAAAAGTCAACGCATCAAACTAGGGCTTCGGTCAAACAACCCAAAATTCCTTGATTTTAGTGCCCAACTGTACGGTCTCCTAAAATCGGAATTTCTGCAGAAGATTGAGGTCAAACGACCAAGCGTTGACCACAGTCAACGTTGGTCAACGCTGCAGCAAAAAAGCCCTAAACAGATTAGTGCAGAAAACATAAAGCCCTAAAGAGATTAGCGTAGAAAACAGCAGCTTCGCTCCACACGTGTGAGGGAAAAAAAAGGCCTCCAAAGGCTTTCAAACCAATCAAATCACAATGAGAGAATGTGTGATGAGATGATGAGAAAATGACCTCCAAGTCTCTCCAATTTATATTCATCAATGAGGGTGTGTGACACATCTCTTAGGCATGTGGGATAAATTTGGCCGACCTTGCACATGTGGAAAATAAATTCAAAATCAATGTTCTGCTCATCCGATCAAGATGATCTTTAGATCAATCTTGCACCTCTTCGAAAGAGGAATCCAACAAAAATATGACCATCGTCATATGAGCAATGCAACATGGAGTTTGGACCTAGTTGCCCAAAATTAACACTAAATGTATCAAAGCATGATAAAATAATAGAGATGCTTGCATGAAGTAAGAGTAGATTGCTTTGCAAGTAGAAATGTAAACTTGAAACTTGTAGCAACAATGATAAGTGGTGGAAGCTTAAAACATGTAACAAACTTGAAAATAAAGAAATGCGATTTGAGTTACTTCTCAATTAGAGCATGCATATGTGATGTGAAAGAAATGGAAAAGTGAAAACCAACAAATCAATCCATCCACAAATGCTCTCCCTAAAATGGAGAGATAGGGATGCCAATGGGTAGAACCCACACTCCCACAAAGAGAATCCACCCACAAATTCTCTCCCTAAAATGGAGAGATAGGGATGCCAATGGGTAGAACTCACCATCCCACAAAGATAAATTTTATTATTACGATTTACAATGATGGTTAGAGCCTCTTAGAGGGCTGCCCAAGGAATTTATGAGAGAATACGATGTGAGATCTTGAAACAACAAGGAAATCACTTCAAGTATGGGAGCCTCAAAAGAGGTGAAGAAGTTCTACAATTAGAGAATACTCACAATGCTTCAATATACTCAAAATGGAAATGTGGCATAACAATAAAGCATGAATTAGTTAGACAAGTGCTAAGCTAAATGTATCAAAGCTTGATAAAATAATAGAGATGCTTGCATGAATTAAGAGTAAATTGCTTTGCAAGTAGAAATGTAAACTTGAAACTTGTAGCAACAATGATAAGTGGTGGAAGCTTAAAACATGTGGCAAACTTGAAAATAAAGAAATGCGATTTGAGTTACTTCCCATTTAGAGCATGCATATGTGATGTGAAAGAAATGGAAAAGTATAAACCAACAAGTCAATCCACCCACAAATTCTCTCCCTAAAATGGAGAGATAGGGATGCCAATGGGTAGAACCCACGCTCCCACAAAGAGAATCCACCCACAAATTCTCTCCCTAAAATGGAGAGATAGGGATGCCAATGGGTAGAAATCACCATCGCACAAAGATAAATTTTGTTATTATGGTTTACAATGATGGTTAGAGCCGCTTAGCGGGCTGCCCAAGGAATTTATGAGAGAATACAATGTGAGATCTTGAAACAAGGAAATCATTTCAAGTATGGGAGCCTTAAAAGAGGTGAAGAAGTTCTACAATTAGAGAATACCGGCTCCCAAGATGATATACGACCTAGCCTCCTTCACAAACTCTCCAAATTCCCACGCCTCCTTGGAATACAACTTGGAGCTTGAGAGAACCTACAAGAGAGAGTATCAGGGCTGCAAAACTAAAACAAGAGTTCGTTTGAAAACGAGAGAATGTAAGTAGATAATAATGTTACAAATTAATATACAAGAATTAAATCAAATGATGGGGAAGGTCCCCTTCACTTGTCTAGCTTATGAGAAGCTCTCGACTAGCTAGATAATGAAAATAAAACACAATATCAAAAGATATAAATTGTTTTGTAATATTTTGACTTATGCATAAACTATGTAAAGGAGAACCCTGCAAGATCAAGTACTTTTCAAAATATTAGACTTATGAAGCTGAAATAATGATGAGAGCTCCTTGAAGACAATGCCAAGAGTGGGTTGGTCCCTTGAAGACTTCCCCTCATGTTTGCTACTTGATTCAACAATGATCCTTTACAAAACTTCCAACACACATTAGCTCATATGGATTAAATCAATAAACAAGGGCAAAAAAACTCTAAAATTTGTATGAAAATAGATAGAGGTGTCTAGCCTAGACCATATCAAATAAGGAATTGCAAATGTAAGATAGCTATACATCTACAATTCCATAAAAGCATATGAGAAAATGAAATACAAATCAAAGGCATAAGTAGAGATATACCATCAATGAACCTAACAATGCTCCAATGGAATAACAATCATGAATGAACCCCAAAGTCTTTTTATTCAAATGAAGAACACAAGTACATAGAAGTAGAGCTTTCCCAAACACAATAGCTCGTTGCAAAAGATCACATAGCGAGAGCCCAATGGCTCAATTTATAGAAAAAATTAGAGATCTCAATGAGGGACCTCATGACAAGTGGAGAGGTGAAAATCCCAAAGCAAAGTCCTATGGTCAAGTGGAGATCAAACTGCCCAAAATATCCCTATGCGAGTTGCCAAATCTCCTTTTTGGCCTGCGTATAAATGACTGAGAGGAGCAGCGTACACATCTTGCTTTTGTTGAGTGTGACATGTGTGAAGATAAGGGGGACAGTTCTCCTTTTAACTGTTGTACATAAGGCTAATATTTTGACCTGTGTACTCACTTTGAACTGGTTGTGTTTACTTCTCTTCGAACTACTGTTGACAAGTGCCAAAGGTGGAGTTTTAAAAGGAGACAACATTTCAACGAAATCTTGAACTAACTCATCCTTCACTGATCCTCCAATCTGTGGTAATTTGGGTTCATAATTTGCTGCTTATAGACTGAAGATAGGCCTAGCAAAATGGGGGACAAGTCTATCCCATGTGGCAGTTTGTCCCCCACTCAACTCTTAGCGAAACTCGTGGTGAAAGAGTTGCCCAACTAGGCTGCTTATGGTGGTATTTCCGAGTGCCATAATGTGCGGACAAGTGGGAGAGGTGGTCTGTCCCATGTGGCAGTCTTATCCCCCTTTAACTACCATATCCATGAACCATTTTTATAACTGCTTTTTACCTGTTGAGTGGATAATTCGGGACCCTTTTGCTGTTGCGTTGAACTTTCAACTGGTTACGTGGAGTCTTTGCTACCTTTGATAGTGATTATTCATAGAGAATGGGAGAGTGAGGTGGGGTCCATTCCCCACTCACTTATTTTATCTTTAAACTTTATTCCTCTAATTTAAATCTGATTTGGAACTTAGTCATATGTGATTTTTCATGCTGCCTCATGAACTCAATGTAAAAGCCTATTGACTGCCTTTTGACCACCCTTTGACTTGAGTTGTGTTTCATGTGGTGGGCCCCATATGGCTGCCACATCAACATTGACCTTCACTGAATCTGCCATGTCAAAATTTGATTGATCTTGACTTTGGAAAAAATTAAATTTTTTTCCAATTATTCATTTTTCTGAAAATTTTCTCATTTTTTTGCCACTAACTTTAGAAAAAGTGGCTTTTGATGGACTATAAGTCGCTTTTTGACCCTCAAAGTGGTCCTAGGATAATGCTGGGTTTCTGAGGATGAATTTCGAGTAGTCACACACATTGGATATTTCCGAAGACCACTTATTTACATCATTACCTAGAAATTATTAAAAAATCCTACTTAGACCTAGTCAAATTCTGCAAAATTTCAGAGATGTCCTAGCATGGTAATATACATTAACTCTAGACACTAAGATGCGTTAGGGGCTCAACATGGTAATATACATTAACTCTAGGACACTAAGATGTGTTAGGGGCTCAACCTTCAAGCTGTCACCCCGGCTTTGGGGTAATGTAGTGAGTGAAAAAACATAGAAAATTATTCGTCGCTAAAAAGTAGGAATAATTAACCAAGTAAAAATAACACTCCAAGGTGTACTCGCTTGCTGATCAAGTCCCAGCATCCTGTGCCTGTTACATGGCTTTATTCATCACGCTAGTGACATTTATATAATATCCCCGTAGGGCTGCGGAATTTGAGTACAATAGAAAGAGATGAGAAGAAGTAGAGTTGAAAAACTATGGTGATATGATGATCTTTGATGGTACAAGCAACCTTTGGTACATCCTTGGGCCATGGAGTCTTCAAAAAAAATCTTTAGGTGCGTCTCCAGTGGTCAACAAGACCAACACCTTATATCCTCATCTTTGAGTCAGGGCCAGGAAACTTGCCCTAAGAGGTTCATGCAATTGAGAGAAAGATAAAAGCATATGAAGCTACAAACAAGAAAATAAAAAAAACAAAAGATAACTGGGACATAGTAAACATGTGGCCGAAAGCCTAGCATGAGCTCTATCCCCCTCATTAGCCATCACTCAGTTCCTCAACATTTCATGCTCTATCTAAGAGGAAGTCTTGAACCTCGATGAGCGAGAAATTGCTACATCCTTAAGGGTATTGGAAAAGCATAAAGAAAGGCAGGCCTCCCAAGCTATGCAAGAAAGAAAGATAAATCACTAAAATAAAAGGCGCACCAAAGGGGTGGAAAAATCAGGTTGATGAAAGGGGTAACTCATGCCTCCATGATTGCTCCCTCTTCTCATTATAACACTTAGAGATGTTGGACATCCTTTAGTTGGTACCATGATTATGGCCAATCCTTTAGCTGGTACCATGGCTATGGCCCTTTTGCTTGAAGTCTTTCCCACTCCATCACCACCATTATCACATGCACATGTAGATTGATGGGTCTACTTGTGAAATGTCCTTCCACTTAGGGGTTGGAAGCACCTAATAGGGTTGAAGTCATAATCATCCCTAACACAAGTGTGGTAACTTACTTACAAACCTTGAGCAAGAAAGACATTTGAAGGCAAGGCTTATGTCAACTATTTTTCTACTTCTAACATTGAATGTGGTCCACTATGATACTTTATGGTATTTGTCACTACTAATGTTGATCTCACTTGATCTTGAGGGTATGTTTTGGGTGGTTCATTACTGATGCAGCAAAGATCCTTTGAAGGATGACTTGACACTTATAGAACACCATTAAGAGGACATTTTGCCTAGTCTTAAGAGTAGAGATGGCCTTGTAGCCCCAATGTTGCCCTCTTTAGATGAATGTTGGGCTTTGAGGAGCCTCCACATGGTTGTATACCCTTGCCACACTTTTAGATGCCGAAATGCTAAGCCAGGAAGCCAAGACATTGAATTATTTGGTGTTGTCCAAGATGGACCCAAGATGCCCCTAACTTGGCCTTGACCTTGTTTAATGGACATTGCATTGTTCTAGAGCCCATATGATGATGGAGATCACTAAGATGACTTAGAAGGGATAACACATCATGCATAGAGGTCAACGCGTACCTCAGAGGTTGCCATGTCATCCCTACATGCCCTAGAAGGGTGATGTGAGCCTCCTTAATGATGACATCATGGTGGAGGAGATGTTACTTGGAGATATATCCATTCTCTTTGATGATTACCTTGGAGTGAGTGGTTCTCATGGACCACTTTATCACTAGCTTGATGGGGATTGTCCATTCTAGGAGGATGATGTCATGTTGGAGAGCATTTATTCCCACACGTGGGAGATTTTGATGTATTGATTATGTTTTAAAGTTATCTCAGGGTTGGCTTGTGATCTTTAGGCATAGTTGAACACTCCAAACAAACTTTTAGGACTTTTTGTTGCAAAATTATGAAGAGTGACTTGGTTTCCCTCATATAAATAAAGGAAGGTCACTTTTTTTTTGAATAATCTTCACATTCATTCACTTCTCTCTCTCTGAAGAAGTGTGCACTGGCTCTCTTGTACCTTTTGCCGGAATTTAGTAGCCATGGTTGGTATTTTCGTCAAGAAATAAAAAGGAAAATTTAGATTTGAATTTATGCCCCCTCAAATGCTCAAGTCTGCCCCTCCAGGATCATGTTGGCCTACCCCAAGAGACACACCTATTCGCATGAATGAACAACTATAAATAGAGCCTATTTGCTCTCCTCTAAGACACACTTCGGATCACACATGAGCTTTGCGAAACCATGTGGACCAGAGGCAAGATATTTCTGTGGAACTATGCGAGCTTCCTGTGGCACTATTCTCTGTCTTATTCAAGCTTCTCTGTGGCACTTATGCGAGCTTCCTGTGGCACTATTATCTGTCTTATGCGAGCTTCTTGTGGCACTATTATTTGTCTTATGCGAACATCTCTGTGGCACTTATGCAAGCTTTCTGTGTCTCTATTCTCTGTCTTATGCGAGCATCTTTGTGGCACTTATGCAAGCTTCCTGTGGCACTATTCTCTGTCTTATGCAAGCAACTTTGTGGCACTTATGCGAGCTTCTTGTGGCACATATTCTTTGTCTGATGCCAACATCTCTGTGGCACTTATGCGAGCTTCCTGTGGCACTATTCTCTGTCTTATGCAAGCTTCTCTGTGGCACTTTTGTGAGCTTCTCTGCAGTAAAGTGAAGTTCTGTGGCTCTTTATTTCTGTGATTGAGGAAGAGGACGAATTTGCATCCGTATGATCTTATCAAAGATATGTTATTTTGATTGATGGACAATCGATGAATTGAACTCTCTCTCATAAGGAAAGAATGTTGGGTTTTCCCCTTGTGGGTTTTGTTGAAAATTTGGCAACTCAAGGATGAATTTCTAAAAATAGAAGGTCCAAAAATAGAATTTCTAGAAACAGAAAGTCTAAAAATAGATTTTCTAAAAATAGAAAGTCTAAAAGTACGACTTTCCAAAAATAGTAAATCACCTTGCATCAATTGGTAATCAAGTATTGTTGATCGAAAATCCCTTCTGATCATTAATCAATCCTAATAATTCAATTTCAATTTTCAACTTAATCATCAATATTATCATCAATAATAATATTATTATTCTTATGATTCTATTATATTTATTGGAAATATTGTCATTGATGGCAACTAATCTACACCTCGAGGGCAAAGGGAGCGATGGCGAAGCAAAGGAAGGCAAAAGAGAAACACAGTGAAAGCAATAGAGGCGGCAAGAGGCAAAAAGAAGAATGTCAAAATGTAACGATCCCCGCAGAAGCACGTTGAAGCAGGTTATCGGAAGATAGAGACGAAGGCAAAGTAACGGAAAGCGAGAGACGAGAGGCGAGAGAGCGATTTGGTCGGGAATCGCACTCTCCAACCGGCGGAGCAGAGGCAGAGACAGAGGCAGAGAGCAGTTACAAAATTCCGAGAATCGCTTCACTCCAGCGGCATATAATACAGAACCATATTCCGAGAATCGCACACTCCAATCGGCGTTATACAACACGAATCTTATTCCGGGAATCGCAGACTCCAGCCGGGCGTTACACATATAATACAGAACCATATTCCGGGAATCGCACTCTCCAACCGGCGGAGCACATATAACAAATACAAACATTATTCCGGGAATCGCTTCACTCCAGCGGAAAAATATATATAAGCATATATATCAGTTATATACAAGCGAAGCACTTTAACCAAAGGTTCTATCAAAATGAAATGGCTTATAAGGTGGGACCGCTCCCCAATCGCAATCAGAGAAAAGGTTCAATCGGCGGAGTTTTGTTATGTGCTCCGATTAAAGGCCGGACCCGATTGAGCTATATGCCACAGTTTATTGCTAATCGCATCCGAGTTCCCAATCGCATCGGAATTGGTCAATCGCATCGGAGAACATGTGAGTTGTGATTGCGATTGGAAGTCCAGACCCGATGGAGGTATGAATTGTAATTCAAACATGTTTGAAGTCCTGTCCCAATCGCATCGGCAAAATACAATGAACAGTGGTCAATCGCAACACATATTAAAAGACTTGCGATTGCGATTAAGAGTTCGGACCCGATGGGTGTATTAACGATGGTGTATATATATTTGAATTCCAGCTAATCGCATCGGAACTTTCCGATTGATCGCAAGTCCTTTGTAATATGCTCCGATCAAGTGGCGGACCCGATGGCGTTATACGATGGAGTTAATCGGTTCAATCGCGTCCAGAATCTCAATCGCAATCGGAACTCTCCGATTGATCGCACGACTTTGTAAAACGCTGCGATTGAAGTGGCGGACCCGATCCTGTTATAAGCGAGAGTTGATATATGCAAATCGCATCCGTGTTCTGATCGCAATCGGAACTTTTCTATTATGCGCCCCGATTGCATTTGATTGAAGCCCGGACCCGATGGGCTTATTAACTATGATTAACAAGTGTTTGAGTTCCAGTTCTAATCGCAAACGGAAATTTGTGAAGGCGCTGTTATATATAAATATATATATATATATATATAAAGTTGTTGCGATTGTATTGAAAAGTGCCGCGTGGTCTGTGGACCTACGGGCCTCGGCTTAAGGTGGAGGGCGATTATCAATATACAATGACTGTGATATATGTCCGTTTCGCTTGCGGAATGTTGCACATCAACAAGACACTCGTGGCATGAAAAGCGTTGGAATATGGCCCAGAATTACAGTCAGCATATTCATTTATATATATAAAGCGCTGATATAAAAATGAAAAATGCAGTTACACAAATACAGAAATTACGCAACAGCCATATACAGAATGACATACATAGAACAGAAAAGAGATAAAACACAGTCACAGAAAAGACAAAGACACAGTCAGAGGAAAGACAAATGCGCAGCAAGCCAAGAGACAAAACGAGTGAGCTGGAGTTCTCATTTAAATTTGAATGTAAATGTTTTAATTGTTTTTATTGTTTGTGATGCATTGGCAAGTCTCCGAGAGAAAACAAACTCCCACTGTAATGCTAAAATTGACACCTACAGTTATAATTTCTGAGTAAGCTGATAAAAGGAGTGAGAAGGCAGAAGGCAAAGAGACATGACTTTCCATTTCGAATTCCAAGCAGAATACAAACAGTCATGTGAAGAAATCTATAAATAATATCATCTTGATATTCAAAAAAAGAGAAAGGGAGAGAGTAAATCGAGAGAAGGCAGAATATAGAAGAATAAGACAGAGAAGATTAATAAAAGCATAACAGAAGGAGAAGCTACAGAACAGAGCTGATATCTGAGGTAAATCAACAAACTTTCAGTTTGATAAATTGAGGAAGTTGGAGCTTCCCTATCAAGTTACAACTTGATAGTCGTCAGTTGTAGCTGACTGAGGTTGGAGCCTCCTGTAGGTTGGTGCCTGCAGAAAACTGAAGGGAGTTGGTGCTTCCTTGCAAGTTGTAGCTTGCAGAATTGAGGTAGGAGCCTCCTGTAGGTTGGTGCCTGCAGAAAAACAGTGGTGAGAGGGAGTTGGATCTTGCCTTTGCATCACAACAATAATAAGATGTGGTTTTCTCCCTTTATGGGTTTCCACTTATATCTGGTGTCTCTGTGCATGATATTTATGTATTGATCTGATATGTATCATTTGCTTAATACTTGCTGCTCTCAAATTAAGTCTACTGCTCTATTAAACTAATACTTTCAGATTACATTCTAGGATTACTCTCACATTAAATAGAGTTTGAAATGAAGGTGTAAATAAGTTTATTGAAAAGTTTAAAAGATCAGGAATGTATTAAACTGATTCACCCCCCCCCCTCTCAGTTTAATTAGAGATTCAACAATTGGTATCAGAGCCAAGTTCCTTTGTACAAGTCTAACAACTGAAAGGAGATCCTAGGTTCTCAAGATGGCTAGTAAAGAAGGATGCTCAACCAATAAAGCCCCTTTCTTCACTGGTGAAAATTATGCTTTCTGGAAAATCAGAATGAAGACATACATAATGTCACTAGGAGTAGAAGTTTGGGCTGCTGTGCAATTAGGATATGCCCCGAAGTCAACTGATACAGAGAAAGAAGCTAAAGAAAGCTTTGTAGCTAATGCAAAAGCCATGAATGCCATCCTGAATGGATTATGTGAAGCAAAGTTTATTAAAGTAATGCACAAAGACACTGCCAAGAAAATATGGGATACTCTTGAAGACATACATGAGGGAGACCAGAAAGTAAAAATTGCCAAACTTCAAGTATATAGAGCCCAGTTTGAAAACTTAAAAATGAATGATGATGAAGATGTTGGCAGCTTCTTCTTAAAAGTTGCAGAAATTGTTAACAATATGAAAGCTCTTGGAGAAACCATACCAGAAAGTATAGTTGTGCAAAAGATTCTAAGATCACTCCCGTCCAGATTTAATCCCAAGGTATCTGCAATAGAAGAGACAGCAGATTGGGAGACTTTGACCATGAACCGGATACTTGGAAATCTAACAGCCTATGAAATGAGGCTCCCACAGAAGAAGCCAAGTACAAGGGAAGCAACATTCAAAACAGAAAAAGGGAAAGAAGAAAAGGAAGAAATATGCTCTTGCTCTGATGAAGAAGAGGCTAAATTTGTCAAGAAATTGGATAGAGGCTCAGGTAGATACAAAGGTAAACTTCCCTTCAAATGCTTTAACTGTGGAAGAGTTGGACATTATGTTGCTAAATGTCCTCACAAGAAAGTAAGAAATCAAGCTCAAGAATCAGAGAAAGACACATCAAAGTTCTGGCAGAAAGGAAAGAAATTCAGCAGAAAATCCTTCTATGCTCAGCAAGACAGCAGTGCATCTGAAGACTCAGATGAACCCTCAAGTGAAGAAGGAACCTCAAAATTTTTATTGATGGCCATAGAAGATCTTGAGGGACTCCTACTAGAAGATGAAGAAGAAGAAGGGGAAGTAGACCTTGAGGGGGAGCTAAGAAGTTCTCTGGAGGAGATTGACAGACTCAAACTAAAATGCAGAAAACAAAAAGAGATTCTCCTAAAGTGTGTGAAAGAAGAACAAAATTCAGAAGTCCTCATGCAGCTGAAGGTAAAGCTTGAAGAAGCCAAGAAGATAGAAGATATGTTACTTCAGCAAATCAAAGATAAAACTCGAGAACAAGAGAATCTGGAAGAAGAAATTCTGTGTCTGAGAAAGAAATTAGAAAATGCTCAACAGAAAGTTTCTATATACCCTTCTCAAAAAACAAGCTCTATTAAGTTGAATGAAATTTTGGTTGCTCAAAGATCCCCTATGATAAAGACTGGAATAGGCTACGAAGGAGAATCAAGTAAAGGAAAAGAAAAGGAAGACAAAAATATAATTTTTGTAAAAGCAATAAAGACTGATGAAGAAGCCCAGACCATTCCTATAAAAGAAGAAACATGTAATAAGAATGACAGAGATCAGAAGAAATCTCTAGTAACAAGGAATATAATGAATACTAAGATGGCAAAAAAAGAATCATATGCCCCTAAGTATATCAAATTTGGAAGTCATCAGAGGAAATTCTTCCCTCCTATGAAGAATGCCACCTGCTATGTCTGCCACAAGCCTGGACACACTGCTGCATATTGTTATGCAAAGAAGAGTAATTGAAACCTGCAAAAGATGCAAACAGTGAAGAGGCTATCTCAAACAAACAAATGGAGAAAACAATCTTACATCAGGTATGGAAATAATTTATATGGTTATTGTTTTTATTGTAAGGAATTTGGCCATAAAATTATTGAATGTAGAAAGTATGGACAAAGACTGATGTTCAATACCTCAAGGAGGTTTATGAGTCAAAGAAATTTTGTTCATGCTCACAATTCTGCAAAAACTATAATCAAATGTTGTATATGCAATCAAATTGGGCATATATCTTCCAAGTGTTCTCTAAAGGGATATAATTCATCACCTCACCAAAGATACCAAAAAAAAGGGGGCCTCCAGTGGATAAAGAAAGTGAATAAATGTGACCTGGCTCTAACTGCTCAAGATCTGAAAAGCCAGTGGTACTTGGATAGTGGCTGCTCCAAACACATGACTGGAGACAAAAGCAAGTGTATAACTCTTGATGAAAAGAAATTTGGCAATGTTATTTTTGGTAATGATAAATTAGGAAAGATCAAGGGAAAAGGCTCAGTCAGCATAGACAATGGCAGAGGAAAAGCCCAAGAGGTACTATTTGTGGATGGACTGAAAGAAAATTTACTGAGTGTCAGTCAGATGTGTGACAAAGGCTGTGAAGTTCTTTTTAGAGCACAAGATTGTGTAGCCAGGTCAAGCACAACAGGAAAGACTCTGCTCAAAGGTGTTCGAACAGAGAACAATGTATACATAGTGAAAGAGGAAGATGAAGCCTGCCATCTTAGCAAACTTGAGGAGTCATGGTTGTGGCATAGGAGATTGGGAAATCTTAGCTTTGACCATATCATCAGACTAAGCAAGAAGAAAGCTGTTAGGGATATGCCAGAAATAAAAAGGCCTTCAAGTACTATATGCAAATCTTGTCAATTTGGGAAACAAACTCGCACATCCTTTAAATCTAAAGAAGAGTTATCAACAAGAATACCACTGCAACTTGTGCACATGGATCTGTGTGGACCTGAAAGAACTAAAACACCAAGTGGAGAGTCCTACTTTATGCTGATAATAGATGATTTCTCCAGAATGACATGGGTTGCGTTTCTCAAGAATAAATCAGAAGCACTGGACAAATTTAAGATATTCAAGGCATTAGCTGAAAATCAAACAGGATGCAAACTAAAATGTATCAAATCAGACAGAGGAGGAGAATTTACAGATTATGACTTTGCTGACCTATGCAATGAACATGGCATAAAACAACAATTCACTATTGCAGGAACACCTCAGCAGAATGGAGTAGCAGAAAGACAAAACAGATCTGTTCAACAAATTTCCAGAGCCATGATGCAAGAGAATGATATTGCTCAAACTTTCTGGGCAGAAGCAGTGCACACAACAGTACATATCCTTAATAAAGCTCACTTAAGGCCAAGCAGTGACAAGACTCCATATGAACTATGGCATGGAAAGCCAGCTTCAATAAAACATTTCAGAGTCTTTGGTAGTAAGTGTTACATAAAGAATAATGATGAAAACCTTGGGAAATTTGATGCAAGAGCAGATGAAGGGATTTTTCTAGGATATGCTTCCAAAAGTAAAGGATACAGATGCTACAACAAGACTCTTCAGAAAATAGTTGAAAGTATTGATGTGAGATTTGATGAAGAATTTCCAAACAATACAAGAAATACAGATTGCTGCAGTCCATCAGTTAATCATGAAGAAGAAGACCAGAATGATGAAGAAACTAGAAAGACAATAGAAGATGCAGAGCTGAGCTCAAAAACCCCCTCAAGATACACTCGGAAGAATCATCCTGAAGATCAGATCATAGGAGACAAGAAAGCAGGAGTCCAGACAAGAAGGCAGCTAACAGAACAAACAGAAGAAGTATACATAGCCATGCTATCACAAATAGAGCCAAAGAAATTTGACGAAGCCAGCAAGGACAAGTATTGGATAAAAGAAATGAATGAAGAATTGGACCAAATTAAGAAGAACAATACCTGGGAACTAGTTCCTAGACCTATTGAGAAAAATATCATTGGTTCAAAATGGGTATTCAAAAACAAAATGAATGAGCAAGGACAAGTAATCAGGAATAAAGCAAGGCTGGTCTGCAAAGGAGACTCACAAATAGAAGGACTTGATTATGATGAAACATTTGCCCCTGTAGCTAGAATGGAAGCTATCAGAATGTTCCTGGCATTTGCATGCTATCAAATTCAAGGTATATCAAATGGATGTAAATACGCTTTTCTTAGTAGGGAGAGAAGAAGAAGTGTACATGGAACAACCGAGATGAAGGTTTCTCATTGACGGATAAAAGACTATGTATGTAAGCGAGAAAGGCCTATGGTGAAACGAGGCTCCTCGTGCTTGGTACTCAGGCTGGATAAATATTTGCAAGCGAGGTTTTAAAAGAAGGGAGAGTAGACAAAAATCTATATATAAAAGCCCATGAAAATGAACTCCTGATTGTTGTAGTGTATGTTGATGATATTATGTTTGGATGCAACAAAGATGAACTAGAAAAAGGGTTTTATGAGGAGATGAAATTAGAGTTTGAAATGTCTATGATTGGAGAGCTCGAGTTTCTACTTAGAATCGCAAATTCGGCAAAATTATTTCGCACATTCATTTCTGCCAAAAGAAAAATACTTAAAAGAAATGCGAAAAAATTCAAAATGGAGGAGCGCAAACGTTGTGACCCCCATGATCACGGGATGCAAAGTTTGTGTCTTGATAAATGATCCTATGACGTAGATCAAGAAACTCTGAATCCGTCGGAAGCTGCTGTGCTGTGACCTGGACAGAACATCATGCCATGATGGGACAGTGGCAAGATATCAAGCGACACCAAAAACAAACCATCTTACGGCGGTAAAAAGAATACTCAGATATCTACAAGGAACTGCACAATATGGGCTTTGGTATCCTAAAGGCAAAAGCTTCACCTTGGCAGCATACACAGATGCAGATTGGGCCAGCTGTGTGGATGATAGGAAGAGTACAAGTGGAGGTGCATTCTATCTAGGAGAAAGTATGGTGGCATGGCTAAGCAAGAAACAAACATCCATCTCTCTGTCTACAGCTGAAGCAGAATATATAGCAGCAGCAGCATGTTGCGCACAAGTCATGTGGATGAAGCAGACACTTCAAGACATGAAGGTAAGAATTAATGAACCTATCTCAATCAAATGTGATAATACAAGTGCTATAAGTATATCTAAAAATCATGTGCTCCATTAAAAAACTAAAAATATACCAATCAAGTATCATTTTCTCCGAGAAAAAGTGGCTCAGAAGATAGTTAAACTGGACTATGTATCAACGAAAGAACATATAGAAGATATATTTACCAAACCACTTGCCAGAGAACCATTCGAATACTTGAGAGACAAACTAGGGGTAGTATCTGTAGATACTATTCTCTAATATGAAGAGAAAGTACAGTCTCAGGGGGAGAACAAAACGAAGATATCATTCCAGGGGGAGAACAGCCAACAAGATAAGCATAAAACAAGTCCACAGGATCAGCATTATCAATATTATCAGCATTCAGAAGCAACAAGAACCTTTCAATCGTAAAATGCATCATCTTTGTCTACAATCTAGCACATATTACAGGCACTACAAATGAAACACAACATAGTTAAATTTCAGCAGAAGAGGACCTAAACATAACTCAGAGAAAGGAAATACAACAACAGAACCCAAACGGAGAGATGAGGAGTCATCCTTTGCCATTGATGTCAAAGGGGGAGGAAGAACAAATAGCAGGAGGAAGAGCAAGCAACAAGAGAAAGAGAAAGAAAACAGAAAAAGTGGATTGCCATCAATGCCAAAGGGGGAGACTGTTGGAAATATTGTCATTGATGGAAAATGAGGCAGCACTCTGGCAAAAGAGGCAGCGCTGTAGCAAAGGAAGGCAAAAGAGGCACAGCGAAAGCAATAGAGGCAGCAAGAAGAAAGTCAAAATGTAACAGTCATAGAAGCACAGTGAAGAACCATTATCGGAAGATAGAGACAGAGGCAGAGTGACAGAAGCAGAGAGCAGTTACAAAATTCCGGGAATCGCACTCTCCAACCGGCGGAGCAGAGGCAGAGACAGAGGCAGAGATCAGTTACAAAATTCCAAGAATCGCTTCACTCCAGCGGCATATAATACAGAACCATATTCCGGGAATCGCACACTCCAACCGGCGTTATACAACATGAATATTATTCCGGGAATCACAGACTCCAGCCAGGCATTACACATATAATACAGAACCATATTCCGGGAATCGCACTCTCCAACCGGCGGAGCACATATAACAAATACAAACATTATTCCGGGAATCGCTTCTCTCCAGCGGCAAAATATATATAAGCATATATATCAGTTATATACAAGCGGAGCACTTTAACCAAAGGTTCTATCAAAACGAAATGGCTTATAAGGTGGGACCCCTCCCCAATCGCAATCGGAGAAAAGGTTCAATCGGCGGAGTTTTGTTATGTGCTCCGATTAAAAGCCGGACCCGATTGAGCTATATGCCACAGTTTATTGCTAATCGCATCCGAGTTCCCAATCGCATCGACATTGGTCAATCGCATCGGAGAACATGTGAGTTGCGATTGCGATTGGAAGTCCGAACCCGATGGAGGTATGAATTATAATTCAAACATGTTTGAAGTCCTGTCCCAATCGCATCGGCAAAATACAATGAACAGTGGTCAATCGCAACACATATTAAAAGACTTGCGATTGCGATTAAGAGTTCGGACCCGATGGGTGTATTAACGATGGTGTATATATATTTGAATTCCGCCTAATCGCATCGGAACTTTCCGATTGATCGCAATTCCTTTGTAATATGCTCCGATCAAGTGGCGGACCCGATGGCATTATACGATGGATTTAATAGGTTCAATCGCATCCGGAATCTCAATCGCAATCGGAACTCTCCGATTGATCGCACGACTTTGTAAAACGCTGCGATTGAAGTGGCGGACCCGATCTAGTTATAAGCGGGAGTTGATATATGCAAATCGCATCCGTGTTCTGATCGCAATCGAAACTTTTCTATTATGCGCCCCGATTGCATTTGATTGAAGCCCGGACCCGATGGGCTTATTAACTATGATTAACAAGTGTTTGAGTTCCAGTTCTAATCGCAAACGGAAATTAGTGAAGGCGCTGTTATATATAAATATATATATATAAAAAGTTGTTGCGATTGTATTGAAAAGTGCCGCGTGGTCTGTGGACCCACGGGCCTCGGCTTAAGGTGGAGGGCGATTATCAATATACAATGACTATGATATATGTCCGTTCCGCTTGCGGAATGTTCCACATCAACAAGACACTCGTGGCATGAAAAGCGTTGGAATATGGCCCAGAATTACAGTCAGCATATTCATTTATATATATAAAGCGCTAATATAAAAATGAAAAATGCAGTTACACAAATACAAAAGTTACGCAGCAGCCATATACAGAAAGACATACAGAGAACAGAAAAGAGATAAAACACAGTCACAGAAAAGACAAAGACACAGTCAGAAAAAAGACAAATGCGCAGCAAGCCAAGAGACAAAACGAGTGAGTTGGAGTTCTCATTTAAAATTGAATGTAAATGTTTTAATTGTTTTTATTGTTTGTGATGCATTGGCAAGTCTCCGAGAGAAAACAAACTCCCACTGTAATGTTAAAATTGACACCTACAGTTATAATTTCTGAGTAAGCTGATAAAAGGAGTAAGAAGGCAGAAGGCAAAGAGACATGACTTTCCATTTCGAATTCCAAGCATAATACAAACAGTCATGTGAGAAAATCTATAAATAATATCATCTTGATATTCAGAAAGAGGAGAGAGTAAATCGAGAGAAGGCAGAATATAGAAGAGTAAGACAGAGAAGATTAAGAGAAGAAGAGCAGAAAAGAGAAGCTACATAACAGAGCTGATATCTGAAGTAAATCAGCAAACATTTAGTTTGATAAATTGAGGAAGTTGGAGCTTCCCTATCAAGTTGCAGCTTGATAGCTGTCAGTTGTAGCTGACTGAGGTTGAAGCCTCCTGTAATTTGGTGCCTGCAGAAAATTGAAGGGAGTTGGTGCTTCCTTGCAAGTTGTAGCTTGCAGAATTGAGGTAGGAGCCTCCTGTAGGTTGGTGCCTACAAAAAATCAGTGGTGAGAGGGAGTTGGAGCTTGCCTTTGCATCACGACAATAATAAGATGTGGTTTTCTCCCTTTATGGGTTTCCACTTATATCTGGTGTCTCTGTGCATGATATTTATGTATTGATCTGATATGTATCATTTTCTTAATACCTGCTGCTCTCAAATTAAGTCTACTGCTCTATTAAACTAATACTTTCAGATTACATTCTAAGATTACTCTCACATCAAATAGAGTTTGAAATGAAGGTGTAAATAAGTTTATTGAAAAGTTTAAAAGATCGGGAATGTATTAAACTGATTCACCCCCTCTCGGTTAGTGGGGTCAACAATATTATTATTAAAAAGAAATTCAAGTCACTCAATCACGACTTTCAATAATGTTCTCTTACACTCAATAAAAGATCGTCATAAAAGATTCCCCTTACACTCTCTTACCCTCTCATTAAAGCATGTCATAAAATATTCCTCTTACGCATGCTTTAATGCATATGTTACATTCTCTCCTTTATGGCATAAGTTACTAAGGCATGCATTTCTCTCCTTAATGGCACGAGTTACACTTCTTAATTTGCATATGTAACTCTCCCTCAAGGCATGAGAGTTACTCCTTTATGATTCAAACTCCTTGCTCCTCCTATATATTTGTGCCTCTCATACTCTCTTCTTACTACTTATGCATTGTGAAAGAAGAATTAGAACTTGAGAGAGATTTGGAGAGAGTTGAAGAAGATTGTGAGAGAGAGACTTGGAGTGTAAGAGCAGAACTTGGTGAGCCAAGGTTGATTTAGTGCTTCAGTGTTTCAGTGTTGATTTAGTTGAAGGGAAGGTTGATTCAGTGTGTGCATTTGCTGCTGCTACCAGTGGTCTTTATGCTACAACGTGTTCATATTTGGGTGAACTTACTCATTCTCTTGATCTCTCATTGTACTCTGTATCTCTGTTGAACACATGATTTCTAGTAGAAGAAGAATCTGGTTGGGTTTTCCCCTTGTGGGTTTTGCCCTGGTCATTGGATTTAAATTCTCTGTGTCTCATTTTGTTCTTGGCTGTCTTCTATTGTGCATTTGATTTATATTCTATCTACAATTGCAACATAAAAAAGTTTTGTAATAAGTGATTGTTACAAAATATAACATCAAAATTTCAACATGGTATCAGAGCCTTGGTGAAGACAATCTCAAGAAGACAAACTCCATTTGCAGCTCTCTTTCTGTGAAAATATCTCTTGCTGTCAGCTCCATTTGCAACTCTTTTTCTGCTGGAATATCTCTTATTGTTTTCTCTACTTGCAACTCTCTTTCTGCTGAAATATCTCTTGTTGCTCACTCCATTTGCAGCTCTTTTTTTGCTAAAATATCTCATGTTGTTCCTTTCATTGTTTTAAAAAACGGCAGAATAGATTCGAAATCGGCCGAGTCGACCAAGCCGGACCCCTGCCCGGGTCGGCTGTGTACAAAAACTGGTCTTAAACCGGGTGAGTTAGTCTGCGGGGAAAAAGTTGGCAACTCGGACTTCAAACTCAATTTTTATTTTTATTTTTTTTGGTTATCTTAATGCCTCTACCCCTCTCCCAAGCCTATAAAAGTGACCCAACCCCCTCACATTTACTCACAACTATCTCATTGCATTTGTGAGGAGTTTGTGAAGAGTTGGAGTTGGTTTTTGAAGCAGTAGTGAAGAGGAGCCATGGGTTTCCCTGTCTAACTCTGATTCAGAGTCTGAGCCAGATGATCTTGCCTTGTTTAGCAGTAGTGACTAGTGATGTTTTGTTGTAGAGGCCATTTAGAGCCTTCTTGGCTATGTGTTTTTGTTCTGATCTCTATATATTACATGTATTGGACAATGCATTGGGTGCCATTTTGATATAATAGATATGCTCATGAGCATACTTTGATCATCTCTTCTCTCTATCTTCTAATTCTTTGAGTTTGAAAACATGAATGAAAATCTTTAAAAATATGTTTTTTCATAAAAAAGAAATATTTAATGTATTTTTTACAACGACCGAGTCATTGAAATCAACTAGGCCAAGTCGATACGGAGTCGGAGTCTACCCTCGGCCGGTTCCGAACCCGAGTCAGAGTTTTAAAACATTGGAACTTCCTTCTTGTTGCACATATTCTGCTGAAATTTCTCTTCCCTTTTGCTGTTGAAATATCTCAATATATTTACAACTGAAATATCTCATTTACAGCTGAAATATCTCTTGCTGTCTTTTTTTTTTTACTGTTGAAATTTACTGCTGAAATTTTATTGTTGAATTTATACTTCTGAAATTTTACAGCTGAATTGTTGTTGCTGAAATTTTACTGCTACCGTTCTTTCAAGATTTCAAGGAACCCAAGATATGTTAGCAATTTTGTAGATAGTAATTAAGGTGTTGCATGTGTTTAATAGTTGTGGTTTTGGTACTTATCGATGCATGCAAAAGTAAAGAGTGGTTTTACTTCTATTTATGCATGTGTAAGAAAGTGTCGTTTTGAAAAGAAGTATAATGCATAAAAGGTTATGAAAGAATCACTGATAGAAATTGAATGTCGAAAATGAAGGGATTTTGACTCTCTCACATTATATGAGAAAAGTTATAATCTTATGGGTTTTGGTAATTTTGATATTAGATTTTACTAACAATAGTGGTTGTAGGTAAGAATCACGACTTTTGCAAAATATGGAATGATAGTTTTCTAATCCAACCTCTTTTGCAGCGATCAAAGATGGATTATAACTAATATCATTGCAGGCATTGAAGTCAATATGTATAATTATTATTACATGCCTTCACTCTGGGATCCAAATTTGAAGATCTTTATAAAATCAATGGAAGGCCTATCCATGCATTGATTCATGATAAGTAATCATCAATATAAACTGTGACATCGAAAGTTCACTCATCTTCACTATAAAGCATTACCTCATGTGAGAAAGATAGTTTTTGAAATGCGTGAGATCAGAGTGGATCATGATGGAGTTTGCCAAGTGGTGTTCAAGAAGATGCATATCACTGATAAACAGTGGTAACTTATAGAGGTTGGATCAAGATGGAGCTAACAACTTCCTTCAATCCCCATTAAAAAAAAGTATTTTCAAGTTTTATGTTGTCACTGCTTTGGTTTAGATTTATCTTTATAGATCATTGGTTATTCTTCCTGCATGAGTATTTGAATGATTCTTTCACTAACTTCTTGATGAGTGATGTAGGAGCATCAAACCATCATTGGAAAAAAATTAGCAAGAACAACTTCTTGATGGTGAAAATTGAAAAAACACATCAAAAGGCAAGGGGATTGTTAAAAAGCTTGAAAAATCAGATTTGCGAGGGATCTTAGGAATTATGTTGAGGGTTTTGTGAAAAAAACCATGTTGAGAGCTTTGTGGAGAGGATCATGTTGAGAGTTTTATGGCGAAGATCATGGATCTTGAAATGATCCATAATATTTTAATTTCCTCTATAAATTGTGGACTTTGGGCATTGAAAAGAGGCGACCATTAGAATGAAGGTTTGGCCAGCCAAGGCGCCAATATATGCTATGTAATAGTTTAGCGGGTTTAGTTAATGAAATTTGATTTCTACTTTACATAATTCTATGTGTGTGGCATGGTGATTTAATGCATTGATGGCTTGATGCATAGATCTGTTGATTTTATTTGATGAATTAACGTTACATGTAGGCAACAAAACTGTTTAGTTTTTGCAGTGGATGCGACGATGAGCCGAGTTTGTGGAATCATAATCCACAGGTCTTAGGATTGATACCATAAGAAAACTTGAAATGATAGACCTTGAAATTTGTTTTCATCAAGTGGTATCAGAGCACAAAAGATTCTTGCTTGTAGTGTGGAGTACAAGCAACAAAAGAAAGTACAAGTGATAGAAGATCTAGTAAGAGATTTGTTTTCTCTGTGCAAGTGACACCAAAGGAAGGTGAGAAGATTTGCAACAACCTAGAGCAAGGAGTGCTCAAATGGTTCTAGAGGAAAGAACCAGGAAGATGCTAAAAGCCCAAACTCAGGAGAAAGTTTGATGAGGTATCATGTAGCAAGGTGGAGAGACTTGTTACTGTAGAGGTATGTTGCAACTCACGAGTTGAAGTTGTTACGAGAAGACCAAAAAGCATATGAGCAAGAGGTCATAAGTTTTTGTACCTTGGGAGTTTGATTCAGGAGCATCGAACCATCATTCGAAAAAAATTAGCAAGGACAACTTAAAGGCGAAAATGAAAAAAAAACACATCAAAAGGCAAGGGATTTGTTAAAAAGCTTGAAAAATCAGATTTGCGAGGGATCTTAGGGATTATGTTGAGAGTTTTGTGAAAAAGATCATGTTGAGAGCTTTGTGGAGAGGATCATGTTGAGAGTTTTATGGAGAAGATAATGGATCTTGAAATGATCCACAATATCGTAATTTCATCTATAAATTGTGGCCTTTGGGCATTGAAAAGAGGCAGCCATTATAATGAAGATCTGGCTAGCCAAGGCGCTAATAGATGCTATGTAATAGTTTAGTGGGTTTAGTTAATGAAATTTGATTTCTACTTTATATAATTCTATGTGTGTGGCATGGCGATTTAATGCATTGATGGCTTGATGCATAAATCTGTTGATTTTATTTGATGAATTAACGTTACATGTAGGCAACAAAGTTGTTTAGTTTTTGCAGTGGATGCGAGTATGAGCTGAGTTTGTGGAATCATAACCCATAGGTCCTAGGATCAATACCATAAGAAAACTTGAAATGATAGACCCTGGAATTCGTTTTCATCAACGAGAATGCGATAAAAAAAACAGTCCTTGGAGATCATCAGGATGCAGAATAATGCAGGAACAGTAAACTGCAAGAGGAAGCGGGTGCAAGATAATGCAGGAGCCACTCTCACATCTAGAAAAGAAAGAAAGACCTGTCTCATCACCAGGTATACTTTCATTATGTTTATTTACTTTGCTACTATTGCTCTTGTTCTTGTTCTGGGATCAACAGGTACATTTGATGAATGTGAAAACCAAGTCCTTTGTATCGAGAATGAGGAAGATGTCGAGCCATTCCATGACTTGAGTGGACATGAAGTGAACAAGAGCTCAAGACTTGTGCAAATAAGTTGGAATCAGGAAAGATACCACAATATCGTATAAACCTAGAACAAAATGGCGTGGCTGAGAGAAAGAATAGAACTATCATGGAAGCAGTCAAAGCTATGTTGCATGATTAGAAATCACTGAAGTTTCAAAATAGGTCTCCTCACTGTGCTCTAAACAACAAGACTCTTGAGAAGTCTTCACTAGTGAAAAACCCGATGTTGGGCACCTGAGGATCTTTGGCTGCCCTATCTACTTCCATGTCCCAAAAGAGAAGAGGAACAAGCTGGAAGCCTCAGGTTAGAAAGGTACGTTTGTCGGTTATTGTGAGAATTCTAAAGCTGATAGAGTATATGTACGAGGACAAAGAAATATAGAGTTTAGCAGAGATGTAACATTTGATGAAGATGCAACTCTTGGAAAGGCAAGAGACACTCCTCTTCCTCTTGCTAATGTTGATAGTCAAGATGCTTTTGAGATACTAGAAAATCTCGAGCTTGAAACTGATCCCCTGCTGATGTACCCATAGAGCCCATGGATCCTTTGGATCCTCCTCCATGTGATCCTCCTTCTAAGAGGATACCTTTATGGCTTCATGACATGCTTCAATATGCTGATAAACATGTTGCTCCCAAAGGAACCTTCAGAGAAAGCAAGAAACCATGACGATTCCAAGGATATGTTGTAGCCATGAGCAACATTATTCAAGGTGAACCATGCACTTTTGAAGACGCTATGAAGGCTCAAGTGTGGAAAGATGCAATGGCTGAAGAATATGAGTCCATCATTCATAATGATGTATGGGAAGTGGTTCCAAGACCCTAAGGTAAATCTGTTTTGTCTTCTAAATGGCTATATAAAATTAAACATGGTGCTAATGGCAATATTGAAAAATATAAAGCTAGATTTGTTGCCAGATGTTTCTCTCAAAAAGAGGGAATAAACTATGATGAGATCTTTGCATCGGTTGCCTGCTATACAACCATCCGATCCATTGGGGCTCTAGCTGCAAGGCAAGGATGGGCTCTTCACCAAATGGATGTGAAGACTACTTTTCTGCATGGCTTCCTTAAGGAAGAAGTATTTGTGTAGCAACCGCAATGCTTTGAAGTACATGACCGAAAAACTCGTGTGCAGATTGAAGAAAGCCATCTATGGTTTGAAGCAAGCTCCAAGAGCTTGGTATGACCGCATTGATAGCTTCTTGATGAAGATTGGTTTTACTAGAAGTAATTCTGATCCAAATGTTTACTTCAAAACAGTCCAAGGTATGCCTTTTGATTTTGGTATTATATGTTGATTTATTTATGATCGATGGTGAACCTCTTATCCTCTAGCGTAAGAGGGAGTTACCTTCTGAATTTGAAATGAAAGATGCGTTAAAATTTGGGTACCAGAGGACAAGTGGTTCCCTAAGGCTTTGATGTTTGGCTTAGGGAAAGTGTCCAAAAGAATTTAACTTTTTCTCCTAAAGTGACTTTATAAGTGGTAAAGTCAAATCTAATTTAAAAGTGACTTTATAAGTGATAAAGTTACTAAGTCTAATTTTAAAATGACTTTAATAAAGTCACTGTGAAATTAGAAAATGAAAAGTGACTTTGGAAATAAATGACTAAAAGGGCCTTTAGTAAAGAGGGGTGAATTAAAAAACAGAAAGTGAGATTTAAATGCACATTTAATCTCAGCCCTAGATCTAAAGCTATCTTAGCCATTGGATTTAGGGATTCCCCAAAAGTCACTTAGGGTTAGGTTAAAGGAGGAAAAGAGGGAAAAGATCATTCATTCTTTTATGAATAGATTGAGAGAGGAGGAGAGAAAGCGAAGGAGACATTTTTGAGCAGTGAGAAGAAAGAGGGCAACAACAAGGAGATTTAGCAAATCCGTACAACAAGTTTATTGGCACAAATCTCAAGGCAGAAATTTGTACATCAGGAGAGAGACATTGTTTCCAAGAAAGGAGGCAAGAGCGTAATAACATTAAGCATGAAGTTCGAGGCAAAAATCTGGGCACAAATATCGAGGAGAAGTGCTACTGATATTTTTGGCACAAAAATCGAGAAAAAGGACAGTAGCTTCAGTGCAGATTTCTAAGTAGTTTTTGGGCATGGATTTCGAGGAGGGATGCTGTACAAATCTGTACAGTTATGTACAGCTGGTTTTAGCACACTTCTTGAGGTGGTCGTACCACATTTATTGCTGTAATATTTTCTGTTTTGCAAGTTGCTGATTTGGCACAATTTCCGAGGTGATGTGCAAGCATGGAAATCGAGCTAAGTCTGTAGTTTTGGTTGTTGGAATTTTTACTGTATTTTCTGTCTCACTGTAAAAGCAATATTCAGAAATAAAGAGAAGCTTTCGAACTGGTTTTCCTCATGAGTTGTAGGGGGTTTTTCCGAGTCATGTTGACCAAAAATCAACGTGTCATTTTCTGTGTGTTGCTGAAATTATTTCTGAGTTTTATTTTTGCATTTTCCAGCATTTTGAAATTTCCAGAATTTGTGTTTTCAAAAATATTTATTATTTCCAGCTTGTTGAATTTATGGTTATGGGAATGGGCATTTAACTACATGGGAGTAATAAGGAGAAACTGATGACCGGGGTTGGGTCAAAATTTCTACATGGTATCAGAGCTGTGTTGGCTGAAAAGTGCATTTTGGGACAACAAGTGAAAAATTACAACAAACTGATTTTACACACATAAAACTAAACCTTTACCACTACAGTGAAATTTTCAGTTTATTAGAACAACAAGAATGTCTTTGGGCTTGAGGGTGGAGGATAGGTTGGATGGGCATAACAACTACAATACATGGAAGGAAAGAATGCAAAGCATCTTTGAGGAGGCAGAAGTCTGGGGTATAATCGTGCATACCCAACAACACCTTGTGAATGTGCCTACTGACGCTATTCAGTTGGTAGATTTTAATAAGAAGAATAACAAGGGTGGGAGACTGATTTTGGATGGTATTAAAGACCATTGCATTCCTCATGTGAGAAGAAAGAGACTTACCCATGAGATGTGGACATCCTTGACCAATCTCTACCAGAGTACCAATGAGAATAGAAAAATGGTCCTAAGGGAGAAGCTGAAGGCCATTAAGATGGCAAAGATTGATAGTGTTACTGCATACTTCACAAAGATCACTAATGTGTGAGATGAGTTGGCAGGAGTTGGAGAGGTCATTCCACCCACTGAGTTTGTGCGGATTACAGTGAATGGCCTTCCCAGTACATGGCTGAACTTTGCTGATGGGATTGTTGCACGGGAGACCCTTCTCACTTGGGAGAGGTTGTGGGATGATTGCATACAGAATGAAATAAAAAAGAACCAGCTTGGGGCAGCCAAACTAGTTGAGGAGGATGACAATGTAGCATTGTCAGCAGGAGGCAAGAAGGGCAAAGGAAAGAAGCAAGCTTCCACAAGTGGTGGTGGGGACAAAGGCAAAGGTAAAGGTAAACATGTGAACATGCAGAAGGACTATTCCAAGGTGAAGTGTTGGAATTGTCAGGAGATGGGACACTATGCAGTTGTGAGTTCGGAGGAGAAGAAGGGAAATGACAAGACCATGGCAGCATCAACAGAGATAGAGGACTTTTTGGAGAGCTTTGACCGAGAGTTTGGGTTCATTGCTTGTGAGTCCACTAGTGCAGGATCACCTGCCACGGAGGTTAAGAGGGAGTGTGCATTTCCCTCCACTAGTGGAGCATCTTCAGGTATTTGGTATGTTGATAGTGGGGCTTCACGTGATATGACAGGAGTCCATGAGTACTTCTCATAGCTTTTAGAGATTGGCACTGATATAGAGGTAGTACTCAGAGATGACAACATTGTTAGAGTAGTCAGTGTGGGGACATTGACATTTGATAGGGAACCCAAACCTCCCTTGAAAGTGTCGGATGTTCTATATGTGCCAGGGATGAGGAAGAACCTTATATCCGTCTCAGCATTGGAGGACAAAGGGTACGAGGTATTGTTTAGGAGAGGACAGGCGCTTATATATCCCAGGGGCGCTCCAGCTGATTCAGCTAGATTGATTGGTGTACGCCATGCCAAGGTGTACAAGTTTGCGTTTTAGCCCCTTTTGGCATTGAGCAGTAGTACCGACAACAGAACTAGCAGTTCAAAGCTGTGCGAGATTTGGCACCGCAGGATGGGGCACATGTATCATGGGGCCTTGAGGACATTGTGGGAGATCACTACAGGTGTGCCAAATTTCAGTTCTGATCACCTAGATACATGCAGAGGATGTGCTATGGGGAAGTTTGCTAAATCCCCTTTTCCCAACAGTGACAGCAGATCGACTGGGATACTTGATTTGATTCATACCGTTGTGAGCGGTCGGACGTCTCATGTTTCCTTGAGTGGATACGAGTACTATGTTTTATTCATTGATGATCACTCCAGGAAGACCTGGATTTATTTCTTGAAGACCAAGAGTGAGTTCTTCAAGCGATTTCAGGAGTTCAGAGCTCTTGTGGAGACTCAGACAGGTCGTAAGATCAAGTCCCTCAGGTCGGACAATGGAGGGGAGTACACCCTTGGTGAGTTTGTTGATTATTGTGCAGAGGCAGGCATCGGGAGGGAGTTCACAGTTCCTTACAACCCCTAGTAGAACCGGGTTGCGGAGAGGAAGAACAGATCCATCGTTGGGGCTGCCTAAGCCATGCTACATCATCAGGGGTTACCATTGTTTTTGTGGGCAGAGGCCTGCAACACTGCTGTGTATTTGCAGAACAAGAGTCCACATCGTGCCTTGGGGCATGTGACTCCAGAGGAGGCTTTTTCTGGGAAGATGCCTGATGTTGGTCATTTTTGTATCTTTGGGTGTATTGCATACTCCTATGTACCCAAGGAGAAGAGGACCAAGCTAGAGCCCACTGCAAAGAAGGGTATCTTTGTGGGCTACAATGAGACCTTGAAAGCCTTTCAGATTTATATTCCTGCACAAAGGAGAGTTGTTGTCAGGCGGGATGTGAAGTTCGAGGAGGACAGGGCTTTCAGGAGGTCACGGGAGTTAGAGTATCTGGATCGGCCAGACCCTCAGGAGTAGTTGAGTCAGTCACAGGGAACCAGTGGGCAGGGATCAGGGGGTACATCGATTATGGTGTCAGGTCCATCAGTGAGCAGTGGCTTGTAAAGTCAGAGGGGTGGTGCTTCGGGCAACATTCAAAGCAGTCCGCAGAGTAGTTCACTAGGTAGTCCACTGATGGATAGTTCACACGGTACTTCAGGATCTATAGGTTTAGGTTCAGGCAGGAGGACAACAGATAAACATTTAGGAGTTCAAGCTTCTGATGAGGATGAGGAGTTTCATTCTCCGGTGGGAGAAGTGTGCTCAGGGAAGAGGAAGCCCAAGTGGCTTTAAGATACCTTGAGAGAGGCCACATCTGTTGCTGGGCCGAGGAGACCGGTCCGAGAGAGCAAACCACCTGAGAGGTTCTGTAGCTATATGGAAATAATTGCCGGCGTCGTTGACTTTGAGCCTTCTAGCTATGAGGAGGCAGCTAGCCAGCAGGTCTGGAGAGAGGCCATGCAGGAGGAGTATTCTTCTATCCTGAAGAATTATGTTTGGGAGGTGGTGCCAAGGCCTGAGGGCAAATCCGTGGTTACTTCCAGATGGCTTTACAAGGTAAAGCACGATGCAGATGGCAGCATCGAGAAGTTCAAAGCTAGGTTTGTGGCTAGAGGGTTCTCCCAGGTAGAGGGACTAGATTATGAGGAGACCTTCGCTCCCGTGGCTCGATATACTTCCATTCGCTCCATTATATCGATAGCCGCAGAGATGGGTTGGAAGATCCACCAGATGGATGTGAAGACCGCATTTCTTAATGGCTTCATACAAGAGGAGGTGTACATTGAGCAACCACAGGGCTTTGATGTGCATGGGAAGGAGTCCCATGTATGTAGACTGAAGAAGGCACTTTATGGTCTGAAGCAAGCTCCTAGAGCTTGGTACTCCAGGATTGATACGTACTTGCAGGAGACGGGTTTCACAAAGAGAGATGCAGATCCGAACCTATACTTTATTGTGATAGGTGAGAAGCCTCTCATTCTAGTGCTGTATGTGGATGACTTGGTCATTACAGGTGCAGAGAGACTCATAGAGAGTTGCAAGAGAGATCTTGCCTTGGAGTTCGAGATGAAGGACATTGGCTTGATGCATTACTTTTTGGGTTTGGAGGTGTGGCAGGAGGAGGGGCATTTCTTCCTGGACATGGGAAGTATATTGTGGACATCCTTAGTAGATTTCACATGGAGGATTGTAGACCCATGCCGACACCTATGATCACTAACTGGAAGAAGCTTCACGCTTCAGATTGCTGCAAAACACATTTTGCGGTACTTGTAGGGGACAGTGGATTATGGTCTGGATTATAGACAGGGTGATGGAGTGAGATTGGCAGGGTACACTGATTCTGATTGGGCAGGTTGTGCTTCTGATAGGAAGAGCACTTCAGGGTGTTGTTTTGGGTTGGGTTCGGCAGTTGTGTTGTGGTTCAGCCGAAAGCAGCAGTCAGTAGCATTGAGTTCAGCGGAAGGAGAGTACATGGCAACCACTCTAGTTAGTTGTGAGGCCATATGGCTTCTCAAGATGTTGTTTGGCTTATTTGGCTAGCCGTTGAGACCTTCAGTGATTTACTGTGATAATCAAAGTTGAATTAAACTCACGGAGAATCCAGTATTTCATGATAGGTCAAAGCATATCGGGATCAGATATCATTTCATCAGAGACTATGTTCAGAAGGGAGTTGTGAAGCTTGAGTATATTCCCACTGTTGAGCAGGTAGCAGATATATTCACTAAAGCCTTACCATGGGGCAAGCATGTCTACTTCAGAGACAAGATGGGTGTGGTGAGGAACACTTTCCTCGGTAAGAGGGAGTGTTAAAATTTGGGTACCAGAGGGAGTGTTAAAATTTGGGTTCTCTAAGGCTTTGTTCTTTGGCCTAGGGAAAAGTGTCCAAAAGAATTTAACTTTTTCTCCTAAAGTGACTTTATAAGTGGTAAAGTTAAATCTAATTTAAAAGTGACTTTATAAGTGATAAAGTTACTAAGTCTAATTTTAAAGTGATTTTCATAAAGTCAATGTGAAATTAGAAAGTGAAAAGTGACTTTGGAAATAAATGACTAAGAGGGTCTTTATTAAAGTGGGGTGAATTAAAATATAGAAAGTGAGATTTAAATGCACATTTAATCTCAGCCCTAGATCTAAAGCTATCTTAGCCATTGTATTTAGAGATTCCCCAAAAGTCACTTAGGGTTAGGTTAAAGGAGGAAAAGAGGGAAAAGATCATTCATTCTTTCATCAGCATATTGAGAGAGGAGAGAAAGCAAATGAAACATTTCTGAGCAGTGAGAAGAAAGAGGGCAACAACAAGGAGATTCAACAAATTCGTACAGTAAGTTTATTGGCACAAATCCCAAGGCATAAATCTGTACATCAGGAGAGAGGCACTATTTCCAAGAAAGGAGGCACGAAAATCGAGGAAGAGGGTAGCAACATTAAGCACGAAGTTCGAGGCAGAAATTTGGGCATGGATATCGAGGAGAAGTGCTACTGATATTTTCGGCACGAAAATCGAGAAAAAGGATAATAGCTTTAGCGCAGATTTCTAGGCAGTTTTTGGGCACATATTTCGAGAAGGGCTGCTGTACAAATTCATACAGTTACATTTCAACACACTTCCTGAGGTGGTCGTACAACATTTATTGCTGTCATTAATGCTGTAATATTTTCTGTTTTGCAAGTTGCTGATTTGGCACAATTTCCGAGGGGGTGTGCAAGCACAAAAATCAAGATAAGTCTGTAATTTTGGTTGGTGGAATTTTTACTGTATTTTCTGTCTCATTGTAAAAACAATATTAAGAAATAAATAGAAGCTTTCGAATTGGTTTTCCCCAAGAGTTGTAGGGGGTTTTTCCAGGGTCATGTTGACAAAAAATCAGTGTGTCATTTTTTGTGTGTGTTGCTGAAATTATCTCTGAGTTTTATTTCTGCATTTTCCAGCACTTTGAAATTTCCAGAATTTGTGTTTTCAGAAATATTTATTATTTCCAGCTTGTTGAATGTATGGTTATGGGAATGGGCATTTAACTACATGGGAGTAATAAGGAGAAACTGATAACTGGGGTTGGGTCAAAATTTCTACAAGATGTTCATTTGATGCACTACTTTCTGGGTCTTGAAATATGGCAAAAACTTGGGGAGATTTTCCTTTCTCAAAGAAATTATGTTGTCAAGTTGCTAGAAATATTTTGTCTGACAGAATGTAAATGCACGAATACTCCAATAGAGATGAACTTCAAGAAGATGTGTGGTAAAGCTGCAGGTCTTGATTTAGCAAATCCTTCTGAGTATCGACAATTGATTGGGGCATTGATGTTGTTAGTGAACACTAAACAAGACATATGTTTTACAATCAATACTTTGAGCTAATATATGATTAAGCCATCACATGCACACTGTATTGTTGCAAAACATGTGTTGAGATACCTGCATGGGACCATCAATTGTGGATTGAGATATACCGCCGGATATGTAAGACTACATGCGTACTTTGATGCTGATTAGGCTGGTAGCTCTGCTGACAGAAAAATCCCATCTGGATGCTGCTTTAGCTTGACATCTACCATGATATCTTGGATGAGCAAGAAGCAAAAGATTGTAGCCCTCAACACGGTTGAAGTTGAGTACATTGCTATTAGCTTGGCTTCTAGTGAGGCAGTATGGCCGAGGAAGCTCTTTTGGAGAGCTGTTTGAGCATGTTTTGGACACAATAGTAATTTACTACGACAATAAGGGTGGGATTCAACTTGCAAAAAATCTTGTGTTCCATGACAAGTCCGAGCATATTGAGATCAAATATCACTATATTTGGGATATGGTGCAGAAAGGAGTAATAAGACTCCATCATATAACGATTGATGATCAGATCGCCAACATTCTTACCAGTCCTTTGCCGAAAGGAAAGTTATTGACTTTCAGAGAACAACTTGGATTGACAGATGTGACCCTTGACAGATGTGACCCTTCCCAGAGAAGGTGGTCATGGGTGATGAGTCTTAGATGTGCGAGATCCTTGTCATGTGTTGACAAGTGGATCCCCTCAAGCAGTGATGAGCCTTGGATGTGTGAAATTCTTGTCCTGTGCTGGCATGTGGAACCCCCCAAGCAATGATGAGCCTTGGATGTGCGTGATCCTTATCCTGTGCTGACAAATGGATCCCCTCAAGCAGTGATGAGCCTTGGATGTGTGAAATTCTTGTCCTGTGCTGGCATGTGGAACCCCCCAAGCAATGATGAGCCTTGGATGTGCGTGATCCTTATCCTGTGCTGACAAATGGATCACCCCAAGCAGTGATGAGCCTTGGATGTGCGAGATCCTTGTCCTGTGTTGACAAGTGGATTCCCCTAAGCAGAGATGTGACTTGGTTGTGCGAGATCCTTGTCAAGTGGGTTATTCCTCGAAGCAAAGATGAGACTTGGTTATGTGAGATCCTTGTCATATGTTGACAAGTGGTAATCCTTAAGTGAATATAAGGCTAAGTCACTTGATACGGGGATACGGGGATACAGGGATTCGAAGAATCGGATACGGGTACGGTGACCCCGGAATAGGATACTTCTAGGATACGATACGTTATATATTATTTTATTAAAAAATATATATATTTTAAAAATATATATGTATTAATATATTAAAAATTAGATATTTTTTACACAAATTCATACTTAATTCATTGATTTAAACATAGATTTATCTATCATCTTAGATAGTCAAGGTTTTGTTTGAGTGATGGGTACATTTTAGTAGGGTCATGATAGAGGAGCTTGACAACCAATGTCACTAACATCAAGGTACATAGAGGGATTGGTGCTCATTGCTCTTGATTAAATACGAGTTTCATACCCTAATACATGACAAAATTCGATGGAAACATTGCAATAACCCAATCCTGAAATCCTGAAAAACTGATGAGTCTGCTGGATTTTGAATGAGATCTAAAATTCTACTTTCTCCATATGAAATCCAATGAGGTCGGAACCACTCTCAAACATCCCGAGTCATTTCATGGTAATGTTAAAAATTTAAGTAAAAGGATGAAAATGAAGATTAAGGAGAATGTCACTTTTACTTTAAGAATTTAACATTACCATGAATCACATATAAATACTAGGGCCATAGGCTTGATGCCCTCTCCTGAAAAATCCTCCTCAATTGGTGAAAAACAATGAGCAAAAGCCCCCCTTTATAAAAAAAAACAACGCTTTTTTGAACCCGCGGACCCGGCCGTATCCGGTTTTACGGGATACGACGTATCCGAACGGGATATGGTCGGGATACGCCGTACCCCGTACGGATACGCCGTATCCTTTGAATTGGGGCCGAATCCGGTACGTGCAGGTATCCGGTACAGGGATTCGGGGATTCAAGGGCATTTTAGGAGTATCTGGTGACTTAGATATAAGGTGATGGATGAATCTCTCTTATGATGATTCTTCTCATTGGAGTGATCATTGTTCTAGATGATACAAAGCAGAGATGAGTAGAGGAAGCAAAGATCATTTGTTGTAGAAAGAAATTCCTTCCTATATGAGAGGGAGTGATGAAATTTTGGCAGCTCAAGGATGAATTTCTAAAAATAGAATGTCTAAAAATAGAAATTCTAAAAACAGGAAGTCTAAAAATTGAATTTCTAAAAATAGAAAGTCTAACGTATGACTTTCCAAAAATAGTAAATAACCTTGCATAATTGGTAATCAAGTATTGTTGATGGAAAATCCCTTCTGATCATCAATCAATCCTAATAGTTCAATTTCAACTTAATCATCAATATTATCATTAGTAATAATATTATTATTCTTATGATACTATTATATTATTATTAAAAAGAAATTCAAGTCACTCAATCATGGCTCTCAATAATGTTCTCTTACACTCTCATTATTGGCATGGCATATTCCTCTTACACTCTCATTAATGCTCTTACACTCCCTTACACTCAATAAAGGCTCGTCATAAAAGATTCCCCTTATACCCTTACGCTCTCAGTAAAACACGTCATAAAATATTCCTCTTAGGCACTCTTTAATGCATATGTTACATTCTCGCCATTATGACATACATTATTAAGGCATGCATTTCTCTCCTTAATGGTATGAGTTACGCTCCCTAATTGGCATATGTAACTCTCCCTCAAGGCATGCGAGTTACTCCTCCTTTATGATTTAAACTCCTTGCGCCTCCTATATATATGTGCCTCTCATCCTCTCTTCTTACTAGTGCATTGAGAAAGAAGAATTCGAACTTGAGAGAGAGTTGGAGAGAATTGAAGAAGATTGTGAGAGAGGGACTTGGAGAGTAAGAGCAGAACTTGGTGAGCCAAGGTTGATTCAGTGCTTCAATGTTTTAGTTTTGATTTAGTTGAAGGGAAGGTCGATTTAGTGTGTGCATCTGCTGCTGCTACCATTGATCTTCATGCTACAACTTGTTTAGATTTGGGTGTACTTACTCATTCTCTTTATCTCTCATTGTACTCTGTATCTCTGTTGAACAAATGTTTTCTAATAAAAGAAGAATCTGGTTGGGTTTTCCCCTGGTCATTGGACTTAAATTTTCTGTGTCTCATTTTGTTATTGGCTGTCTTTTATTCCTCATTTGATTTATGTTCTATCTACAATTGCTTATCTAATATTGCAGCATAAAGAAGTTTTATAATAAGTGATTGTTACAACATAGAACATCATAATTTCAACAGGTTTTGCCTTGGCTGCTGGCCTAAATTTTGGTTTCTCTTCTCTCCTGTCTCATTGCTTACTGTGATATTTTTTGCTGTAGTGTAGAAGTGAATTGTTGAAATTTTTCATGTATAACTGCTTGATGATTGGAATGCTCTAAAGAACTAATTTTGTATCATTGGAAGTAGTTATCAGTTTGAAAAATTGCACTAGAAAACCAACATGGGATTAGGGCTATAGTGGAAGAAAGAGAATGAGATCACTTTTGAAGAGACCATATTTTACATTTGAAAAGAAGATTGCTCATCTACACTTGAGGCAACCCTGAAGATAAAATCATTCCTGGTTACCTTGGAATCCTTAATACACTCCAAAATTTGAGCTCTTTGATTGAAGCCTTAGGATAATGTTATAGAAAAATCCAAGTTTGTATTTGTGAAAAATCTGTGTTTTCTCTAAATAAGATTCTAAGAAGTCCAAGCTCCATTTTTGTGGCATCCAAGTTACTTCTATAAGAAACTCAAAGTGAGATCCCTGTATTGTTCAAAGTGAGATCCCTATATTGTTCAAAGTGTATGCAAGTCATCTCTATGATAAGTGTAACGTTCTGTGATCTAAGATCCTTATTAATGATCCAAGTGAATATTCAAAGCATGATCCAAATCAAGACCGTGCTTCTTTATCTCTGTGGAAGGAGTTAGCACCGAGCAACTTTGAAAGATCCCTGTTCTATACATAGTGATGAGACTTGGATAAAGAGCCGATTTGGGATTTCCTTGAAGAAGAAAGCTGGGATTAAGTCTGACATGAGAGGTATGTATCCTAAAGTCTTAGTGATATTCTTTTCTTGACTCAGTCTTAGATGAGGTCAGACTTAGATGAATTGATATGGCAAATTAAAATTAGATGATGTTGTCTTATGAGGAAAGGTCATTTTTTTTAAGAGATCACTGTCACTAAAAGTCCAAATCCATGGCAACCAAGTTTCAGTTGTATTGTTCAAATCTGGTGTTAACTTTGGAAATCCGAAATCTTTGTTCCGAAGTCTGTGGTAATCCCAGCTCTTTGTCATGATCATATGGGGTATCTGTATGGCTCTTGAATTATCTCTGTAAATTTGAGCTATCTCATGGCATCTGAGTTTGTCCTCTATGTGGAAAAATGACAAGATTGAATTTGGAATCTAATCTGAGACACTAGTTCAAAATGGTACCTCTGTGAAATAAGTCCAAGAAGTCTGAGATTCATCTCTATATAATCTGAGATAGTATTCTAAAGACTTAGAAAGTGTGCCATTGTATTTAAGGAGTTCAAAGACAATATAACCTAAGAAGGCAACAAAGCCAGATAATGTTTGCAAAAGAAAATAATTTATGAAGTCTAATACTATGTCACCTAGAAATTCACGCTCCTCAGAAAGTCTCCAAGGATATAATTAGGATTGTTGTAATAGATTCACAAATGACCTCTCTCCATGTTCATTTTAGGTGAAGAAAGTATGTGAACCCTATTCATTTGATAACAAACTTGAGTAGGGCATTACCTTGGAGTCTCATGAATTGAACAAGGAAGATTCCGAGCTGTCCCTAGGTCGTAAAATGTCAAATCATTGAAAGATGGGATATGATAAAATTGAATATGTCTCTTGATGGAGTCTTAAATGACTAATAGTTTGCATGAATATTTGAGTATAAGCCTAATACTTGAATGATGGAATTTATTGCAAGAACAAATTCTGCTGTTACAATAACTTTGTGATAAAAGAGATCATTACAAGCATATGTAGCCTTGGACATTAGAAACAAATGCAAGAATATCGAGGTTACGCCATTTGCTAAGTAAGGTAGATATGATAAGAGGTTGAAGTTCCTCTTCAAAACTCAAGGTTTGATCGAATAATTGTTGAGGAATTGAGACTTGATGAGATTGCAAAATCTAAAGGTTTGGAGGACTGAATATCTTGACCAAATTCTAGGGATGTTTTGAGTTTGTAAAGCCTAGCAAGGGTTTGAATAAGAAATCCCTATGATTGATTTTTCATAATATTGATATTAAAAACAAGAATGATTAAGTTGGGAAAGAATGCAAAGATGAGTGGGTTTGTAAACCCTAGACTAAACTTGGAGAATTATTCGGGTTTGGAGTCAAAACCCTAGCTAATCAATTGATAACTCTATCTAATCAATCAAGGTTGGAAAAGAAATCCTTGGGCTTATGAATTGATTGCTTCCGCTTGAAAGAAGAAACCCTAGCTCCAAGAAGGAAGGCATGATGATGATGATGTGACAAAGTTGATTTGCAAGAAGACTAAAGATCAAGAGGGAGCCAACATCTTCTCAAAAGATAAGTATCTTGTATCTATCTTATTTTAAATCATTAATGTTGTTATTATTCTTGTTCTTCTGTATCTTGTTTGGTTGTATTTGTTCTTCCATGGCCTCCTAGTGAGGATTGTAGGTACATTGTGAACACTGCCAAGGCTGTGGCAATTGATGGAAGAATAAAGCAACAAGAAGACTGAAATCAGAGGGAGCAGACAAGGTCAACCTGATTGAGGCATGTTTTGGTCCATGATGAAAAGGAGTTAGTTGTGACTTCCAAGATGAAGATGGCTATGAAATCTTGAAGAATAATGTTGATCTAAAGGTGTTGAAGGTGAGCCCTTGATTTTGCTACTATATGTAGATGATTTGTTTCTGACAAGGGCTGAAGTTTTCTTTGTCCAATGTAAGAGGGAGCTGATTTTTGATGAAGGATCTTGGTCTTATGCATTAGTATTTGGGATTGGAAATTTGGCATGATCGATTGCAAGTCCATGGACACTCCCATGGTGACAAATTTGAAGAAGATACAAGATTGTGATTTTGATATGATTGATCCCTCTATGTATCGCAAGTTAATTGGCTCGTTGAACTATTTGGTGAACACCAAACTTGATATTTGCTATGTTGTGAACACATTGAGCCAATTCTTGGTTGAGCCCTGACATACACATTGGTTGCAACAAATCATATATTGAGATATCTGATATTTGCGTGGCACCATTGATTATGTTTTGAGATATGTTTCTAACGAAATATGGCAACTGCATGGTTTTATTGATGATGATTGGGCTGGATGCCCTGATGATAAAAAGAGTGCTTCTGGTTTCTATTTTTGGCTTGGGCTTTGCTATGATGATCAAGTAAGAAGCAAACTTCTGTTGCTCTTAGTACGACTAAGGCCGAGTATATTGCTACCTCTTCAACCTATTTTAAAGTTGTGTGGCTTTGAAAGATGTTTGTTGGTTTGTTTGATCAAGTGTTGGAATAGACCATTGTATATTGTAATAATTAAATTCGTGTAAAGCTTTTTGAGAACCCGATGTTTCATTTAAGGTCGAAGCACATTGAGATCAATTATCATATATATCTAGGATGTTATCCTATGTGGAGCTGTGAGGCTCGAATACATTTCTATTGATGAGCAGGTTGTCGATGTTTTGTGAGAAGCCTAGAATGGTTGAGAATCCCTTTTGGAGAGGGAGCATTAATTGATAGCATCATGAGAATCTTCCTTGGGCTTTAGTTGACAGACCATAGATTATGGTTAGGAAGATTGTCACTCCTTTAGGTCAATTAACTGAGAGGCTAGTAAGTCTGGTCAGGGAGCTTGGTTTTGAGGCATGAAGTGATCCCTTAGGTCAGTTGATTGAGAGACCAATGATTTTTGTCGAGGACTTTGATTTTGTGATCTCTCCCTTAGGCAATTGTTGAGAGACCTATGGATTGGTCGGGGAGATTGATCTTGAGTTCCCTTCCTTGGGTCGTTGACTAAGAGGCTAATGAGTTTGGTTGGGAAGTATGAGTGCTCTCCCTTAGGTCATGGATCGAGAGGCCTATGGATTGGTCTGGGAGATGGACCTTATGTTTGACTGAGAAACCATTGCTTATGGTTGAAGAGTTTGGCCTCATGAACGATATTTATTGATGGGATGTATTTGATGCTTTATATCTTTCCTTATGATGAGACTTGTACATTTGATCTCTCCCTTGGGCAGTTGCTGAGAGACCTATAGATTGGTCGGGGAGAGTGATCTTGAAAGAGAGAGAGAGACTTGTACATTTGATCTCTCCCTTGGGTTGTTGCTGAGAGACCTATGGATTGGTTGGGGAGATTGATTTTGAGAGAGAATGAAAAGTACCTCCCTGACTAAGAGGTAGTGTTGGAATTTAGTAGCCATGGTTGGTATTTTCATCAAGAAATAAAAAGAAAAATTAAATTTGAATTTATGCCCCTTCTAATGCTCAAGTAGGCCCCTCCAAGATCATGTCAGCGTGCCCCAAGAGACACACGTATTCACATGAATGGACAACTATAAATAGAGCGTATTCGCTCTCCTCCAAGACACACTTTAGATACATAGGAGCTCTGTGGAATCATGCAGACCTAAGGCAAGATATTTCTGTGGAACCATGCAGGCATCTCTGTGGCACTTATGCGAGCTTCTTGTGGCACTATTCTCTGTCTTATGCGAGCATCTCTATGGCACTTATGCGAGCTTCCTATGGCACTATTCTCTGTCTTATGCGAGCATCTCTGTGGCACTTATGCGAGCTTCCTATGGCACTATTCTTTGTCTTATGCGAACATCTCTATGGCACTCATGTGAGCTTCTTGTGTCACTATTCTCTGTCTTATGCGAGCATCTCTATGGCACTTATGTGAGCTTCCTGTGGCACTATTCTTTGTCTTATGTGAGCATCTCTGTGGCACTTATGTGAGCTTCTTGTGGCAGATATTCTTTGTCTTATGCGAGCATCTCTGTGGTACTATTCTCTGTCTTATGCGAGCTTCTCTGTGGCACTATTCTCTATCTTATGTGAGCTTCATTGTGGCACTTATGCAAGCTTCTCTGTGGCACTATTCTCTATCATATGTGAGCTTCATTGTAGCACTTATGCAAGCTTCTTTGTGGCTCCTTATTTGTGTGGTAAAGCGAAGTTCTGTGGGTCTTTATCTTTGTGATTGAGGAAAAGGATGAAGTTGTGTCCATATGATCTTATCAAATATATGTCATTTTGACTGATGTACAATTGATGATTTCAACTCTCTCTCATAAGGAAAGATTGTTGGGTTTTCCCCTTGTGGGTTTTTCCCTAGTCGTTGTCCTAAACTTTGGTGTCCCTTGTCTCATGTCTCATTGCTTACTGTGATCTCTATTGCTCTACTGTAGAAGTGAATGATTGGAATTTTTCATGTATATAATTGCTTGATGATTGGAATGCTCTAAAGAACTAATATTGTATCATTGGAAGTAGTTATCAGTTTGAAAAATTGCACTAGTCTTGATTGCACTAGAAAATCAACACCTTTCTCTTTGATGCAATGGACATCTAATGGAGTGAATTGTCTTTGGAGGGAGATTTTTCATGGAGTGACTTGTGTGGGATTGATGAAGTGATTCTTGTTGGAATTGTTTAAGTTTATTGTTAGTATCTTCCATTTTGCATGCTATATTTCTAAAATTAGGGTTTATATTTGTTCCATATTAAAAAGTGCAGTGTCTTTCTTGAAATCTTGATTATTTATGATATGCAAAATTCGTCTTGCAATAATCCATCAAAGGAACTTGGTTTATGCAATAATTTCCCATCTAGAGAAGTCGTTAGGGTTTCTAAGGGAAGAAATTTAGTCTTATGCCCTTTTCATCTATAGGCCTTTATCATAGACCTTACCCTAATTGAATCCTTTTCCTAGTTGAGAGAAGCTTTAGTCTAGCTACAGTGGTCATCCTAAATTTCTATTTCTTTCCTAATTTCTTAGTACCTAGGGTTAGGATTTGGTTTTATTTTGCATATATGGTAATTTTGTATCTATATGTCATTATTCTATTGATAAAAAATGCCATTAATAAATTAAAAAAAACAGAATCTAGCATTTATTGCATCTTTAGCCCCAAAGTGGGATTGATGTCTAGGTTTGTTTTAGGATTTGGTTTTATTTTTGTCAGACCAAGAGGTAACTCCGCAAAACTGAAGATGAATTAGATGGAGATTGTGTGTGTACTTATACATGGAGGTGAGGCTATTGGGATTCACTTCCTAATGTCTCTTGGCTTTCCTTATTTACTAAATTACAATAATATACAATCTCACCCAATCCCTTAGGATTAGGTGTCAACATTCCCCCCTTTAATCTGAAGGGATGTTGGTGAGTCTAAGCATCGTTCTGAACTTTTCAAACTTTTCTCTTCCAAGCGCTTTGGTGAAGATGTCTGCGGTTTGCTCATTTGTGGAACAATGACGTAGATGGATGGTTTTGGCCTCAACATGATGTCGAATCAGATGGTATTTTGTATTGATGTGCTTTTTTCGATCATGGAACTTCGGGTTCTTGGCCAACTTTATTGCAGAAGTGTTGTCGATCATGATGGGTGCTGAATGCATTTGTTTCATTTGCAAATCTTCTAGGATTTTCCTAAGCCACACAATTTCCTTTGTTGCTTCAGTCGCTGCCACATATTCTGCCTCGGTTGTGGAATCTGCTGGAAGTGACTGTTTGCATGATCTCCATGAGACAGTTCTTGATCCAAGACTCATGGTATAACCTGAAGTAGACACCCCAGTTTCTTTGTCCCCATCAAAGTCTGAATCAAAGTATCCGATCAAGCTGAAATCGCCTACTTGTGTATATTTGAGTCCAAAGTCTTGAGTCCCCTTCAAGTACTTTAGAACTCTTTTTGCAATAGACCAATGTCCTTCACAAGGTTTTTGCATAAACCTGGAGAGGATTCCAACAACAAATGAGATGTCTGGTCTGGTGGTAGTCAGGTAGATAAGACTTCTTACAAGCTGTCTATACTTCGTTGCATCCTCGTATTCCTTCCCTTCAATGGATGTGAGCTTCAAGTTTTGTTCCATTGGAGTGGTTAAGGGATTGCATTCATCCATGCCAAACTTGTTCAAAAGATCACCAATGTACTTCTTTTGAGAAAGAAATATAAATTTAGGATGTTGAGTTACTTCAATACCCAGATAGTAATGAACATAACCCAAATCAGTCATTTCAAAACCTTTCTTCAATTCTTTCTTTATGGATGCAATATAACTCTCATTGTTCCCTGTCATCAAAAGATCATCTACATACACCACAAGATATACAACTATTTTCCAACTTTCTTAACAAACAAAGTTGCATGATTGAGATCAAAATGTTTTAAGTCAAGTTTCAGAAGACGCTTAGTTAATTTCTCATGCCAGGCTCGCGGTGCTTTCTTGAGGCCATACAAGGATTTTATAAGTTTGCATACTTTGTGTTCTTGGCCCTTCACAATAATTCCTTCTGGATGGGACATAAAAACTTTCTCCTTTAGATCTCCATTCAAAAAGGCGGTTTTTACATCCATCTGATGGACTTTCCATCCCTTCTGAGCTGCTAGGGCAAAGAGTGTTCGGATGGTGGCCCATTTTGCTGTGGGAGCAAAAGTTTCTTCATAATCGACTCCTTTCTGTGCAAAGCCTTTTGCCACAAGCCTGGCTTTGTGCTTGTCAAGTGAGCCATCTGCTTTGTACTTGTTCTTGTAGACCCACTTACAACCAATTGGTTTGGTTTCCAAAGGAGGATCAACCAACTTCCAAGTGCCATTCTTTATCAAGGCATCATACTCCTTTTGCTTCGCTTCATTCCATTCATCATGAGAAGCGGCTTCTTTGAAGGAAGTTGGTTCATGTTCTGTAGACAAACACAATTCACAGTTATAAGCAATATCCATATCAACAAGTGAATCAAAATTATCTAGATCACCTTCGTTTTGTCTAGTGGAACTTCTTGTTCCTGTCTTTCCAACCTCATTGGGACGAACGTTTTCTAGTGTCTTTGTCAGCCACTTGGGGGGACCTTTTTGAGATGGCCCAAGCTGCTCATTTGACTGAGTTGGAATTGAATCAAGATTCAATCTCTCAATTCTATCAATCACATCGTTCAAGGTGTCATCCGTGGTTGGTTCTTCATGTGGGGGAGAGAGTGCTTCGGAAAATGATTCTACATATTGATTCAGTATAGGAATCCCCCCTTCAAGATGTGGAATCTGATTATCAAATTCTTGAAAATACTTTGCATGTGTGAATCTATCCAGGCGATCAAGTTGTCGCTCAACAACATTGTTAGTCTTGAAAGATTCAAGGAATATGACATCTCTTGCTATTACAAACTTCTTATAGACTTCATCATAGAGACGATATCCTTTGGAGGTATTGGAATACCCCAAGAAGATACATTTTCGACTAAGTCACCGGATACTCCTAAAATGCCATCGAATCCCCGAATCCCCGTATCGGACAGCTACCTGTACTGGATTCGGCCCCAATTCAAAGGATACAGCGTATCCGTACGGGGTACGGTCGGGATACGGCGTGTCCGAAAAGGGATATGCCGTATCCCGACTGTACCTCGTCGGATATGTTGTATCCCGTAGAGCCGGGTATGGCCGGGCCTGCGGCAAGCAAAATCGCGCTATTTTTTTTATAAAATGCGGTTTTTCTTCTCTATTTTCTCATCCATTTCATTTGTGAAGTGAGAAGGAGAGCTAGTGTGAGCAAGGAGCAAGTGTGAGCAAGGAGAAAGGGAGTTCTTTCGAAGAGATTCGAGCATCCGGTAAGTGCATTGTCCCTCTATATTTTGCATTTAGTTTGTTGTTAGTGTTTGCATGTGCATATGTTTTATATATTTAGTTTTTTTTGTTTATTTTTTACAGTATTCATGGCTCAATCAAAGGCAACAAGACAGGGGCAAAGAAAGGGGAAGAATGTATCCATTGGAGATGCCCCTCCTGTCCCTCTTTCATCAGGGTCTGCAAGTATTCCATCCATTGGAAGTGGGGCTGCAACAGTAGCTTCAAATGTGCAGGGAAAACAAATTGTTGACCCCAAATACCCATTGTGGAAATATGCGAGAAGAGAGGAAGGGGCAGCAAAAAAGGGAGGAGGAAATTGTTCATGGAAATGCAAATTTTGCAATGGCCATTTCAATGGCACATATTTCCGTGTGAAAGCTCATTTGTTGGGTATTCCAGGTTGTGGCGTTAAATGTTGTACAACAATTGAATCGCCAGATAGGAAGAAAATGGAGAAAGAGCAGAGTATTGGTGAGGCAAATGTGGCAGCAAAATCAAAAAAATCCAAGACTGATGACCCCCTTCCATTCTTGAGGAAAAGCAGTAGCAAGTTCCCTTTTGAGACTTCTAGCAGGGGAGAATTAGCAAAGAGAAAGGCAACTGCAGTTGGTCCAATGGACAAGATATTCCAAAAAGAGAAAAGGGAAGAGCTTGACCTCACCATTGCATTTTTTTTCTATCAGAACTTCATATCTTTTAATGTTGCATGGTCACCTCTATTTATTGAGATGTGTCGAGCTCTTTGTCATGGGGCTCCATCAGGGTATGTGCCTCCTGGGTCAGAGAAGCTCAGAACCACATTGTTGACAAAGGCAAAGAAAGAGGTGGACAAAATGCTTGAGCCTATTAAATCGGCATGGCCAACATCTGGGGTTAGCATTGTTTCTGATGGATGGACAGATCCAGCACGCCACCCACTCATTAACTTCATGGTGTCATCCACGAATGGTGCAGTTTTCTTGAAAGCAATGGATGCACTTGGAGAGTACAAGGATGCACAATATATGGGTGAGTTATTTCTCAAAGTTATTGAAAGTGTAGGTGTGGATTGTTGTGTGCAAATCATTACAGATAATGCACCTGTTTGCAAGGCTGCTGGCATGATTGTGGAAGCAAAATATCCACAAGTATTTTGGACACCTTGCATTGTCCATTCATTGAACTTGTCACTGAAATCTATTGCTTCTGATGTGCTTTGGATTGGAGCCACTATTGAGGATGCACGACATATCCGCAACTTTGTAACAAACCATACAAATGCCCTCACTATCTACAAGGAGTACAACAATCTATCATTGTTGAAGATTGCAGATACACGGTTTGCCTCTTCATTCATCATGTTGAAGAGGTCGAGGGAGGTCAAGACCGCTCTTGGGTCTATGGTTATTTTAGAGTTTTGGTCTTTTTGGAGAAAGACGGATCAAGCAGCCTCAAAGAAGGTGAAGGACATAGTGTTGGATGATATATGGTGGGAGAAGGTAGATCTAATTATTTAGATCATGGAGCCTATCATTTCCTTGCTCAGATTTGCAGATACAGACCAACCCATTCTAGGAGAGGTTTATGAGGGATGGGATTCCATGATTGAGTCTGTGAGGACCATTATTTTACAGAGTCAGTGCCCAGAGTATGAGACATCACCTGAGGCCTTCTTCACCGTCATACAGGATATTCTTGTCAGCGGATGGGACAAGAATTGCACACCTTTACATTGTTTGGCTCACTCCTTGAACCCAAAATACTACAGCCATGAGTGGCTGAATGGTGGACCTTCCCGCAGATTCCCTCCTCACATGGATGCTGAAATCTCACAGGGGAGGAAAGATGCATTGAGGAGGATTTTTCAGGATACGACATCCCTTGATGAGGTGGAAGATGCCTTTGCAGATTTTTCCACTGACAGGGGGCGATTTGGAGGGTATGATTTGATTCGAGACAGGGCGGCTAAGAAGCCCCATTCTTGGTGGGCAACTCATGGGGCAACAAGCCCTCCTCTACAGCAGTTAGACATGAGGCTCCTCTCTCAGGTGACTTCATCCTCTTGTTGTGAGAGGAATTGAAGCACATATGGGAATTTGTATAGTGTGAAGAGGAGCAGGCTTGAGCAGTCCAGGGCAGAGACAATGGTGTATGTGCACACCAACCTTCATCTCAACCACAGGCAGAGGGAGGATTGGTTGAAGGGAAAGACAAAGATGTGGGATGTCTTTCCTGATGATATGGGTCTGGACAGCAGTGTTGAGTTGGCATTGGCCAACTTGGATCAATGCGCCAGTGCTAGAGCCTGTCACATTTGATGATGGATTAGAGGGGTCATCCTCCACACCAGCAGATGCAGAGATGATAGAGGAGGAGGATGCATCAGAGGCAGAGGAGAGCAGTGGTGAGCATGATGATCAGGATTTGGATAGTGATGTTGATTATGAGGATTGATGACTCTGACTCATTGAGGCTTCAGGCTTGTAGTCTTGTAAACTGTAGTTGATTTTGTATTTTCTATTTCTATTTGCCATTAGCAGTGTTCTTATGTAACACATTTTGATTCTGATGACTTAATGAAAAAACTACAGTATCTTACTATCTTCAATCTTGTCTTTCTGAGTAAATTTGACGATTGTATCATGTATGGTGTATCAATGTATCATTGTAATTTTTATTATAGTATCAATGATGATGTATGACTCATGAGTATCTAATATCTATGTTTGAATCAATGAATTTTGTATGAATTTGTGCAAAAAATATCTAATTTTTAATATATTAATATATATATATATATATATTTTTTTAATAAAATAATATATAACGTAACGTATCCCAAAAGTATCCTGTTCTGGGGTCACCGTACCCGTATCCGATACTTCGAATCCCGGTATCCCCATATCCCCGTATCAGGTGACTTAGTGTACAACACATAGAACTGCATCAGCCCAAAACATCAATTTTACATTCTTAAAAAACATCATGGAGCGAACCATATTTAAAATTGTCCTGTTCATTCTTTCAGCGACACCATTCTGTTGGGGATTATAGGGCACAATTGTTTGATGTTTGATCCCATGTTGACGAAGATAATTTTCAAATTCGTTTGAAGTGTATTCTTTTCCGTTATCAGTACGCAAAGAGCCAATATGAGTTTGTACATCATTTTCAATCCATGCATGAAAATTCTTGAATGTTTGAAAAGCATCAGATTTGTTCTTCAATAAGTAAACCCAACACATTCTGGTGTAATCATCAATAAATGTCATCATATATTTGTTTCCATTTGCAAAAGCAACAGGCATAGTGCCACATAAATCTGAATGAATAAGCTCAAGTTTTCTATGTGCTCTAGAATGTGAACCATGAAATCGCTGTTTGCTATGCTTTCCTAGAATACAAGCATCACATTGCTTAAGTTTCCTAGGAATTGTAGGCAGTCCATTAACACCATTTTTTTTCAACAATCGAAGGCTGTCATAGTTTAAGTGTCCAAATTTAGCATGCCGTAAAAGACTTGATGGGAATGTACCTTCATCATGATGTGAATTGAATGCAAAGTTTTGCGCATGAGCAGAGGAACGTTGCAACTTCAAGAGTCTTCCTTCCTCTATTCCCTCCATGACAAGTGAACGATCTAATGCTTTTCTGACTTAAACCTTGCCATCAAACATGTGAATGGAGTGTCCTTGCTGGCGGATGTGGACCAAGGACAACAAGTTTCTCCTCAACTTAGGGAGGTATAGAACCTCATGTAGAAGATGATCTGGAAGACCAGGCAACTTAAGCCTGATTGTGCCAAGCCCTGATGGCTTGAGTTTGGATTTATTTGCGAAGTATACTGCTCCATCAACTTTGTCTGTAAATTCTTCAAAAAAATCTTTTCTAAATGTCATGTGACATGTTGCTTCTGAATCTAGCAACCAATCATTTCTCCAAGAAGTAAATGAAACATCAAACAAGTCTTTAGTTACTCCATTGTTACGATGTGTACAACATAATGAGCGGATTCAGGTGCTTTACCTTTGTCTCTATCATGAGTTTTACCTTTTTCTTGATTTATTTGTTGCCCAATTTTATCCCAAGGCAGTTTACTTGTAGATGCATCATGCCAGTCTTTATTGCAACGTATGCAATGAAGATCAAATTTTTCAGTTTGAGTTTGTCTGCCCCCCCTTCCTCTGAAATTTCTTCTTCCTCTTCCTCTTCCACCACCTCTTCCTTTGGAAGAATCTTGAGCATGACTCTTCTATGTGCAAAGCTTACAACCTCTTCAGAAGACAGAGGCGCTGTCATCTTTCCAAAAGCCTTATCTCTTTCTGCAAACTTTTTCTCAAGGGAATTAAAGGTGATTTTCATGAGGTTTCCACTTGCTTGCAAGGACTCAAGATAATGTGAGTATGTGGGATACAATGCCTTAACATATGCTATGAGAGGTTTATCAACTTCTACACCAGTGTTATTAATGTCATGCATGATAGATCTTATTTCTGAAGCTAAAGCAAGAGGGTCATCATTTTTCAATTCAAGACTGAATAGCTTAATCATTAATTGAACAATTTCAAGTTTTGAATGTGAGTCATAGAGTTCTTTTAGCTTGCTCAAGGCTTCATAGGCATTCGAAAATGGTGTAATGTGGCGACTCACCTCTTCATTTACGGAAGTTGCAATCAAGGCATAGGCCTTGTAGTTCTTGTTTTCCCAAATGACGATCTCCTTGTCTGAAGTGGGCTTTGCTGGTGGAAGGTCTCCTTCTCCTTCACAAATTCCTCTTCACAGCTCATTGAAAATGAGAGTGTGCTTGATTTTTCGAGACCATTCAGGATAGTTCTCCTTGCCGGAGAGAACAACTCCTACAATAGATATGAGAGAATGCATTCATTTGAAGAAAAAAGTACTTTGCTATCACGGTAAAAACTCAATTCTGGTTTAAATTCTGCAAATATTTTTTTTTGTTTTTTTTTTTATATGTAAATTTTTTTTTGGGGAAAAACAGAGGTATTATTTGAGGGAGGTATTTTTTGGGGAAGGTTTATACCAGGGGAGGTATTTTCTGGGGGAAGGTGTTTACCAAGGCAGGTGTTTTCTAGGGGAGGTGTTTACCAGGGCAGGGGGAGGCGTTTTCTGGGGGAGGCCAAACTGTGTAAAAAATTTAGAATAATATAGAGGCTGAATTGTAAAAAAAATGCAGAGAGAATCTGTGTGGGAGGGGAGGGGGAGGAACGAGCCGGTGGGGAGGGACGAGCGGCCGTGAGTGGGGAGGGGAGCGATGGGGGGAGCGACGAGAGGGAGTGGGATGGGGAGGAGAGGGGAGGTGAGGGGGATGGAGAGAGTGGGTTGGGAGGGGTGAGCGGGTGGGGAGGGCGGAGCGACCGTGAGCGGGGAGGGGATCGACGAGAGGGAGTGGGATGCGGGTGAGGGCGAGGGTCTGAGTGCGTGAGCAGGTGAGGGGGATGGGAGTGGATGCGAGGGGGGCGGGGAGAGGGGTTAGGGGGTGGGGAAGGGAGAAGAGCAGGTGAGGGCGAGGGTCTGAGTGCGTGAGCGGGTGAGGGGGATGGGAGTGCGTGAGAGGGTGAGGGGGATGGGAAGAGTGGGTTGGGAGTGGGGAGAGGTGAGCATGTTATGGTACTTTTATATCTCTATGTCATTATTTTGTTAATAAAAATTGCATTTAATAAATTAAAAAAGCAAAATCTAGCATTTATTGCATCGTTATTCCTAAAGTAGGATTGACATTTAGGCTTGTTCGCTGCTATATGCATGTTAAACCATTAAAAACTCTAAAAGTTTACTCTTCCCTTGCTTATCCCTTGATAGCCTTTGATACTTTATTGAATCCATCTTTTAGAGGCTATTTCTTGGCTACTATATGCTTTTGCATGCTGTAAACTTGCATATCAATAAAACACTAGTTTATAGCAGCCCTCTTCTAGTACATTAGGGTTGGTGGGAAAGTGTGCTTGATTGCTTGTATCCTTTATCACGACTGTCAAGGCGTTGCTAGTACCTTCTTCTATAACCATTAGACTTAATAACACCCTTGAGCCCTTGTTTGTTGAAGATTTTGTCGGGTGATTTCTTTGGGGAAGTCACCCTTGTGGGGATAACATCCAACACTAAATTTATGGACAGAGTCTACTAGTAGCTAATCTTTTTGTTTTCATAAGAGCTAGGTTGCCCAGTGAGTTTTTGCACTAGGCCTACTAGATTTTTGTATGAACAATGCCAACATAAAGTAGTTGGAAGAAAACACTGACACTCTCCTGATGGCTAATGTGCTGAAGTTGAAGAAGATTGGAAGCAAATGCTCTAAATGTTGGAAAATGTAACTAGTTTCAGTCTTCATAATTGTCAATGTACTCAAGTCATTATGTATATCTTATGTTACAAGAAAAAGAAGAAAGAAAAATAATTTTTTTTAGCATGGGTTTCATGCTCCATTTTGATGGTCATCTAGGTAAAGCATGTTCCTCATGCTTCTAGGGTTTGTCATGTCAAAAGAATATTTTTTTTGAGTCAAGAAAGTCCTTGCCATTTTTCTATGACCCTATTGGGCAAGTTGTAACATGTAAAAGATATTAATTAAGAGTCTAGTAAGTTCTATGAACCTCCAAGCATAAGTCGACCTTGCCAGTGACAGGTTGGGCCTGCCAGTGATTAGTTGGCATAGAAGAGGCTATTCAACCTCATGGAAAGGCTATAAATACAAGCAACTTTGACCTCATTTGGCACCAATTTGATCTCTCAAGCAAGAAGTTCGATTTGAAGTTGAGAAAGAGAAGGAAGCAAGAGCGAAGGTCTAGAAGAAGAAAACATCTCAAGAAGAAACTGAAATATGAATTTTGGGACTATCTTTTTCTCACATGTTCGAGGTTTTAGGTTTTTGCTGCTGCTACAAAGGCCGAGATTTCATAGCTAGTTGCAGGTCCAAAATTTTGTGCAAGAAGGTCAAGATTTGAAGCCAAAGAAGACTAGAAACAAAGGAGGAGACCATAATGAAGGAAAGAGCATGGTTATCAAAACCGGCCGGTTTGAAACGGTAACTGGTCAAACTGGCCGGTCAGCTTAGCCTCCGGTCAGAACCGCTCATGCAACCGAGTTTAGAGGAGGGTCTCACCTGATTTGGCCGGTTAACTGGACCTAATCGGCCGGTTAGGTACGGAACCGACCGATTAATGCATAAACCGGCTGGTTCCGTACCTAACCGGTCGGTTAGGTGTCCCTTCCTTGCGCGGACCCACCGACGGCCAGCAACACAACCTTAGGGCATATGTGGAGGTAAGGGGAGGGTTGTTTCCCTCCAAAAACACCCTCCCCAATCTTTTATAAGGAGGGGCAGCCTCTCCTTTGTCTCACACCAACTCATTTGCTGTTTGTGAGTTTGATTGAGAGCTTGGAGAGTGTTGAGTGTTTGTCGGAGCAGTGATCTTGGAGGCTTGGAGTTGGAGTTGGAGCTATCTTGGAGATAGTTTGGAGCTATCAATAGTGTTGGCATCTTCAAGAGGACGCTAAGGAAGCTAGTTTGCATTGCCAGGTAAGAATTTTCACTTGAAAAATCCATCATTTCATTGTTGTTCATGTATTTATTTTCTCATGTGTTTAGCTATTTTATTGCTCTCAAATCTCTAGTCCTATGCTATCAAATTTTGTATGTTTGAAATTTGAATGTGCATTTTGTTTCGTAAATTTAGCCTTAGTTGTCCATTTATCTTAGCTGCAATTTTTTTTAAATGGCAGATTTATTTCCAAATTTCAATTATTTCAAGTCAAGATGCCTCCAAAAGCCAAGGACAATGCATGGGTCCATTGTGATGTGATTGATGGAAAGATGGTATGCAAACTTTGTCGAAAATGTATTGGAGGTGGGGGTATTCTTAGATTGAAACATCACTTGGCTGGGATAAGAGGCAATGTAACGCCATGTGATGCACCTAATGCGGTGTTAGGTCCGATTAGGGCAGAATACCTTGCCAAGCTTGAAAAGTTTGAGGAGACTAAGGCTAGGGAGAAGGCCATCCAAGATGAAATTGCAAGGAAGAGGGAAATAGTAGAAATGATGAGAGAGAGTGGGTATGAAAATGATGAGTATGAGATTCAAGACTCCACTTCTATCCCTTCCACCAATAACCCCTTTCACTATGTTCCTCCCGTTGGTAAAAGATCAAACCCAACAAAGAAACCCAACCTCATGAGTTATTTCTCGTCCACTGCTAATCCCACAGCCACTGCCTCCATGTCCCAGCCAACTCCAAGTCATCAACCCACTTTGGATCAACGTTGGAAAAAACAATGCAAAGAAGCTTCTTATCAGTACATTGCTAGATGGTGGTATGATTCGGATATCCCATTTAACGCTGCTCGCTCACCTTATTACCAAGCTATGTGTGACTCTGTTTTTGTTGTAGGAAAGGGCTTCAAAAGCCCTTCTGTGCATGAGTCAAGAGGAGCTCTTTTGCAACAAGAGATTTGTAATATTGATGAGTATTTGGCTGAATATAAAGAGTCATGGCTCAAAACAGGTTGTTCCATCATGTCAGATGGATGGACTGATGGAAAGAACCGCACTATCATTAACTTCCTTGTTGCTTGCCCTCGAGGAACAATGTTTTTGAGATCAATTGATGCATCTGATAAGGTGAAGGATGCAACCCTTCTATTTGAGCTTTTGGATGAGATTATTCAGGAAGTGGGAGAGAAAAATGTTGTGCAGGTCATCACAGATAATGCCTCAAACTATGTTCTTGCTGGAAAGATGCTTGAGTCCAAGTATAATACCATATTTTGGACTCCATGTGCTACACATTGCATAGACCTCATGCTTGAGGACATAGGCAAAGTGGAATGGGTAAAAAACACTGTAGAGCATGGCAAGTGCATTACAAAATACATTTACAACCACTCATGGGTATTGAGCCTAATGAGGAAAAACATAGGGGGCAAAGAGCTTGTTAGGCCTGCCATTACGAGATTTGCAACTCACTTCCTCACGTTGCATTGTCTCAATTCTCAACAGAAAAACCTGCAGAAAATGTTTTCTTCTAATGATTGGACTGAATCCTGGTGGGCTCGTAGACAAGATGGAAAAGACACCAAAAGAAAGTCTTTGACAGTTATTTTTGGAAAAGGTCTTCAGAGCTGGTAAAAATTACTGAGCCCCTTGTTAAGGTGCTAAGGATGGTGGATGGGGAAAAGATGGCAATGGGATACATTTATGAGGCTATGGATCAGGCCAAGGAGCAGATACGGGCAGCTTACAGGGACAGGTTAGCTAAATATGGCCGGATATGGGAGATCATTGATAACGGATGGAACAATCAACTCCATTGTCCTATACATGAAGCTGGGTATTTTTTGAACCCAAAGTATCATTATAGAGCTTAGCTAGGAGATCAACAGGATGGGGAGGTCAGATCTGGATTGATTGATTGCTTGGAGCGCATGGTCCCTAACCGTGCAGACCTTTTGGAAACACATAAACAGCTTACTCATTTCAGTATGGCAACTGGTACCTTTGGAAAGAACTTGGCAAAATTGGCAAGAGATGTGGATCAACCAAGTAAGCAATTCCAATTTGTTTTTCTTTTCAAGTTAAATTGTTTGTAAATAAGTAATGAAATGAACTATGTTACTAATGAATGTCTTTTTATTTGCAGCACATTGGTGGGAGTCATTTGGCGGCCAATGTCCTCAATTGCAAAAGTTTGCAATTAGAATCCTCGGCCAAACTTGCAGTGCTTCAGGTTGTGAGCGCAATTGGTTTGTTTTTGAGCGCATACACACAAAGAAGAGAAACCGTTTGGAACAGAAACGATTAAATGATCTTGTGTTTGTGCAATACAACCTTCGCTTGAGGCGGAACCAACTGATGAGCAAAACACCTGATCTAGATCCCATTGTGTTGGATGATATTGATCCAACATCAGAATGGGTGGAGGAGACTGAAGATCCAGTGTTTGAGGCTGATTTTGATTTTGATGTAGCAGTAGCGGGGGGTGAATTTGAAGCAGATTTGGTGGTGCCATCAGACACAGACCCAGGATTGGTAGTTGCATCAAGCAAAGGCAAACAACCAATGGACGACACTAGTCATGCACCTCGAGTAACTCGTGCTTCCATTAGGTCCACTTCTATTGTTATTGGTGGCAGGGGTACTGAGGTTGCAGATGAGCCTAAGGCTGAGGCATCCTCAGACTCTGATCCAGATGATGTCTATGTAACAGCCGATGTTGATCCTGTGTCTAGTAGCGGTGATGAATTTGATGATTGATCATCATTCATGTGTAGTCTTGTATTAGGCCAATGGCCTCATAGCTTGTAGCATTGTTTTTGGACTTTATGGGCCATTTGGAGCCTCGTTGCTTATGTATTTTTCGATGATATGTATTGCACTCGATGCCATTTTGATATATTCACCTTTGCATGGTATATAAATGAGCAAACTTTGCATATTTTGTCTCTATTGGCTTGGAATCATGGTTGCAAATCTTAAAAATAGTTTTTTTATTAAAAAATAATTATTTAATGTATTTTTTTTTAAAACTAGTTCATTGAGATCTGACCGCTACCGGTTAGACCGGTTCCGGTTCGAAACCCGGTTCATTAGGTCCACCAGTCTGGTCACCGGTTCCGGTTTTAATAACTATGGGAAAGAGACAAAAAATTGAACTTTTCTTGTTCACACGTGCAAAGTGAACTTGGGTTTTTGTGTCGCTGTAGGACCGAAGTATTGCAGGTCGAGTTGTAGACCCAAGTTGCAGGGCTGAGAGCTGAATTAGGATTGATTTGAAGGACTTTGACTTTGGAAGACTTGGACCTATTGCAAGGGCTTTCTTGGAGGAATGAATTGGTGCTTGGAGGAGGACTTGATCTAGGCTTTTGGGTCATGGTTTTCTCATTTGAAGCAGATTCTATAAGAAGAAAAGAGATTCTTTTTGGGTTTTCCCCATAGAGGGGTTTTGCGTTGGCTTGGAGCCTAATACTTATGTCCATTGTCTTTACTATTTTTCCTCTTGATAATTGATTGATGAAAGTATCTAATAAAGAAACACAAGAAGGTAAATAAAGTTCACAAGCAATTATTAAGGTTAAGGAGAAATTGAATTAATAGTTGCCCTACTACATTCTCCAACATGCTATCAGAGCTAAGGTGAACAAGTGAAGGCAGCTGGAAGATCATCATGTTGACATAAGAAGGGGTTACTTGTCCAGGGGAATCATTTTGTAGAAAGACACAAAGAAGAAGAAGACCTATTGATCTTGAAGAAGGGTTACTACATCAAGTTTTCATCAAAGATCTCATCACCTCGAAGGATCAAACTCTCATTGAAGGAAGGAAGAACAAGTTCTCATTGGAAGTCCTCTAGTGTGCTTCATCATTTTAAAGAGGAAAGAAGCAACAAGGTCTTGGGATCATCATTCACTCTTCGACGCTGTTTGAAGGCATCATTTTTGAAGGGATCCTAGAAGTAATCATTTTAGGGCATCTTTTGAAGTCTCCTTGTAGGTCTTGAAAACATCAAGATAGTTGGAGACATCATCAAAAGGAGGACTCTTGATTGAAAAATTAAGTATCAAATTGTTTTCTATCTCTCAATCTACAGATCACATGGCTACATTTTGCAAGGAAAGCAACAAGCTTGTTGGATCAACAAACTTCCTTGCATGGAAGAAGAGGATTGACTTGGCACTCAGAAAATGAAGTCATGGAATATGTCCTTGGTGAAGTGGCTGTACCAAACAAAGAGAAGACTCAAGAGTTAGCAAAATATAAGAAGGGAGAAGTAAGGGCACACAAAATCATTGTTGAATCCATTAAGGATCATCTTGTTCCCTTTGTTGCTAATTTGAAGACATCTAAGACTATGTATAACAAGTTGTAAAGTTGTACTCTATAAGTACATCAGGTCAAAATATCTCCTTGAGGAATCAACTATATAGAATAAGGAAGTCAAAGGATGAAGACACAACCACTTATCTCATGAAGATCTCACAAATAAGAGATCAATTGCAAGGGCTTGGAGAAACTGTTTCCGACTCCGAAATGACCATTTGTGTATTGAATGCTTTGTCAACTGATTGGAGTAGTTTTGCAACTACTATTTACTCTAAGAAGGATACTACATCTTTCGATGAGTTATGGGCTCAATGCATCTTGGAAGAATCTAGGATCAAGGCAAAGGATGACATTGAATCAAATGAAAGGTCTCAAGCATTTATTGCAAGATCCAAGAAGTTGAAGAAAGGAAAGTTTGGGAAGTCCAAGAAAAAGATAGATATGTCCAAGATCCAATGCTTTGGATGCAATGAGTATTACACTTTAAGAGGGATTGTTCAAACAAGGTGAACAACAAAAGAAAAGAATGAAGTGAAGCTCACATAGCTAAAGAAAGGGGAGAATTGAGAAGAAGCCGAAAGGAGAAGATCCCAAAGATCTTTACTATTGAAGGAAGCCTCATCTCTGTCAGGTTCTTTAGGAAATTTGTCTTTCTTTTATTAAGCAAAAATTAGAGTAGCATGCATTCTCTAGAAGAGTCATGTTTTTGTAAAAGCATGGCATCATAGATAGAAGCATGTGATAGTAGAAGAATTAGAGTCTACTTGATTAAATTGCTTTGATAAGAATCATCTAGCTTTCAAGAATGAGAAAATTGGGATCATATTGCATATTATTGTTCATCTGAGCATTTTCTAACATCATGTTAGAGGTAGTCATTTTTGTGAGAGGGATCATTAAGATCCTACAAGAACCATCAATTTGGAAGGTTATTAGAAGAAGCATTATGACTGACATATATTCCATCTAGTATAGAAACAATACTCTTGAAGGATGAAGGAATGCAGATGGTCACACTGTAGTATGAAAGGCATAATGAATGTCTTTCTACTCTTGGAAAAGAAACCTATCTTTGACAGGTATAAGAAGCAAACTCGTTCAAGAAAGAATGGCTAGATGGTTGTATGAAAGCAAAGGTATGCATATTTTAAGCAACTCTTCTCTAGGATAAGGTTCATGTCTATAAGAATCTTACAAAGAGTTGGCAAATAAGTCTTCCATATGGTTACATGATGCTTGAAAGAAGAAATTTGACATGCTTTAGAATGGCTATAGATCAAGGTTCTCTCACAAGATTGCATAGGATATTGATCAACATCAAGTATAGTCTCTGGAAGAAAGAAAGGGAGTTAACAATGACAACTCCAAGGAAGATATTGTAGCTTGGTAATCAAGCTCGATCCATGGGCACCCTGATTAAAATGTGTTGGAAAAATGTGTAACTAGGTTCGGTCTTTATAAATATGAAATGAATTTTTGATTCTTGTATATTGTAAAATGAAAGAAAAATTATTATTGTTATTATTGAAGAATGGGTTTCATGCTCAAGGTCTTTTATTTTAGAAGTCGAGCACCCATTGAGTGCTTCTAGTGTTTGTCCTAGGTCAAGAAGTCAAAAGAGTCATTGTCATATGATGAAGACCCCATCGGGCACATTGTAACTTGTAAAAATAATCATTTTTTTATTTAAAAGTGTCAAAATACTCTCCAAGACCAAGTCAGCCTGCAAGCTTAGAAGTCCTAATTTGGGGTACTTTGAAGCCTATATATAGGGGGGAACTCAACCTCCTATGGACACAATTGATTCTCTCATCAGGCAAGCGAAGAAGAAGAAGAGGCTAGCGAAGGAAGAAGAAGGATGAAGATCAAGTGATTGGGTTATTTCTCTCTCCTCACACGTTCAAAGGAAGGAGACTAGGGTTTTTGTTGTTGGGTTAGGGTTTTGCAGCTGCAGGATTGAACTTGGAGAAAGTGCAGAAAGAAGGTCGAAGGAAGGCTCATTAGGTCATCCTCAAGCCCTGGAAGAAGGAGAAAGTCAAGCGAAGGTCTCAGGAAGTCTTGGAAGCCCGAAATAAACTCACACGTGCGGAAGCAACTTTTGTGGGGAAATTTTCGATCTGCAATAGAAGCTGAAATTCTGTTGCTAGGGGTCGAGGTTGTGCTGTTGGAAGAGATTTGACTGGGTTTGCCTTGGACAAAGGAAGCACATTATCAAGAAGGCTGGACTTGGTCTTGGAAGGGTATTGGTCTTGGTCTAGAGGTCTTGGAATTTGTCAATTGAAGAGTCTATAAGAAGAAAAGAGATTTGTGGGTTTTCCTCTCAAGTGGAGAGGTTTTGGCCTTGGCTTGCAATCTATATCTTGTGTTCTGTTGATCTTCTTGTTTTTGGTAGCTGTTTGATGATAAGAGCAACATAATAATAAGAGAAGAAGCTAATAAGTAAGAAAAAGTAAAAAGACATCACAAACAGTTATCAAGTATAAGATAAATCATTCTAACTATTGTCCTATAGATTTCTCAACATGGTATCAGAGCTAAGGTTGGCTAAGGGCATCATGAAGATCAATACATCCTTGAAGAAGTGTTCTATGGTAGCAAGTCATCTCAAGAAAGGTATCAAGGAATTATGGAATCTCCTAATATCCATCAAGAATAGAATTACCAAGACTTCTATAAAGGATGAAGGACTATTCTCAAGACTTATTGGCACATTTGAAGATGAGAATATTTGGGTAATCAACAATGGAGCATCCAGACATATGACAGGTGAGGACAAGCAACTAAAGACCTTATCAAGAGGAAAATCTTTTTATTTCGTTGAGCTAGGTGACAAGAAAAGCTATATTGTAATAGGAATTGGATCAACCTCACTAGAGCTAGAAAATGGAGGAAATATTCATCTCAACAACATCCTATTTGTCCCAGGTTTGCACAAAAATCTACTTTCTATTTCATGTCTAGAAGATAACGGCGACAATCGCTTTTATAGATGGAAAGGTTTTAGTATAGGATAAAATCTCTAGTATGGAAAATGCAAAGATCTTTGGGATTCATGAAGGAAGTCTCTACAAATTGCTAACTCCCCTCTCTCAAGATTTGGTTCACATTGAAGTAAGGCCATGTGAACTCTGACATAGAAGGTTTGTCACCTTCTACAAAATCTTACCAACTCTAAATTCAATGGTTAATGGCATCCCTGAACTCAATGAGGATCATGAAGGAGTACGCAAGGGATGTGCATTAGGTAAAAATACCAAGAGACCATTTGAAAGCAATGCTTCAAGGTCAAAAGAAATTCTGGATCTCATTCATTCTGATGTCTGTGGTCCTATGTCTACAAAGTCTCTTGGAGGTCATTTGTATTATGTAACATTCATTGATGAGAACTCAAGGAAAATTTGGGTCTATTTACTGAATACCAAAGATGAATTATTCAACAAATTTCAAGAATTCAAAGCAGAAGTGGAGAACCTTACAGAAAAAAGGATAGAGATTTTAAGATCTGACAATGGAGGAGAATATACTTAAAAGGAACTCATAACTTTTTGTAAGGAGGATGGGATTAAGAGGGAGCTAATGGTCCCATACAATCTTGAATAAAATGGAGTTGATGAACGAAAGAATCGATATATTGAAGAAAGTGTAAGAGCCATGTTACATGATCAAAGTTTGCCAAAATTTCTGTGGGGTGAAGTAATAAAGACTGTAAGCAATAAAGACTGCTATATATATTCATAATCAAAGTCCTCATAGATCATCATACAACATGAATCCTGAAGAAGCATTCACTACCAATCGTGGACCATCTTCGAATATTTGGTTGTCTTGTCTATATTCAGATTCTGAAGGATGTGAAAATTTCAATCCTGAAAATACTTCTGCAGTGATAGATATATTTCTCCTACTTATTATTTGCAATGAGTTATTTATAGAATTCTTCCAGTAAATTTCGAAATAAATACTACTGCAACATTCACTCAAGTATGTGCAGAGAATAAAATAGTGAGAATTACAAGCATAAGAATCAATCACATAGACACAATTATTTTTGGACAATTGTCCTCAGAAAAATCCAATGCGGGAAAACCAGTGCAACAGATGAGGGTTTATATGTTATTCTTCAGCAATGAAATTATTTACAAAGAAAAGACTGGCAGATTTCTTTGGAAAACACCTAAGATAAATTCTCACAAACCCTGTGGAGAATTTCTGACACCCGGGAGACTCACAGTGTGGAAATTTCTAAATCTTTACACTTTATGCAGAAATTATTTACTGTTAATCTGGTTATGCTCCTCCTACTTAGACAAGTTATTAATTGAATAAAATTCAAGTTAAAATTGAAGCAAAACACAACAAATCTCCACCAGTCCAGATCTAGAACAAGTTCATGCACACATAGACAAAGTGACACAGTTATTTCTGGACAAATAGTCCCTGGAAAAACCCAATGCGGGAAAACCAATCTTCTGGTTGCTGAAGGGTTTTATTATTAAGAATTTCTGAATACAACAAGCATGGGTTCTAGATCTGGAAAACCCGACAGAAAAATAATAGATCTACAACTCACTGGCTGATCTAGGGCTAAAATAATGACTGATCCATACCCTCAAATGGGATTTACAGATTTCAACCAAAATTAGGGCCTAGAAATCACAACGCTGCCCCTGAAGCCTTTGCGTCAGCCCCTGAAGCCCCTCTGAACCTCAGCGCTACTCCGGAAAGGGCTGCGTTACCCCAGACTGGATGACGCTGTCCCTACACTGCCCCTTAGGGTCTCTGCGTAACCCTTGAGGGTTTCCTGAAGCAAATCACGCTGTCCTTGAGGGACTGCGCAACACCTGCATAACACAAGTTGCTGCCCTCCTGCTTCTATGCATTGCCTCTCTGAGCTGATCTCTGCCTCTTGCTGATTCTAGACCCTGGGATCAGATCATCCCGTTGGCCTAAATTCCCCTCTCTACAGTTGAAACACATCTGAGATTTCTTAGCAAACCCGCCCTAGAATCTCAGCTTAGCTTCAGTGCTCTGCCTCTGTGTGTCTTTACAAATGGCCCCAAGCCTTTCCTTTATACTTTTCTCGTTGGGAAACCAACGACCATGATCAGATCTTGAATCAATGGCTAAGATTAAAAGAAAGCTTGATCCATGTGACTTAAGACAATTTCATCACATGTTTGATTAAATTCACTTTAATAATTTAAGTTCCCTAAGTTTTAACTTAGGAAATACATTAAAATAATTAATTAATTTAATATCTCCTAAACTAGATGAAATTTCCTAAATCAATTTCTGGGTCTTGTAGATCAAGTGTACGCTAGTCCCTCCAAAAATTTTTGGAGCTAGAGCACGACTGATGCTACCCCAAGTACACAAAGTCTCAAAACACAACTCCTTTATGCGTCCCTCTGTGTGTCTCTCTGCGCAGTGCCTGCGTGAGACTGCGTCACCCTGTGTGAGCTCTCTGCGTTGCTGCTCTGTGCTGCCTTCTCCAGCTTTCTGCGTCCTTTCCTCGACCCCTGTCACTGCTGACTCTCTCTGCTTCCTATGCCTTGCAACTCTCCCTTTGAAATCGAATTCTATTCCTTCAAAATCGACTTCCTTCGGCTTACTAAGTATATGCGCGACTTACTTTCCAAATGACCCACAAGCCTTCTTTTATAATCTTCTCATCGATGAATTAGCGACCCAGATTAGAAGTTTAATCAATGGCTAATATTAAAACTTGACTTGATCTTTGTTCTCTAGAAGATTCACACTCTGTTTTATTAATACCCATTAATTATTTAATTTCCCTAAGTTTAGACTTAGGATCTCGATTAAAATAATTAATTATTTTAATAAAACATGAACAGAGTGAAATTTCCACAAACGGTTTCTGGGTTCTTTGAAATACTGATGTCCAAGGCTCCTTGCAAATTTTGAGACTTGGAACACTTTTCGATGCTACAAAAATCAACACTCCCTCTTAGCAAGGAAAGTGTTCTAGCAATATGCCTGCTGCATGCTGCTTCATTTTGAAGCATCTTCTGCGCTGTTGATGCTTGGCTACTGCCCCTCATTTGCTATGTTGCTGCCCTCTGTACTGCTGCCCATGACACTGTCACTATCACTGCCTCACCTGTACTACAAATCTCTCTGAATCTTGAGCCTATCCATTCTCCCTACTGAAATGGATTCTTGATCATCCCCATCTTTTCTCTGAAGTAGACAAACTTTGTCTTCCCCATAGCTTTTGTAAGTATATCCGCCACTTGTTCTCCTGTAGGAGTGTACTGCAATTGTACAGTTCCCTGTTGGACACAGTCTCTAATGAAGTGACACCTGATGTCAATGTGCTTCGATCGATCATGAAACACATGATTTTTAGAGAGCTTAATGCAACTCTGATTATCACATAGAATGCTGGTCGCTTCCATCTTTTCCTTGAGTAAGTTCACAAGCAATTTCCGAAGCCATATGGCCTCACACGAAGCCATGCTTGCTGCCATATATTCTGCCTCTACTGAGCTCAGAGCCATGAATTTTTGTTTTCTGTTGCACCAAGAGATCATTCCTGATCCAACACTGAAACAATAGCCACTGGTACTTTTCCGATCTACTGGGCTCCCAGCCCAATCTGCGTCAGTGAACCCACTCAATCTGATGTCATTTCCTTGGGTGTATTTCAGTCCAAGCTCGATTGTTCCTTGTAGATATTTGAGAACATGTTTGGCTGCTGCCCAATGAGCCCTCCTCAGTTCCACCATGAACTGATTGAGAGTATTGACAACATAACAGATGTATGGTTGTATGGTCTCGTGTTGACCAGATACATTAGAGATCCTATGAGCTGCCTATACCAGGAGGATCAACCTCATCATCTTCGGATGTGTCATTTTTCTTTCAGTTGGTAATCATTGGAGTAGCCATGTGTCTACAGTCCTCCATCTGAAACCTCTTCATAATTTTTGTTGTATACCTTCCTTGACCAAGGAAGATCTCACCCTTCTGTTGCCAAACTTCCAACCCCATAAAATAATGCATCAGCCCTAGATCTTTCATGTCAAATTCTGCAGCTAAATTCTCCTTGCAGTCCTTGATGAGCCTAGATGATCCTATCAGAAATAGATCTTCTACATACAACACCAATATCAGAGGCTCATCCCTTACTCTCAGATAGTAGAGATTGAGATCTGCGTCACTCTTGACAAATCCCATCTTCTGCAAGTAGCTGTCAATTTGACCATACTAAGCTCTAGGGGTTTGCTTCAGTCCATACAAGGCCTTCTTGAGCTTGCACACATGAGTTTTCTGCTCATGCGTCTCAAAGCCCTCTAGTTGTTCAATATATACTTCTTCTTCTATCACCCCATTCAAGAATGCAGTCTTGACGTCCATCTGGTGAATCTCCCATCCCATCTGCGCAACAAGGGATATCACAGATCTAATAGAAGTATATTGGGCTACTGGGGCAAAGGTCTCTTCATAGTCTATCCCTTCCTTCCGACCGTACCCCTTAGCCACAAACCTGGCTTTAAATTGTTCGATGCTGCGATCTGCAACATATTTGATCTTGTAGATCCATCTCGAACCCACAACTGATCTGTCCTGAGGCCTAGGAACCACTTTCTAGACATCATTTGTCATGAACGAGCTGTATTCTTCCACCATTGCATCTACCCATACCTGATGCTGAGTTGCCTCCTAAAAACTAGAGGGTTCCCCAACCTGGGCTACCAAGGCTTGGTACCTTTCAGGTTGCCTGTGTTGCCTCTTCTCATTTCTAGGGTCTCCGACAAACTCTTCTGTGTCCCTCAGAATTTGTCGTAATTCCCTGCTCGTCCTACCACTGGTGGTGGTTGGATCTACTTGCTCTCCTTTCTACAAGTCCTCGGGAGATGTATCCCTTGGATCCCCATGCCTTGGAGAGGCACTTGTATTACCCCCCGCAGTGCGTTTTGTTTGGACCAGCGGATCCTCCTCAGACTGCGCAGCAGAAGGCATTTCCCGATATTTCCTGAATGTTGTTTCCTCCATGAACTTCACATCTTGCTGTACTACAATCTTGCTGCTCTCAGTAATGTAAATGCGGTAAGCATTTGCATTCTCGCTATATCCCACCAGATATCCCTTTTCTGCAGTCTTATCCAGTTTCTTCTTCTTCTCTTCAGGCACATGTAGTATGCCGCACTGGCAAAGATCCTAAAGTGGCTCACTTCTGGCTTCCTGCCAGTGAAGATACTTTTTGGAGTGATCTTACCCAATGCACTGTGAGGAATCCTGTTTTGTACATAGACAATTGTATTACGCACTTCAGCGCATAGGAATTTGGACAATAATTCTATTTTTTTTCTCTGCAATTCCATTCTGCTCCAGATTATATGGAGCGGTCCACTCCCTTTTGATGCCTTCCCTTGCACAGAATTCTGTGAAGTCTTTATCGATGTACTCTCCACCATTGTCTAATCACAGTGTCTTTATCATCTTTCCTGTCAGATTCTCTACCAGAGCCTTAAACTCCTTGAATCGATCAAAAACTTCGTTCTTGGTCTTCAGAAAGTAGATCCAGGTCTTCCTGGAATGGTCATCAATAAAGGTGACGAACTATTCGGCACCACTAAGAGCTCTAGGGGACATTGGTCCGAGTGTATTAAGCCCAAAACACTCTTAGCCCTATTGCTGCTTCTATGGTACATTGCCTTGGCATACTTTCCCAATATGCACCCTCTGCAGACATCGTCTCACTTGGTGCTCAGTTCTGGAACTCCGACGACAACCTTTTTGAGAATTCTTAACGCCCCATGGTGTAAGTGCCCCATTCTCTTGTGCCATAGTTCATTCAAATCCTACTCATCAGTGCTGCCTATTAGCCCCATTGGGATTCGAGCTGTAACTTGCAGAGTTTATTGCTCCTGACTCCAATTTGTGCCTTCTTCTTCCAACTCGGTTGTTTGACATATACACTTTTGCCAATGAAGTAAACGTCACAGCCTTTGTTTTGAAGCTGCGACACAAAGAGTAAGTTCATCCACAAACCAGGCACATGCAGCACATTGGTGGCCCGAAGCTTATTACCAGCTTCTGTTTGAAACACTATGGCACCTCTTCCAATAGGGGTAAATTTCGCCTTATTTCCCATGGTGATTTTAAAATTCATCTGCTCTTCTTGGTAGCTTGAGAAACATTCTCGCACTCTCGTCATGTGAGCAGAAGCCTCACTGTCAATATACCAGATCTCAGGAGAAGTAGAGCTTGACACAGAAGCAAATTCTTCTTCCAATCTGGATGCCAGAACATAAATGTCGTGATCCATCTGCTCTTTCATGCTTTCCCTCTTCTCTGGAGAAATGCGTGAACCCTTCCGAGTTGCTGTTGCAACAACTTCTGATCTTCGTTCCATTGTCTCTGCTCCTGTTACTCATCTTTGCTCTGATACAATGTGAAAATTTCAATCTCGAAAATACTTCTGCAATGATAGATTTATTTCTCGTACTTATTATTTCCAATAAGTTATTTACATAATTCTTCCAGTAAATTTCGAAATAAATACTACTGCAACATTCACTCAAGTATGTGCAGAGAATAGAACAGTAAAAAATACAAGCATAAGAATCAATCACATAGACATAATTATTTTTGGACAATTGTCCCCAAAAAAACCCAATGCGGGAAAACCGGTGCAACAGATGAGGGTTTATATATTATTCTTCAAAAATGAAATTCTTTACAAGGAAAAGAGTGGCAGAATTCTTTGGAAAACACCTGAGATAAATTTTCACGAATCCTCTGGAGAATTTCTGACACCTGGGAGACTCACAACTCCTCTCTGCGTAGTGCCTGCGTGAGACTGCGCCACCCTGCGTGAGCTCTATGCATTGCTGCTCTGTGCTGCCTTCTCCGACATTCTGCGTCCTTCTTTCCTTGACCCTTGTAATTGCTGACTCCCTCTGCTTCCTCTTCCCTGCAACTCTCCCTCTGAAATCGAATTCTATTCCTTTAGAATCGACTTCCTTCGAGTTACTGAGTGTATGCCCGGCTTACTTTCCAAATGACCCTCAAGCCTTCTTTTATAATCTTCTCATTGATGAATCAATGACCCAGATTAGAAGTTTAATCAATGGCTAAAATCAAAACTTGACTTGATTTTCGTTCTTTAGAAGATTCACACTTTGTTTTATTAATACCCATTAATTATTTAATTTCCCTAAGTTTAGACTTAGGGTCTCCATTAAAATAATTAATTATTTTAATAAAACATGAACTGAGTGGAATTTCCACAAACGGTTTCTGGGTTCTTTGGAATACTGATGTCCAAGCCTCCTTGCAAATTTTGAGACTTGGAACAATTTCTGATGCTACAAAAATCAACAAAGGATAAGAGAAAGAAGTTGGATCCTACAAGCATGAAGGGAATATTTGTTGGCTACAGTAATACTTCTAAGGCATATATGATCTACATAAAGGAAGGACACCGAATAGAAGTAAGCTGAGATGTGATCTTTGATGAAAGTATTGTATTCAAGAAATCAAAGGACCTCCCGATGGACTCCAATGATGAAGAACTTCCAATATTCGAGGAAGAATGCACCATGGAGGAAGAAAACTCAAATCATGAAGATGAAGGTCCTAGTGAACCTGTTCAACCTGTGGCCATCCCTGAAAGCAAAAAAATACCTAATTGGTTGAAGTCTACTCTTCTAGATGCAAAAGGGCATGGAGTAGCCAAATGCACATTCAGGGAAAGTAAGAAGCCCAAAAGATATTCAAGGTATGCACCCTATATGGCGAAGTTAATAGAAGCAAAACCATCCACCTTCGAAGAGGCTGTCAAACATCAAGAATGGAAAGATGCCATGAATGAAGAATATCAATCAATAATGACGAATGGAGTTGGGAGATCATTCCTAGGCCCAAAGACAAATTTGTGGTAACTTTCAAATGGATTTACAAGATTAAACATGCAGTGGATAGAAGTATTGATAAATATTAGGCAAGATTTGTGGCTAGGGGCCTCTCTCAATAGGAAGGCATCGTCTATGAAGAGACTTTTGCACCTACAACAAGGTATACAGCTATACGTTCTTTGGTCTCTTTGGCAACATCGATGGGATGGAACATCCACCAAATGGATGTCAAGACTGTCAAAATTCCGCTATACAGAATCATACTGCAACAACTAATTAAATTTCTTCTATTTGTTTAACTGAACAAATTATTTAACGTATGCTATGGTAAATATCGAAATAAAATATACTGTAGCCTTAAATATAAAAATGCAAGGAAAAATACTAGCACAAGTATACACACAATAACACTGTTATTTTTGGACAATTGTCCCCGGAAAAACCCAATGCGGGGAAATTGGTGCAACAACTGAGGGTTTGTATATTATGTAGTAATTTTCTAAGTACAAGTCTATGATTGACGAATCTGTCAAATCATGCAGAGAAGCTGACAAGTAAAACCTTGTGAGGCAAACCTCACTCCTCCACGGGAACTCAACACTGATCATGTTAATTTTGGGCAACTATGTCCAAACTCCACGTTGCATTGCTGATATGATGATTATGATATTTTTTTTTGGATTCCTCTTTCAAAGAGGTACAAGATTGATCTAATATTATCTTGTTTGGATGAGCATAACTTATATTTTGAATTTATTTTCCACACATGTGCAAATTGTCAAGGTCTGCCGGAATTGTAATGTAGGCTCACAAGCCCCAAAAGATGTGTCACACCCCCTCATTGATGGATATAAATTGGAGAGACTTGATGCTCATTTGTTCATCAACTCATCACACACATTCCTCTTCATCCGATTGGTTCGTACAACCTTCAAGAGGCTTCTCTCTCTCCCACGTGTGAATCTGGAAGTTGGAAATTTGCGGAATGTTTTAAGGCTTTCTGGACAACGTTGACCTTGGGTCAACCCTCCTTGTTTGACTACGATTTGAGGACAAAAATTCTGATTTTTGGAGCTCGCATTGGAGGGCACCGAAATCGAGGCAGAACGTTGACTTTGACCGCAACCCTTTGATCGCAACATTGACCACCGTTGACTGGTTTTGACCGCAACCCTTTGATCGCAACATTGACCACCGTTGACTGGTTTTGACTGCAGGAATTTCACTTGCGTTGATTGTTTTGGGAGTTGACTTTTGGGGTGTGTGTGACGCTGAAGGAAGGCCGAATTGGTATGTGTTTGACTGAACCTCCTAGAGGTTGGAAGAGCTGGTTTGACCAGCAAAAGTCTTTGCTGGCTAGGGCATCCTGTTGATTGCTGTAACAAACATTTCTCTGTATCTTTGCTGAGCAAGAAACAAATTCTAATTTATTATATTGGCTTGTCTTCTGTCGATTTATTATTATGTTCTATCAGCATTTACTTTCATGTTTATGTGATAGCTAATATAAATTGGGCCTATAAGAAAGATTGAAGTAACTGCATTAAGCATAAAACATACCATTGTTATCTAAAATTAACATGGTATCAGAGTTGAGGTGGAGACAAAGCCCAAGCAAGTGTGAAAAGAAATCACCGAAGAAGTTGAAAAATCAATGACCGGGATCAATGGCCTCCTCATCATACAAGGGTTTCAAATCTGATGATAAGATGACTGACAAGTCTGACTATCATACTTGGAAAATGTCTTTGGATTTGACATTGGAAGACCAAGATGTAATGGATTATGTGCAGGGGAAGATCCATGAGCCTCCATCAAATGCACCAATTGCCACTAAGACAAATACAAGAAAGGGGAAGTCAAGGCAAAGAAGATCATTAGGGATTCTATTCATAAGCACTTGGTTGCTTATATCTCCGAGCTGGGCACATCCAAAGAGATGTATGACAAGTTGGTTAGCATGTTTAGGGCTAGCAATGCTAATCAAGTTCGCTTTTTCAAGAACAAGTTGAAGAATATCAAAAAGGGCAAAGAAGAATCCATCCAATCCTATTTTATGAGGCTCACAGAAATCAAAATTGATCTCTTAGCTATTGGAGAAGAAATAGCTGACCAAGAGCTCATTCTCATTGCTCTTGGAGGACTCCCCCGAGATTGGTATGTGTTTAATACTACGATTCTTAATAATAATGTGATTCCTGATTTTGATGAATTATTGACGAGATGCACTCAAGAGGAGACAAGGATAATGGAGAGTGACAATCCCTCTAATGGGAATGGAGGTGACCCTACTGCCTTCACCGCTGATGCAAAGAAGAGGAACAATGGTGGTTCGAGAAATCAAAACCATGGAAGAGCGGGTCCCAAAGGAAGAAAAGGAAGATGTTACACTTGTAACAAGTTTGGTCACTATGCAAGAGAGTGCCCCATTAAAAGGGACTCTCCTAGAGATGATGACAACAACAACTTCAGGGGGAATGGAAATCAAAGAAACAACAAATTCAAAGGAAAGAGTAAGGCTCCCTCTGATCGAAGTGGAAATGGACAACCTTTCAAGAGGTTAAGGAATTCCAAGTATGATGAATCTAATGTTGTTGATAGGAAAAATGAATATATTCTTATATCTGCCCTCTCTGCTGCATCTCCTTCCGATACGCTGGACAATTAGTTGATTGATAGTGGTGCCTCAAGGCACTTCACTGGATATAAGGAAGCCCTCTCTGATTTGATTAAAAAGGATACTAATTTGGAAATTATCCTTGGAGACAATGGCACCTATCCCGTGAAAGGGACAGGGACTGTGACCCTTCATCTAAATCAAGGTCAAGTCCTCCACTTGCAAGTTGTGTTGTACATACTTGACTTGAAGAGGAATCTAGTGTCTATCTCGACAATGGAAGACAAAGGATTCAAGGTGGCATTCATTGATGGAAAGGTACACATTTGGAAGAGGAACTTCAAAGAAGCGTTCACTCTTGGGTTTAGAGTTGATAGACTCTATCAGGTTGGAGGAAGTCCGCTGGGGGCCATGACATGTGACACAACCCTTCAATCTGAGCTACAACACCGGAGGTTTGCACACCTTCATTTCAAAGCCCTTCTCGAAGCAAGGAAGGTGGTGAAAGGGATGCCCGATTTCAAAGATGATCATGAAGGGTGTATGTCAGGGTTGTGCCGAAGGAAAGCATACAAGGGGACCTTTCCCCTCAATTGTCACGAAGACATATGATATTTTGCAATTGATACATTCTGATCAATCTGGTACGCTGCCCGTAACATCCTTGGGAGTATGCTTATATTATATCACTTTTATAGATGACTTCTCCCATAGAACTTGGATATACTTTTTGAAGAAGAAGGACGAAGCATTCAAGTGGTTTTGTACCTTCAAGGCCTTGGTTGAAAATCAAATAGGGAAGAAGATCAAAATTTTGAGGACAGATATTGGAACCAAGTATGAGTCAAATGAATTCAATGACTATTGCAGGGAAGCTGGCATTAAGAGGGAGACCACCACTATGTATACTCCTGAACAAAATGGTGTTGCTGAAAGGAAGAATAGAACCATTGTGGAAGTTGCCCGTGCCATGCTTTATGACCAAGCTCTTCCGAAGTTTCTATGGGGAGAAGCTGCCAACACCACTGTGTATGTTCAAAATATATGCCCACATTACACATTGGACTCCAAAGCTCCCGAAGAAGTCTTCTCTGGTAAGAAGCTCGATGTCTCTCATTTTAGAGTTTTTGGAAGTCCCGTTTATTTTCATGTGCCGAAAGAAAAGAGGAGCAAGGGAATGTTTTTCTGCTACAGTGAAACCTCGAAGGCATATAGAATCTATGTCCTTGGTCAAAGAAAAGTGGAGATATGTCATGATGTCACCTTCGATGAAGAGGCTACCCTAAGGAATGTTAGAAATCTTCATATCTCAAAGGAAGACAAAGAAGAAGAAGTTGGAAGGCAGGAAGAACCAAAGGTTGAATCGTTTCCCGATGTTGAAGGTCCGATGGATCCTATAGATCCACCCTCTTCAAATAAAATAATACCTTCATGGCTAAGAGACACTCTCGAAGATGACGAGAGACATATTGCTCCGAGGGGAACATTTCGGGAAAGTAAGAAGCCGAATAGGTACCAAGAGTACCTAGCAGCCATGAGTACTATTGTACAATCTGAGCCTGGAACTTTTGAAGAATCCCTAAGGCATCAAGTTTGGAAGGATGCTATGCACAAGGAATATGAATCAATCATGAAGAATGATGTGTGGGATGTGGTTCCTAGATCGAAGGACAAATTTGTTGTCACCTCGAAATGGCTCTACAAGGTCAAGCATGGAGCCAATGGAAGTGCTGAAAAGTACAAGGCAAGATTTGTTGCCTGAGACTTCTCTCAAAAGGAAGGCATAGATTATGATGATATATTTGCACGTGTTGCTCGCTATACCACCATCTGATCGATCATTTCCCTTGTTGCAACACAAGGATGGAGTCTCCATTAGATGGATGTGAAGACTGCCTTTATACATGGTTCAATCAAGGCAGAGGTATATGTGGAACAACCTCTGGGGTTTGAAGTCCAAGATAGAGATACATATGTATGCAGGTTGGAGAAAGCCCTTTATGGGTTGAAGCAAGCCCCCAGGGCTTGGTATGAGAGGATCGATAGCTGCTTGATGAAGTTACTCGAAGTGATGCTGATCCAAACCTTTATTTTAAGGTTGATAATGTCAAGCCTCTCATTCTGGTTCTCTATGTGGACAATCTCTTCCTGACAGGTGCTGGCCCTCTCATTCATAAATGTAAGAGGGAGCTAGCTTTTGAGTTCGAGATGAAGGACCTAGGATTGGTGCACTATTTCCTAGGCTTGGAGGCCTGGCAAAATCCAGGTGAGATTTTTCTTTCTCAAGGAAAAAATGATGTGAAGCTGTAAGAGATATTTGGGATGGTGGACTGCAAGTCCATGACTACCCCAATGGAACTCAACTTTAAGAAGTTTTATGGAAGTGTTGCTGGGTCCGAGTTGGGAAATCCCACCGAGTTTCGTCAACTCGTGGGGGCCTTGATGTTCTTAGTGAACTCACGTCCGGACATATGTTTTACAGTGAACATGTTGAGTCAATACATGGTCGAGCCTCATCACATTCACTGGATTAGTGCCAAGAATCTCTTGAGATATTTTTGGGGCCAATCAACCATGGGCTGAGATACACTGTCAGGAGTATGAGGTTGCATGGATATACTGATGTTGATTCAACAGGTAGTGTGGTGGATCGTAAGAGCACATCTCGATGTTGCTTCACTTTTGGTTATGCTTCGATATCTTGGATGAGTAGGAAGTAGAAATCGGTTGCTTTGAGCATCGCCGAGGCTGAATACATTGCTGCGAGTATGGCCTGTTGTGAAGCTGTTTGGTTGAGAAAGCTCTACAATGAGCTGTTTGGACATGTGATGGATACCACCATTATCCTTTATGATAACCAAAGTGGGATTCATATTTCTGAGAATCCCGTGTTCCACGATCGATCCAAGCATATTGATATTAAGTACAATTTTGTTCGGGACATGGTACAACGAGCCATCGTAAGGCTCCATCACATTGGGACTGATGAGCAGGTCACAAACATTCTCACGAAGTCCATGGGGAAGGTCAAATTCTTAACCTCCTTCTGTGAGAAGATTGGTATCGTGGATAGACCCTATTTTGAGGGTCCCGCTTGAGTTGGACTATGAGCTCTAGGAGCTCTAGGGGGCTTGGGGATAGCTTCTTGGAGCTATAAGCAACCACAGGGCTAGTTTCACTGAACTTTGTTGGTGTGCTTCTTCCCCACCGTTATGATATTGAGCTGGTTCACCCTCTCTTTGATCAATGCCCCACATGCATCCTACGCATGGAGTTTCAGACTCACGGGAAGTACCTCTCATTTGGCCAATGAGGTGAGAAATGTGGATAAAAACCGATAGCATGACCGATGAATGCATTGGGGATTGCCATACTCTCTATGTCTAGGATGGGATGTGTCCAACACCTTGTTCTGGGATCAAGTCTGGATGAGGTTCTTACCTCTAAACTGACTTTGGGTCAGTATGTGACTCTCTTTAGTCCAAGTGAGGTTTTAACCTCTAAACTGACTTCGGGTTAGCAGGGTGATGTCTTTGTGACTCACTCTCGTTGTGCAGAGAAGAGCCAACAAAGCAGCTATAGTAGGATGACATAGGATTGCAAGATGATATATGATAGTACACTATGGTACTGTATGACAGAATGGCACAGGTGGACAGATGGAGTTCTCCCTAGTTGAGAGGGAGTGTTAATTTTGGGCAACTAGGTCCAGACTTCATGTTGCATTGCTCATATGATGATGATGATATTTTTGTTGGATTCCTTTTTCGGAGAGGTGAAAGATTGATCTAAAGATCATCTTGTTTGGATGAGCATAACTTATATTTTGAATTTATTTTCCACACGTGCAAATTGTCAAGGTATGCCAGAATTGTAATGTAGGCTCACAAGCCCCAAAAGATGTGTCACACACCCTCATTGATGGATATAAATTGAAGAGACTTGATGCTCATTTGTTCATCAACTCATCACACACATTTATCTTCATCTGATTGGTTCGTACAACCTTCAAGAAGCTTCTCTCTCTCCCTTGTGTGAATCTGGAAGCTGGAAATTTACAGATTGTTTTCGGGCTTTCTGGACATCGTTGACTAGCGTTGACTTTGGGTCAACCCTCCTTGTTTGACTGTGATTTGAGGACAAAAATTCTGATTTTTTAAGGCCGCATTGGGAGGACACAAAAATCGAGGCAGAACGTTGACTTTGACCACAACGTTTACCACCGTTGACTGCAATGTTGACTGGTTTTGACTGCAGGAATTTGACTTGCGTTGACTGCTTTGGGAGTTGACTTTTGGGGTGTGTGTGACACTGAAGGAAGGCCGAATTGGTATGTGTTTGATTGAACCTCCTGGAGGTTGGAAGAGTTGGTTTGACCAACGAAAGTCTTTGCTGGCCAGGGCATCCTGTTGACTGCTGTAACAAACATTTCTCTCTATCTTTGCTGAACAAGAAGAGTTACAAATTATGATTTATTATATTGGCTTGTCTTCTGTCGATCTATTATTATGTTCTATAAACATTTACTTTCATGTTTATGTGATTGCTAATTTGAATTGGGCCTATAAGAAAGATTGAAGTAAACTGCATTAAGCATAGAACATACCATGGTTATCTAAAATTAACAGATCAACACCCGAAACTAGCTGCTTTACGCTGCCTTTGCGCAGCCTTTGCGTCACTTTGCACAGCCTTTGCGTCACACCTATAGCTGCCTTTGTCTTTGTGTTGGATCTTTTTGCTGGCTGGAAACTTTAATTTGCTGTCCTCTGGAAACGTCCTTCGGGAATTGGCACTGATCCTCTGCTGTCTCCTCAACAGAAAAATGAACTCCCTCTGCAGTTCTCTGCAGTCCCAGCGTAGCCTCTGTGTCACTAGCTCTGCGCAACTATCTGTGGCTTCTATTGCCTCCTCTACTATGCACTCTCCAGAATAGGAATTCTTCCTCCTAGAAATTATCTCTGGCCCTGTCTGTGAGAAACCTCTTGATCGATCTGCACTGCTCACTAAATAATTTCGATCTCTGGATTCTTTCTCCGTCTCGATGTTTTTTGTGTTTTCCAAATGACCCTTCAAGCCCTTCTTATAATCTTCTCATTGAAACTTCCACGACAGAGATTAAATCTCTAATCAATGACTAAGTTTAACTTTTGACTTGATCCGCTTTTTCTAGAACATTCATAGCCATATTCTATTAATTCACTTTAATTATTTTATTTTCCTAAGTTTAGACTTAGGTTCCTTTTAAAATAATTTTTTTTTTCAATAAAATACAATCTAGGTGGAATTTCCCAAAATGATTTATGGGTTATCTGGAATACATACGTCTAAGCCTCCCTTCAAATTTTGAGACTATCAATACACCCTGCCTGGTACTGCTATGATTCTGCAACGTATCCCTCTACCCTGTTGATGTTTGACACTGTTGCCCACCAACTCTGCTCAAACACTGCATCTGTACTGCTGCTGATACTACCACTATCAACACTGCATCCTTATTGCAACTCCCTCTCAAATTTTGCATCCATGCTACTGCCGACACTGCCACTGCCACTGCCAACTGCTAATGCATTGCAATATGGTTGCTAACTACAATTGAAGAACATTTAAAATTGAACAAGTTCTTAGCATGATGCATCTCGGTACTGAAGATCTGACTGCTGCTAGCTTCTGCGCTGTCCCTCTGAAGATGTTGTTGACGTCTGTGTTGTGCCTGACTGCACTGCTGCCAACTTTGCTTTGTGCTGCTAACTACTGCACTGTCACTTCTGCACTCCTCTGTACCAACTGGCACTCGTCCATCTTGCTACATTTGATTTGGGCTCATGAAGCAAGGTATTGATCCGAGAGATGGACTCCTCAAGGATCCTGCCCAATCTGTAAATCTCTGGGTGTACAACTCCAGGTCAGCCCACTCCCTCCTAGAGGTATATGAGCTATCATGACGAACTCCTCCTCATAGATCCTGGCAGGTGCGGCTTGCAGATCATGCTTCTCGTCTTTGTCTCTCTTTTTGAGAGGACACTGTGTGGCATAATGCCCCATCTCGCCACACCAGAAGCATTGATCTTGGAAAGGTCCTTCTTCCTCCTGCGTTGCTCTTGCTGCCCCTTTGATGCAAGGGCCACATTATCCTCCTCCTTTGGCATCTTCCAACTAATGCTGCTGCCCTCAAGTTGACACTTGAGTAAGTCCCTCCTCATCTCTTCTTGCTGAAGAGCAACCCACATTGACTCCCAGTCTAACAAATTCTCTCTGCTCAGGATGCTCTAGACAAGGACCTGATAGTCTTCGGACACTGAGTTGAGGGCCAATTTGACCATCTCGGTGCCCTGAGGAGCTGATCCCACATCTGACAGTTGATCTCGGTTATCCTGAAGTCTAGATATGAACGAATCAATGCACTCACCTTTCTTCATCCTTGTAGTTCGCATCGTCTTCTCCGGATACATCTTCCGCTGCTTCGAAGATCCTTGATATAGCTTCTCCAAGGCCTGCCACATTTCTCTAGCTGTTGCTTTGCTAGCTATGTGACATACGACATGATCCCTCACTCCATCAAGGATCAATCGCTTTGTCGTAGCCATATTCTTCTAGTATTCCTTCAGAGGATCTGCATCTTACTGGAACAACTACCACGCCTTGGACGGAGAGCTTGAGATCATGCTCATCCAGCAGACATTTGATCCTTGCCTGCCAGATCACATAGTTGGAGGCTCCCTTCAACCTGTCTTGGTCTCTCAGTTCGCTTGCTGCCATTTCTGCCGATTGAAAGTGTCGAATCTAGCTCCCTCTCTTTCTCCTTTGCGTAGCGCTGGAATGGCTTACGCACTCCTTGATAGAGATGGTAGATCTGCCACCCAACACTATTGCTCAACTCTCGGAAAATAGAATTCCTCGGCTAGGAATTCCCGGAGGAAGAAAATTCCCTCAAGGTGTCTCCAGATCTCTCTTCTGACGCTTCTGCACCCACAATCATTGCTACGTAGAAATTGTCTCGCCGACTGTTGATCTGTGTTGATCTGCTGTGCTGTTTCCTCTACCTCTGCCAAACTGCAATCTGAACCTCTTTGTTGACTTGCTCAGAGGGAGATTTTCCTTGCTAGTTTTGGTCCTCCTGGCTTGGACTGCGCAATCTGCTGGGAGATCGATCTGCTGCTTACTTTGCTCTTTGATCCTGGCTTCACCAACGCTGGATCTACGGATATGATCTTCTGTTCCTCCTGCACTCAGCTATACAAGCTCTGATACTAGGTGAAAATTCCACTATCCAGAATCCTACTGCAATAGCTAATTAAATTTCTTCTATTTGTTTAACTGAACAAATTATTTAACGTATGCCACAGTAAATATCGAAATAAAATATACTGCAACCTTCACTATAAAAATGCAAGGAAAAATACTAGCACAAGTATACACACAATAACACCGTTATTTTTAGACAATTGTCTGCGTAAAAACCCAATGCGGGAAAACCGGGGTAGCAGCTAAGGGTTTGTATATTATGTAGTGATTTTCTAAGTACAAGTCTATGATTGAGGAATTTGTCAAATCATGCAGAGAAGCTGACAAGTAAAATCTTGTGAGGCAAACCTCACTCCTCCATGGGAACCCGACACTGATCAACACCCGTAACTAGCTGCTCTGCGTTGCCTCTGCGCAGTGACTGCATCACTCTACGCAGTCTCTGCGTCACACCTATAGCTGCCTTCGTCTTTGTACTGGATCTCTCTGCTGGCTGGAAACTGGAATCTACTGTCCTCCGGAAACTTCCTCCGAGAATTGGCACTGACCCCCTGCTGTCTCCTCAATAGAAAAACGAACTCCCTCTGCAACTTTGCGCAGTCCCAACGTAGCCTCTGCGTCATTGGCTCTGTGCAACTGTATGTGGCTTCTACTACCTCTTCTGTTATGCATTCTCCAGATCAAGAATTCTTCCTACTAGAAATTATCTCTGCCCCTCTTTGTGAGAAACCTCTCGATTGATCTTCTCCCTGAGCACTGCTCACTAAAGAATTTCGATCTCTGGATTCTTTCTCCGTTTTGATTTTTTTTTGTGTGTTTCAAATGACCCTTCGAGCCCTTCTTATAATCTTCTCGTTGAAACTTCAACGACCGAGATTAAATCTCTAATCAATGACTAAGATTAACTTTTGACTTGATCCACTTTTTCTAGAACATTCACACCCATATTCTATTAATTCACTTGAATTATTTTATTTTCCTAAGTTTAGACTTAGGGTCCTTTTAAAATAATTAATTTTTTCAATAAAATACAATCCAGGTGGAATTTCCCAAAACGATTTCTGGGTTACCTGAAATACATGTGTCTAAGCCTCCCTGCAAATTTTGAGATTTAGAGCACATCTGATGCTACCAAAAATCAACAAACACTGCATTCTTGAATGGCACTATCGATGAAGAAGTCTATATAGAACAACCCTTGGGATTTGAGAAAAAGACAGATAGACCTTTGTTTGCAGATTGAAGAAGACATTGTATGGCCTCAAGCAAGTACCAAGGGCATGGTATGCAAGGATGGATGCATATCTACAAAGTTTGGGCTTCACGAAAAGTTATGTTGATCCAAATCTCTACATCAAGGTGGTGAAGGATGTGCTTGTAATCATTCATTCTCTCTGTGGATGATCTTCTCATGACATGTTTGGAAGGTTGTATTCAAGAGTGCAAGAAGCAATTTGAAACAAAATTCGATATGAAGGATCTAGGGCTAATGCACTATTATTTGGGGTTGGAAGTTTGGCAAGGACCTAATGAGATTTATCTAGGTCAAGGAAAGTATGCGACCGAGATTCTGAATAGGTTTGACATGATGGATTGCAAATCTATGGAAACCCTTATGATTACATACTTGAAAAAGCTAAGAAGTTTTGAATCAAGCCCTGTGGATTCGACAAGGTATAAACAATTGATTGGCTCACTGATGTATTTGGTAAATACTCGACCAAACATTTGTTTTGTAGTAAATGTTCTCAGTCAGTTCCAGGTAGAGCCTAAGCATGATCATAGCATAGAAACCAAGCATATACTGAGATATTTGCAAGGAACAATCCACTACTGCCTGAAGTATGAGAAAAGGAATGATGTCCAATTGACTGGATATACAGATTCCAACTGGGGAGGGAGTGAGATGGATGGGAGAAGCACTACTGGAGGATGTTTTAGTTTGGGATCCTCCATGATATCCAGGATGAGTAGAAAGCAAGAATCAATTGCTTTGAGTAGTGCTGAGGCTGAATATATTGCAGCTTGTGAAGTAAGCAGAGAAGTTGTTTGGTTGAGGAAGCTGCTGTCTGCTTGTTTGAAGGATCGATGGACCCTACAGTGATTCAGTGTGACAACACCAGTTGTATAAGGTTGTCTAAAGACCCAATGTTTCATGGAAAGACAAAGCATATAAACAACAAGTTTTGCTACATTCGAAAGCTGGTGTTGGATGGTGTGTTGCAGGTATGGTATATCTTCACTGATGAACCGGTAGCTAACATCTTGACAAAATCTCTTCCTAATAAGAAGCTTGTATATTTGAGAGACAAGCTTGGACTGGTTGATATATCCTCCCTAGTTGAGAGGGAGAGATAGACACATCATTCTTGCCTTCACCTTGTGAAGAAAGAATGGAGGATTGGGTAAGCATCTGGCATTCGATAATCTTGAGGATGAGGTAGGGCATCCAAGTTAAGAGTAGTCTTATAGGACCGATATTCTTTGAGGATTGGGAATCCAAGATAAGAATAGTCTTGGAAGGACATACCCTGTGAACATTTGGGTGGGGTATGTTCCTTGAGAGACAATGATGATGGTGTCTATCAGTCATTGGTCTCACTAGCATTGTGCTCTGATCTTGTGGAGAGATAGAGCTGTTAGTCAAGGCCTTGCTATGTGAGAATGTTGGTTGGTATGATGCTAAATGGATGGGTTACCAATCCGACCCTTCTTATGAGATCTCTTCAGATTGAGAATGTCCATGTACCATTTATGGATACCTCCCTAGTTAAGAGGGAGTGTTGAAAAATGTGTAACTAGGTTCGGTCTTCATAAATATGAAATGTATTTTTGATTCTTGTATATTGTAAAGTGAAAAAAAATTATTATTGTTATTATTGAAGTATGGGTTTCATGCTCAAGGTCTTTTATTTTAGAAGTCAAGCACCCATTGAGTGCTTCTAGGGTTTATCCTAGGTCATGAAGTCAAAAGAGTCATTATCATATGATGAAGACCCCATTGGGCACATTGTAACTTGTTAAAAGAATTATTTTTGTATTTAAAAGTGTCAAAATACCCTCCAAGGCCAAGTCGACCTGCCAGCTAAGAAGTTGGCCCAATTTGGGGTACTTTGAAGCCTATATATATAGGAGGGAACTTGTCCTCCTATGGACACAATTCATTCTCTCATCAAGTAAGCGGAGGAGATGAAGAAAGAGGCTAGCGAAGGAAGAAGAAGGACGAAGATCACATGTGTGAAGGAAGGAGTCTAGGGTTTCTGTTGTTGGGTTAGGGTTTTGCTGTTGCAGGATCGAACTTAGAGAAAGTGCAGAAAGAAGGTCGAAGGAAGGCTCATTAGGTCATCCTCAAGCCCTAGAAGAAGGAGAAAGTCAAGTGGAGGTCTCAAGAAGTCTTGGAAGCCCGAAATAGGCTCACACGTGTGGAAGCAACTGTTGTTGGGGAAATTTCAGACTTGCAGTAGATGCTGAAATTCTGATGTTGGGGGTCAAAATTGTGCTATTGGAAGAGATTTGACTGGGTTTGACTTGGACAAAGAGAGCACATTATCAAGAACACCGAACATGGTCTTGGAAGGGTATTGGTCTTGGAATTCGTCAATTGAAGAATCTATAAGAAGAGAAGAGATTTGTGGGTTTCCTCTCAAGTGGGGAGGTTTTGGCCCTGGCTTGCAGCCTATATCCTGTGTTCTTGTGTATTGTTGATCTTCTTGTTTTTGGTAGTTGTTTGATGATAAGAACAACATAATAATTAGAGAATAAGCTAATAAGTAAGGAAAAGTAAAAATACATCAAAAGCAGTTATCAAGTATTAGAGAAATCATTCTAAATGTTGCCCTATAGATTGCTCAACAAAATGAATGTATGAAGAAAAGATTGATATGGAAATGGATCATGCGAAAGGATGTTGATCTTGAAAGACTCAAGTAAGCTAATGCTTTGATGAGAGGGCCATTGTGAAGGTAAGTTTGATATTAATATTTTAATATTGGTTATATAGTTAACTTATTGTTTTGCTACCTGGAAGGATATTGCAGGAATGCATGGTGACAATTGAGGCAAGTTCAACTGTTGCTATTGTACTCGATTCAAAGAACATATGCATTGTGTAAATGGTTTTGATAATCCTTGAAGGGCTATGTAGTCAAGGTGTTCACATCATCACCTTGGGATTGAAAAGTAACAATATAAAGAGGATAGCTTGATGTTCAAAGATCACTTTCATGTTTTGGAAGGCTCATTATAATGCTTTCATTAATGATGACTAAAGGAAAGTGATATTAAAGATTGATGGCCTGAATCCTTCCACAGGATGGAAGAAAGAAGATGGCTCTACAACATCTAGGAAGAAAGAAGCTCAATATGATGAGATACAAAGGAAAAAAGGAGTCATGTAGCTATCTCCATGAAGAACTGTTAGCTGATTCACTTATAGAGACAAGCTAGAAAGCTTGTGGTTATGACTTTCTATTCAAAAGGAAGTAAGCAATTTCCTCTATATTTGAGAGGAAATAGAGGGAGTCTCCTTAAATAATTGAAAGGGAGCAAGGATCTATTCCCTAATCAAGAGGGAATGAGGATCTCCTCTTTGGGTGAGAGGGAGTAATGATGAACATGACATGTATATTATCTTCTTCATGTGTCATGCACTAGGCTAGGACTAACTGCCGCACGTCTAAGTGAAGGCCATGGAGAGAGAATGGTGGATGGGATTGGATAAGCATCCGTGATTTCCTTGAGGATAGAAAATCCAAGATAGGAAGTGGACTGACACTTTGATGATTGGATAGGTATCCAAGACAAGAGTGGTCGAAGAGGACCGATATTCTTTGAGGATTGGGAATCCAAGATAAGAATAGTCCTAAGGGGACATACCTAGTGAGCATCTAGATGGGGTATGTACCTTGTAGAGGAAGTGTGGTATTTTACGTAAATCCTCCTAGCATGATGCTCTGATATAAGAAGAGCTTGTCAAGTTAAGGCCTTACTATGTTGACAATGTTGGTCATGATGTTGATGCTTAAAGATGGCTTACCAATCCGACTCTTCTTATGATAACTCTTTAGTTTGAGAATAACCTTGTATCAGGTGTACAATTATGAATATCTCCCTCGTTAAGAGGGAGTGTTGGAAAATGTAACTAGTTTTGGTCTTCATAATTGTTAATGCACTCAAGTCATTATTTATATCTTATGTTACAAGAAAAAGAAAGAAAAATAATTTTTTTTTAAGCATGGGTTTCATGGTCCATTTTGATGGTCATCTAGGTAAAGCATGTTCTTCATGCTTCTAGGGTTTGTCATGTCAAAAGAATATTTTTCTGGAGTTAAGAAAGTCCTTGTCATTTGTCTAAAATCCTATTAAGCAAGTTGTAACATGTAAAAGATATTAACTAGTACTTGCTCATTTGAAATGAGCCGACGGCGCCGAAGGCGTGGCTCGTCAAACCCCCGCGCCGTGAAGGAGGAGCGAACGACTTGACAGCAACACGGCCCAGTTGTGGATTGGACAGCAGGAGCTAGGTTGCTCGCCAAGTGTCAAATTTTGACAGGGCAGAAGGGCGATAGGTGGAGATATGAGATTGGCTGGGAGCACTGTTCATCCCAGCAAAGCTCATTAAGGAACACCTTCGGCGTAATTATGAGTCTAGTAAGTTGTATGAGCCTCCAAGCACAAGTCGGCCTTGCCAGTGGCAAGTCAGCCTAAAAGAGGCTGTCTCACGGAAAGGCTATAAATACAAGCAACTTCGACCTCATTTGGCACCAATTAGATCTCTTAAGCAAGAAGTTTGATCTAAAGGTGAGAAAGAGAAGGAAGCAAGAGTGAAGGTGTTAAAATTGGCAACTAGGGCCAAATTCTTCTTAGGTCTGCTCAGTTGATGGAGATAATCATTCCATTGAATCCCTCTTTTCGAGAGGACCAAAATCAAATCTAAAGGTCGTCAAATTTGGTCAAGGAAAATATTTGTTTATTCAAAAAGAAATTCTATAAGTTATGTTTTTGTTTAGGCGGGAAAAATTGAAAATTTAAATTTCAAATTTGCCTCCAAATTTTAAGGTCAACCTTCCCTCCATCTTGTATATGAAGAGGAGCCTACATCCTCATTTCAATCATCCTATCACACATCCTTCTCTCTTTGAAATAGTCGAAGAATGGAATGTATGTCTAGAGAAGGAGGAAGAGTTAGGGCTATGTCAACTAAGAGCTGTTCATGGGCCAAGTCCGTTGGCAGAAGGGCGAGCTTCTTAAGAGAAAATCTGGGCGTACTTTGGGGATTGTTTTTGGGCTTATTCATCTTCTATTGCAGGTCCGTATTCCACTAAGGTTGGTAGCAGGCTTTAGGATGAATATAACTATGTGTGAGTATTCTTATGATGGAAATCCTCTCCTCCAGGCGGGCCGTTCCTTCAGGACCCCTTTCTCTTGTAGGCCGCAGGCCCTATCTTGCTAGACATTAGGCCGCAAGGCTAATCCGTTACACAAATAGGTCACAACCTTTATTTGTTGTTGGCTGGTTTGCGTGGAGGGCTGAATTAAGTTCAGTTATATTCCAGGGGTAGGTTAGATTGCCTTGAAGAAATGCCGCAACAGTGGAAGGTAGTTTTAAGTTTTTGATATGTTTCTCGGATCTAGAGCAGTTTTACCCTAACCCTTACTAGAAGCAGCTAGCAACAGTCTCAAACTACAACACCTAGATGGTTGAGTGCTTAGATTGATGAACTGCATGTTGCCTCTTTGTTAAATTTGGACAACTAGGTCCAAACTCCATCTTGTGATGCTCAGATGAAGATTCCAATATTTGTATTGGATTCCTCTTTCGGAGAGGTGTAAAATCGATATAAAATTGATTTTAATCTGACGAGCAGAACATTTATTTTGAATTTATTATTTATAATAAATTTAAGTGCAGGTCGGCCTTAAGGTTTTACACCCCCAACAGATGTGTCACACACCTCAATGATGGATATAAATACAGTCAACGTTGGAGAGCATTTCACTCACTCAACATCACACATCTTCTCCTCTGATTATCTACGAGCATCTGAGAAGCAGTTTCATCTCCCACGTGAGAAGAAGGACGAAATCTACTGCAGCAAAAGGACAAAATTTACTGCAACAAATTTTCTGCAGTTAGGGTTTTTGGGGAAGTTTGACCAATGTTGACTTTGGTCAACGCATGGTCCGTTTGAGCTGAAATTTTGTGGAGAGTTTGATTTTTGAAGGCCGTACTCATTGGCACAAAAATCGAGGTCAAAAGGTTGACCGAAGTTGGAGTTGCGTTGACTTTATTGTTGCTGCTCTGCATTGACTTTTTTTGGACTTCGTTGACTTTTCTAGGGTTGACTTTGAGTTGACTAGATGATTGATTTGAGGACTGTTGTGACACATTTTGGGTTGGCCGACCAAGAAGACTTTGCTGGTTGAAGCATCCTGCTGACCGCCGTAACGCACCAACACATTCTCCTGTTTCTGGTTTGTCTTCTATAGATCCACTGGTATGTTCTATCAACATTTTTACTTGACTGTTTATGTGATCGCTGTTATAAAAGTAAAGTTGCATCTAGCATAGAACATCTACAAAAATTTACACCAACCCAATCTTCTTCAACAATATATCTCCAGCTCATATGAATTACAACAATGATTATGTCATCTACTTATTTAAGGATTATGATTCCAAATCTTCAAACTGGCAAGTCAATCTTGACTTTGTATTATTACTCTCTCTCTCTCTGTTGAACATTTGATTACAATAATAAGAAGAATTGATCAAGGGTTTTCCCCATCTTGGGGATTTTCCCGGGCTTTTGCCATATTCTTGTGTTCTCTTGTCTTGGTTTGTCTTCAATGTTTATCATTCATGTTCTTTCTTTAGTTACTGTCAATATGATAATAATTTATGTGATTGCTAATGGAAATAATGTGGATCGTCAAATGTGCTATATATTGAAGTAATTGTCCTAAGCAAAGAACATGTTAATCTAAAATTAATAGAAGGTCTAGAAGAAGAAAACATCTCAAGGAGAAATCAAAATTTGAGTTTTGTGACTATTTTTTTCTCACACATGCGAGGTTTCAGGGTTTCTACTGCTGCTGCAAAGACCGATATTTCAGATCAAGTTGCAGGTCCGAAAGTTTGCGCAAGAAGGTCAAGATTTGAAACCAAAGAAGACTAGAAACAAAGGAGGAGACCTTAGCGAAGGAAAGAGACAAAAAATTGAACTTTTATGTTCACATGTGCAAAGTGAACTAGGGTTTCTATGTTGCTGCAGGACCGAAGTATTGCAAGCCGAGTTGCAGGGATGAGAACGAAATTAGGGCTGATTTGAAGGGCTTTGACTTTCCAAGGCTTTGACCTATTGCAAGGGCTTTGTTGGTGGGATGGCTTGTTGCTTGGAGGAGACTTGGTCTAGGATTTTGGGTCTTGGTTTTCCCATTTGAAGCAAATTCTATAAGAAGAGAAGAGATTCTTTCTGGGTTTTCCCCTGGCTTGGAGCCTAATACTTGTGTCCATTGTCTTCACTGTTTTTGCTCTTGATAATTGTTTGATGAAAAGATCTAATAAAGAAACACAAGAAGATAAATTAAGTTCACAAGCAATTAATAAGGTTAATGAGAAATTGGATTAATAGTTGCCCTACTACATTTTCCAACACTACAAGGCAAAATTTTGTACCGAATCAATGAAAGCGCTCTAAGTAGAAGTGGTGCTAGCATATAAGGCTAGATGATGTGCTTCATAAAAAGGAAAAGCAAACACCAAAACAATGCCTCTAGGTATTATGATGAACATGAGATGAACTTGGTGTTGATGTTTGTTGCATAAGATAGGAAATTTCGCACAAGTCTAGTGTGAAATGTGTCGAAGTTGTAAAAAAAGGTCCTTTCTATTTTATGATTCACTTTAATTTATGTTAATTATAAAAATGAAGAGTATTTTATTAGTGAGTTGATTAATGTCTAATAAAATGTAAGCATTTATATTAGTGACTTTGATGTAATCTCGATTGTTGATAGGGATTTAATCTCAATCGTTAATCTTATTGGGAGATTAGGGTTATGGAGACTTGTTCATCTAACTCAATGTTATAAAAGAAAGACAAAGTGAAAGTAAAGGACATACAGAGTGTGTTAGAAAAACACAAGTGAGAGAATGATAATGGATTTTTATCTAGTGTGCAAGTCTAGAGGGGAAAAGAGGAAACAACGTGATCAACAAAAGGAGATTAGCCTAGCTCTCAGAAATTGAAGGGGCCGTACACAACGGGTGCAAAGGCATCTTTAGGAGGTTGTACAACTCAACATAAGAGAAAGGGTGGTTGTACAAATATTTGGGACAAATTTCAACAACATCATAAGTTTTTTTACAATAGGTTTTGCTAGTCGTATAGGCTGTATGGTGCAACAAAACAACCAATTTTTTCAATTGTCTATTTTCCCAGTTTACGAGCCTTTGTATGCTTGGAGTAATTTTAATGAAAAGTTAATATTTATAGGGCATAAATTTCTGTGTGTATTTTGGAAATTATAAAGTTTTTTTTGCTTGCACTAATTTTTTATTTCCATTTAAATTTCTAGTGAGTGTATTATATTTTGAGTTGAAGAATTCAATCTAAATTAATTTTTCATGAAGGAAATCATATGGAAGCAATTATCTAGGTTGTTGGAATAAATATTTTAATATGGTATCAAACCCTGATCTCTTGTAGAAGTCGATTAATAAATAGTAGTTATGACATATTTGAAGGTTACAACAATAGATTTGAAAGTCACTGCAATAGATCAGAAGGTTACGACAATAAATCTGAAGGCTACAATTGCAAATTTGAGTTTCCAACAGATAGATCTAGTGCAAATATGGGTATATATCAAGTAGATCTTGCAGATTTGAGTGACCAAAAATCTAGTGCATTTCTGGGTATACAACAAGTAGATCTTGTAGACCTGAGTGACTAGTAGACAAATATAGTGTAAATCCTTATTGTAACAAGCAAATCTTGGAAATCTGAGGTACCAACAATAATTTTTTATTGGGTGTTTGAAGAACTAATCACATTTATAAGGAAATTTTGTTTAGATTTGAAAGTGGGCAACAACTAGTCTCGTGTTTGAAGATAGATTGGATGGAGCTTCAAACTTCTTGCCTTGGAAAGTAAGAGTTACTTTGCTTTTGAAGGAAAATGATCTTTTGAGAGATTGTTGACAGAGTAGTTCCATCACCAACAAATCTACAACAATTTGCAGCTTGTGAGAAGGAGGAGATTAGAGCCATTCAGGTAAATCTTGGATGTAGTGAAGAAGGACTTGACTCTTTACTTGTCTGAGAAGAAGACAAAGGAGGAGATGTTCGATGCCCTAATAAGTGTCTACTAGACCGAGAACATAAATAGGAAGATGTATTAAGGAACAAGCTTAGATTTATGCAGATGTCCATGTTACTGCTCAATTTAACAAGGGTCCTAGGAGGGGTTTTGTTGTGGATATAGGGTAATTTTTGCCGTAGGGTTCAATAATTATTATTATTATTATTAATTTTGGTACAATGATCAAATTTAATATATTCTTTGAACAATCATATAATGAACATTGTATAATCAACAATATAAAGATTTGCCAAGACAACTACTTCAACTCCACAAGACAGAATGATCCAAACACCACTGAATAGAATTTTTGAACAATAGAACCAGATTCCCTAATCGACTTAACTGCTATAATGAATAAAGAACTATGGCCTAGATCTACTTACTACACTAGATATGAAGATGCTACCCTTCTTATGTTAGATCTGACTCCAACTACTGTTTCCACCTCAGCGAACTGCTTGTCCAGCTCACAACCACGTGTCGGGCCCAATGAATGCTTCTATCAAATTTCAAATCCCTTACGTGATCCACAACGATGGTTTTGTTTAGATATGCTCTGACCCTTTTCCTTAGAACATGACTTCCGAAATTTATTAATAAGCTTCGATCCAGGGCTTCGGTCACTTCGGAAAATTGCCCTCTGAGATCCCTGTTCCGTCATCAAAAGCATAATCAAACATCCGCGACTTTGATCAATTCTAAAAAATTTCCCTTCGTTGAATATGATGTGATCCTTTGCCGCTCCAACAACTGACGAGGTCCACCGAAAGCCTCATTGACTGTCTCGCTTCTACCAACCTGTGTATCTCTCAAAAGAACACTTGGTATTTTCTCCCAATCTGCTTCATTATCACTTCTGCCTTGTACTCTTACTTATCTAAACTGACTAAGTGTTACTTTTATCTTTATATGGCAATCCAAATCATTGAAGAACCCTAATTTGACACAAAAATGCTTCAGGAATTTTTTGGCTGCCACATGAAAGCAAATATTTCACAGAATGCCTTCGAACGTGCTAGATATGAACCTCCCTTGACCTTAAGGCATTCGTATGCCTCAGGAATGTTGCCTCTGTTTGTCATAAAGCAAGCTCGTATGGCTTGGGATTTGGCCTGTTCAAAACTTCGCTATTATTTGCCTTCAGACAAGAGTCGCTTGACCAAGAATGAATGTGACTTTCTTGCTTTAGATGATTCAATCATTGCTACAAAAGGTTCTCGATGCTTCAACTAGCTTCAAATTTCCACTATGTAATTCGATTTCCTTAAGAAAATAGTTTCCTGTCGAGATTAAGTTAAAATAAAAGAGATAAGAGTTTACCAACTAGGGTGGAATCTTTCATCACCGAAATTGATAAGTAAAAAGGGGGGTCTTAAAACCCTCAGAGCTATAGCTCAAAAGAACTTGATCCACAATGATGCTCTGTAATGAATTCGACCCTCCTTTATTTATAGGTTTCCTTGAGGGGTTTCATCTTCTTAATTGGTTGACCGAATCTTATGCAAAACCTCATTTCTGGGTTTCTTCGCCGAGTCGTCCAAAAGCTTGCCCAACCATGGGTATTTGGGGTTTTCTCCCCTTTTTAGGTGGACTTTAGCCTACAAGGATGGATAGGCTAATGAGTCCCATTTGTCATCAATTCATTGAGGACATTACAGGTTCCAAAGGGACTACTACTAGATGAAGTGGCAACAATGGGACAAGGACCCACTGTCACGTCAGTGGATGCCCCCTGCTCTTTACAGACTTTCACTAATGGGAGGAGTCCCGGTATAAGGAAATCATTAGGAATGGTGAGTCAATGATAGGATAGGTAGTGATTTCTAGAGCCCATTCACAAAAGAGACTCAAAAAATAGGGCTTGCTTGCTTTAAAGGCAAGGTGAAGGGCTCTCTAAGAAAGACTTGGAGGAGACCTGGACCTAGGGTTTATAGGTGTTCCTTGATAAGGGATGCCCTAGACCTAAGATTCCTTGGAATGGAAGGACCTCCCTTGTAAGATCTTGTGAAATGATAAGCATATAAGGGCTTGCGACCACAAGAGAGACCCAGGGGATCCAAGAAAGGCCTAGGGTTTTGGGACGGTTGTCAACAATATGACTATGGCAGGCAAGGATAAGAGGGAGGGGATTAAGAGAGATTAACTTCCTTTGAGTTTTCAAGCACAATAGACCCCTTGGAGTAAATTATATATATGTTTATGTTATACACCAACTTTATATATATATATATATATATATATATATATATATATATATATATAACTTATTATTTGAGTTAATAGATTATATATATGTTGGTGTAAAATATACAGTTATATTTTAGACTAAGTTACTGTAAAATATACAATAAATTATATATATTTTACACTAACATATATATAATTTATTGTATATTTTACACTAACTCAAAAAATAAGTTATCGATATACATAAGTTAGTGTAAAATATGCAATAAATTATATATGTCTTTATTTTTTTCACCAACTCAAATAATAAGTTATGTATATATAAAATTTAGTGTAAAATATGCAATCAATTATATGTACGCTTACTTTTTGCACTAAATCAAAATAATAAGTTATATAAATAATTTATTGTATATTTTACGCTTGTAATAACTTGTTACTGTATATACATTTTTTTATTGCCCTAACAGTAGAAGGCCTTCGCATTGCAACGAGTGTATGATGTTGACTAGTGGGTGTAGAACTAGGCTCATCAATCACTCTAAAAGGTGGTCCTCCTCTTGCTTCTCCTCCTCCTCTTGCTTTTCCCCCTCATCCTCCTTCTTTTGCTCCTCTTGCTATTCTGCTTGTCCCTTCTCTAATCATTGAGGTACCTCCTCCATGATAAGTTACTCAGACTCCGCCCTCCACTTAGACAATACATCAATATTGTCTAAGGAGATGGCATCCACATTTGTTGTTTTGCCGATTTGCCTCATCCATAGTTAGAGGTTGTGATGGACATAGACCAAGTCATTGAGACATGAGAATTCCAACTTGTAAGATGGTCATAAAAAATAAAATGAGTCTTGTGGGTAATAGTATATTAGAGGTCATAAATTACAATAAATGTAATTGCTTTGTTCAAGTTTGAAGTTCTCACTTGTTGCGGTTCTTTGACTCCAATTGCGATCACATCTTGAAGTGCTATAGGTTTGATTGGGGATTTTGATGGTAAATTTCTATAAATTTGGTGCCCTTGCACCTTAATTTTGCCACCAAACATATACAACAAATAAGTAAGAAAGCGAACTAAATTACATTTCATTAAAAAGGAAAATATAAAATAAAGAAAGCATAATTAAACTTTCAAATAAAACATAAGTGAATTTGAAAAATTTGAAGTTCCAAATTTTAATGACTTTTGTTGCATAAAAGTGGTCCTTCCACTTATGACATCATCAAAGCCAAATAGTCCAGTACCCTCTCATTACCCTTCTATCTTGCAATTGATTGTTCTGCCAACCTCGACATCAGGTATCATCCTATGAAGACAAGTATGCAACCCTTCCATCACCTTGCCATCAAAGTCAAAGTTACATTTGTAAGACAATATGGGGTTGAGGAAAAGTGTTGTTGCATGAATGGGTCATTGGAGCATCCTAGTCCATCGACGATCAATCAAATCCCACAACATCATTTGTCTATTAAACCTAGGGGTACCCTTGCCCACATAATAAAATATAATATTTATTTTGGCCCTATCCGTGGTCTCATATAGATGGCTCATTGCAGGTTTGTCACCATCAACCATTCACAAAAACTTTACTAAAGGTTCACTAGCCGAGCTCACTTCTTCCACTTCTTCCTAGAAGTGGTCAGTGTACACCAATTTAGCAATGGATTTCTCATCATATCTCCTGCTATATGAAGGTGCATGCCAGTCATCACAAACAAACATTTGCTTCAACTGAAGCTGACATTGAAGCAAAGATGGAAGAGTAAGGAAGTTGGTTGCAAAGCATGTGATTGCCGAATGCTACAACTCCTTGTTTTTGGTGCATTTCCTCACGAGGCCAAGAACGAAAGCATGGTTATATATGAACATGGGGATGCTCCTAGCATGATCAATCACCTCCTTGATGAAGGAAAGTTTTGCCATATCCTCAATCGTCAAATCAATACAATGTGTAGCACATGGAGTCCAAAATACTGAACGACATCTGTCCATAAGCATCCTACCAGCAACCACATAATTAGCTACATTATCAGTTATGATTTGCACCACATTGGGCAAACTAATCTCATGGAGGAACCCATCCAACAACTCACATAGCAACACTGCATCTTTTACATGTGCAAATGCATCCACTGATTTGATAAACATAGTACCTGTGGGACAATGTACCAAGAAATTTAGAAGGGTCCTACCCTTCCTATTTGTCCAACCATCAGGCATGACTGTGCATCCAGTGATCTCCATGATTGCTTCAACTCCGCCAATCTAGAGTTGATGTCCTCCTTTTTGGTTGAAGAATTGCCCCACACAACTCATCATATGTAGGGCTTTTATACCCTGGGCCAGCGACAACAATGGCATCACACATCGACTGCCAAAATTGATTGTTTTTTGTGTTGCTGAGAGGTAAGTCACTCTAGAAAAGACACCTCCCCATAACCCTGTCTGCTTCTTGCTTGCTATTTTTTATCATTGATTTGATAGAAGGTTGTGCTCCAGCTCCAGTTCGTGGAACAAAAAAATATTAGGACCTCTTGACAGGTGTAGCCCGTTCCCACTACTCTCAGTCTTAGATAGCCCTAAAGCTCTAGCTGCTTGTTCGGCCTTATTTGCGGCTGCCTCTGCTTTCTTTATTTCATTTGCATTAATTGCATCATGCCCAACTTTCATAATCTATGTCTAGATTCTTTACAAATCCCAACTTCTCTGCCAGGGGTTTTAGCTAGATGGAATTTCAACCCGAAAATCCCTCCTGTCATGTACTGGCCACATAATTTGCAATTTAGTTTTTGCTGGCTGTCACCTACAGGTTTCCCATATCGTCGAAATGGGTCCAAAGCCTTTGGCATATTTGCAATGGAAGTGGACAACTTCAAAATTCAAACCTAAGGCACAAGAAACACAAAAATATGACATTAAAGCCCCACTAGAAAAAATAACAGCCTACTGATTTAGTAAATTGATTATCAAATATTTAAAAAAATATATTAGATCATTAGCAACTAAAATGACAATAGGAGAGTGGAAAACAAATTGATTCAAGCTGGCTGTCCCATTTCTATTTAAAAAAAAATAACCCTTGCATTGTTTTATTGGCATGAAAATCATGGCAAAATGTAGTCGAGCAAAGAGGCAAGCAAACAATCAAAATTCTATGAAAAAAAGCATTAAGATAGTGGGGTTTAGATACATACCAATCAATGGAAACTTCACCACAGTTTTGGCAAATGAAGCTCATTCCTTGCAAAAAGTCTTGATGGTGGATTGGTGATCACTGCTTAGATTTCTCCACAATCAACAAGGATGCCCACAAACCCTTTTGCTTCCCTCTCCAACAGCTTAGAAAAAAATGAGTGAGGAAAAAGACAAATTGGGCTGTTTGATCCACCCTGTATGCCGGCCTAGTAATTTTTTCCCTTGGGCAGCGATAAATCGCAAAAACTCATGATGTTTAAGAAAAAATCATGATTTTTTTTAAATCCTAAAAAATCACTATTTTCAGGAGGTGATTTATTGTTTTGCTGAAAAAATAGCTGCTTTATTGCCGATATATATGTGTGTGTGAAGTCAATTGTGTTTATCTTGGGTGGTTTGGAGGAATGATTTTTATCCTCTCCACCCAGAGGATCAATTTGTGCAAGCGACATGTTGAGCTCATATCGAGTATAGTGTTGTATTGGCTTTGAGCCTTCTTGTTGAAGGGCCTTGTGCTCTGAAAAATATCTTACCCTTGCCTACCAGCTAGAGGGTGGGGTGCTTGATTACATGGAGAATATATATATATATACTCTATATGAGCTCAACATACATATATATATATATATATATATATATATATATATATATATATATATATTGAAAAATTTGAATTATGTATTGGTGAATTTTATTGACTGATTTTTGGCTTTTGAATTTTTTCTGAATTCCATCATTGTTGAATTTGAACATGAGCCTTTAAGTCTGCTTTAAAGGGCTGGGTGGAGTATGTATTCAGGAAGAGAAGAGGCACTTGTGTTGTCATTAAGCTATTACATTGAATGATCGGAAAGTTGAAGGGAACAGATTACATAAAATTAAAATACTGAATAGTCGTAGCTATTATTTCCATGATTCTGATGCTTGGTATCACCACAATGCACGATTCTTGTTTAAACCTTCCAAGTGTTGCTAGTGTTATGTAAACAGATAATCATGTAACGGCAGAGGCAGTTATGATCAAAATCTTTATACGCTGCTATTAATTATGATCATTTGAATGGATAATAATCTCCCATTCATATTATTGTGACTCTCTTCCCTATATATGTTTAACGTCAATAGTCGACAGATTGATGTTGAAAACATCCTACACCCTGGAAATACTTACAAGTGACATATCTAGGAGGAAAAGAAAAAGGAAACTTGAAACCCTATTCTTCGTATCCTTGGCAAGCTATAAAATTTTCAGTGTTAGATTGTTTACGTATGAATCTTCAGAACCACCGTGATTTGCGGTTTACTAGAATGACCTGAAAATTTTTACCCGTTTTCTTCTGAAAAGTTTGATGAAATCCCCTCAAGGTTTTCTTCTGGTTTTAGGAATTTTAAAATTTAGTAAATATTTTTTTTTGCAAAAATGTATGGGCATCAGAAGTTCCTCACCTTTTTCTCCTGAGAAAATTGGAATTTTGTGGACTATATTGGACTTCCCCTTGGAAAATTTATTTTGGTTTATAAATAATTTCATTAGAGCAAATTAGGAATATGCCGTGCTTTCCCTTCTTTATAAAATGCCCAAAATTTTGACAGCATTTGGCTCAAATCAAATATGGATTTGGATTTTCCAAGACCATGTTAACGGTACATGCTACTGCATACTGAATGGGTGCTTAACTGTTATATCCTCTCAGCGGAGTAAATAGATTGAAATCCTTCACTAAGGGTCGAGTGCCGAAGAGAAGGGCAGACTCTTGAAAAAGATCTTAAAAAAGAATAATTTTGTCAACTCAAAAGATTTTGCCACAATGATGTTTCCATTAGTTTTCAGACAGAATTTCAGATGGCAACACACGCATGGAAAGGGGGACCCACAGATTCATCTCTCAACTTACTTGAAACAGGAATCTGCCCCCTTTTACCTCCAGACAAAGAACTTGCACAATATTCTGGAGCTGAGGCCAATACTTACTACCTATAATAGTAGGGTCCTCACTATCAGTGAAATCAAGGGAGGGGCTTCTTCAGACGTATATCACAATAAATACCTAACAAGAAGGCTGGAGTATTTAAGCTTATATATATATAGCTTTGATACGACATATAAATATATTCTGATGGGTTTATCATACTGATTTCATATCTAACAGTTTTCTGCCTTTCTTAAAAGTTGTTGCTCCTGTGCTGTATATATATATATATATTATAGCTTTGATACTACATATAAATATATTCTGATGAGTTTATCATACTGATTTCATATCCAACAGTTTTCTGCCTTTCTTAAAAGTTGTTGCTCCTGTGCAGGGAAGATGAAGGGTTTGGCTTTCATAAAGGATCCTGATGGTTATTGGATTGAAATATTTGATTTGAAAAGAATTGGTCACATAACTTCTAGTGCAGCTTGAAGTGCAATCACATTAAGAGTTCATTTGGAATGTTTTAATACACTGAGAAGGTCGAGTCTTTCTTGGGGCATTATACTATTTTATAGAGGTTTGACTTTAAGCATCATGGCTTCTGCAAATAGAGACAAGTGTTGGAGTCAACGTAATTATAGGACTTGTTATTGAAACTATGCAGTCAAAAGCTGGGTGCTTTTATTCCCATCTTTTTCCTTTGGTGTTGATTTGTGAGAGTGATCGTCTAGAATAATTTTCCCAGTTTATCAAAGTTTTCTTCTTCAGATACCTGATTTGTGAATGTGAATTTTTTATCATACAGAAACTCGAGTCATACTCACCGCCAGAGTTTGATGACATCTCATTGTTGAACTGGAAAAATAAAATAAAATAAATATTTGCATGAGCAAACACCTAAAATGATTTCCATTAGCTTTTCTCTACACACCTCTCAAGGTCCTCGAGAACTGGAGTTTATGCCGCTTTAATAGATGTTTGGTATTCAATTCTGAAACTACTGAATTTAATTGCACTAAATTGGCAGCGAATTCTTGACTATATAGCGTTTCCATGTTGGTTTACAAAATATGCTAAATTTTGGCATTTCTGTCTATTGGCTTAAATGTTGGGAACTATCGTACAATAAATTATTTGATTGGTTGAACAAGATTAACAAATTATTTGATTGGTTGAACTAGATTAACATGTTAAAAAAATGCCAATGAGTGTTTTCTGGGTTTGGATTTTGTTAATTTTTATGTTATGTTCTATGCTTGCAACAATTACTTCAATGTGTTATTAGCCCAATAATAATTCCATTTCAGATTTCAATAGCAATCACAGTAAACTTCAGTAGCAATCAACTGGCAGTCACTTTAGATAACCACTGACAGTAATTGTAGATAGAACATCATCAACAATGCACAAGAAGATAAGCCAAGGCCCAAGACAATGAACACAGATTTAGTCTAATGCTAGGGAAGAACCCCACAAGGGGGAAAACCCAACCAATCCTTCTTATCGATTAATATCAAATGTTCAGCAGAGAGAGAAGATCCAATTTAGTACAATGATAAACAAGAAGCCCAAAACTGATCAACAATAATCCTGTTCCAAGTCTGCAATTTATGAAGTAGATAGCAGCAGTAAATGTGCCCTAATCACTCAAGTCAGCCTTGGTCAAAATCCAGTCAAACAGCTGTCAAATAATTGGGTAAAATAGCCAATAAATGCAGTATCCCAAGCTGATCAAAGGAGGGTCAAAACAGTCCCAAAATTATGCTGTCAAAGGAGAGAGAAACCACCAGTCAACCTGTGGTCAAAGTGGCAGTCACAGCCTGTGGTCAACATATGTCAAACTTCCCAGAAAACCTCGGATCATGTGCCAAAAGATGCGGCCTGCCCAAACAGAAAATATCCCACAAAAATTGCAGAAAGAAGATGCCAAAATCTCAGTCAACTCTGGTCAAAGTCAGTGGCAGAAAAGTCAACAGAGAAATCAGAGCTGCCAAAAACCTTTTGCATGTGAGAGAGATGAAGCTCCTTCATATGTGTATGAACCAATCAGAGGAGAGATGTTTGTGTGAGATGATTGTTAAATTTCCACGACCTTGGGTCTAGGTTAGAGTCTTAAATCACTGACGCTACCAAACCAAGAATCTCAACCATGAACTACTTTGCACAACGGAAAATATAAAGCAGTAAATCACATATGCACAATATACAGAGTGTTTAAACAAAATTGTACAATAATGTACAATCACCAATCTTCGTTATATTAAACCAAATCTGAATAATACAATAGTCTATGGTATACAAGATACAATGACAAACTCTATGTCGTATCTTGTCCTGCCTGTCCTTTGCTTCCGTATTGCTCACTAGTAGTGTCTTAGTCCATCAAGGCCACTACACATCGACACTCCAGGAGGGCTGCCACCTAACACTGTTGCATGTCTATCTGTAGAGTGTACGTGGGCTGATCCAATCTGCGCTCTAGGCTGGCCAATACAGGAGCTTCAAACTGGCAGGTTAGCAACAACTTTTGTCCATCAAAGTGTTGCTCTTCGACACCTATCTTCACCCAACCTTCAACTGCTCTTCGTCCTTCAAGAGAGCTCGTCTAGGGCTACTTTGGATAGCCAACGCACTGCCCTCCAACATACCTATGGCACCCAATCCAATCACTGCTGAATTTGCTCCTAAGATGACACTCCACCACCACGGAAGATCTCTACTTGGCATCAACAGGGTTCTCAACAAATGATCCAAATTGGTCATCAATTTGATCCAACACTCCTCCCAAAACTCTGATGTCCGTCACTGTTAGCTACTGCTCCTGCGATACTGGTTAGGGCACAATATGCAACCCTTAACCTCCACGTTGTCAACAAACTATACCCTTCTAGGGCTGCAGTGCACCTAGAAAATACCCTCCAAGTGCCATGCTGCCCCTTTTCTGCCTTGTCCACCTCAAGGCTGCCTTGGAACAACCTCAAGTTGTTGGCTATGGCCCATGGCCTAGCTTAGGAACTTGTTGTAGCTGCGGTTTTCTCAACAGGCCCAAACAATTACCCTAACCAACAGTGTTATGCTCCTATCCTCCTCGACTTAGTTGCTTGCTTCTTCCTGCACCAAACCACACTCAAAACAACCCTACATGGATATGTCTTTAGCCCATAAACAATCCAACCATACGTTGTCATCTACAACTCCTTCCATGCTGTCTAGGGCAGACTCTTCCACGTTGAACCTTCTCCTTTTTGTTGCGACTTAGCTCCTTTCTCCACCGAGTTTACTTTAGAGGATTTGTTGCACATTTGGATGCTTAAATGCCTCCAAATCACCCTTAATTTATAGACTTCTAAGGGGCTCCAACAAATCATTTGAAGAGACACATCTATTGAATTGTTTTTACACCTAGCCTACATGACTTGGTAACCAATAATTACCTTGTCAACTTTAAAAATTCATCTCTCTAACGAAAACTTAGATTCAGACAATTCTCGATGCGTTGGAATCGTATCGCCGAGCACTATCATCCTCATCCATCACATGTCGTACCTCCATCATGGTTGTGGCCCAAATCACGATGGGTGCAAAACCCCACACTTGGGTTCCAAGCCCACAAGTTGCCCTTGTAGCGCTTTTCCCTCCAAACCCTGAACCCTAGGGCTTGGAGTACCTCACAAGCTACACAAATCAACACTCCCTCTTAGCGAGGGAGGTACTTCCATGACTAGGAAGTACACGTGCAAATCCATCCTTGCTGTGTTCTTGCCAACTCTACGGGTGCTCACAATCACATCAATCCCTATACGGTGCACTGCGCCTTTTTCGGAAGTGTCTCTGTCACTGGAAGGTTTCTGCTTCTTATTCTTCTCTTGTATCGCTTTCCAATCTCGCCATGATTCCTTGCCAGATGTGGAAGCACCCTTGCTCCCCATTGACCATGTGCTCTTCTTGGGCTGCAAAGTCTCCCTCTGAATCTGCAAACTCGCTCTAGAACTCGACTTCCTTTGAGCTTCTGGAACCTGGACCTTCTCGGAAAAGTGTACCTTCTTCTTGGAAACCTGTACCTGCTCCTCTGAACCTGCACCTGCCCCTGCTTCTCTGGAACTTGCACCTGCCCTTGCTTCTTTTGATGATCCTCAGGCTTTCCTGTCAGTCTGTAGAGACCATTCTCCCTGACTCCAAGCACAATCCCATTGGGCTTAGAGCCTCTATGCCTGAGTCTTGCTTGCCCATCCTGGAACAAGACCTCAAACCCCTTCCTCTCCATCGTAGAGACGAAAATCACACTATATTGAGTCTTCGTACAAACATTACATCCTGGACCCACATCATACGTCCTGTCTCCATCTTGAATGGAACCACTCCCGATCCTCGGATCTCCAACTGACTGTTATCACCTAACACCATGTGCAACCTCGAGTCTCATTCAACTAGAGTCTCAAAAACCACATGCGACCTTGTCATGTGCTTAGTTGCACCACCGTTCACATACCATCCATCCCCTTGGATAGTACCCTGCGAGAAATGAGAAATCATAGCAAAATCCTCCTCTTCCAATCTCCTGGAGAGATAATCCATCTCTGCTAAAGCGACGATCTGCTTTCCTTTCCTTTTCCCTTTCTCGTCATCTCCTGTTTTCAATAGACATCTCGACGAAAAATGACCCATCTCGCCACAGTTGAAACACTTCATTTTACTGAAGTCCTTCTTCGGCTTACCCTTCATTCTTGCTGCAAGTGCCACGTCCTCATCTGCCTTCCTCGATCGTTGAAGATCCTCATCTCGCAACTCTTCTTGAATGAAGTCGTCCCACAATGTATTCCAGTCTGGAAAATTCTCCCCGACAAGGGTTCCTTTGATGAAGGGCTTCCATTCCTTGGTGAACCCTTTCAAGGCAATCCTTACCATCTCTGCATTTGAAACTTTGACACCGATGAAAACAAGCTCATCTTGAACCTGAGACAATCTCGTTAGATACGAAGTCGTTCCTTCACCCTTTATCATCTTGGTGGACTTCAACTTATCTTGCAATATCAATACCCGATTCTCGTTCTTATTCTGGAACAAATTTTGAAGAGCCATCCACATTTCATGTGCATTGTTCTTCCCGGACAAATGAGGTATTATGGAATCCCTCACACCATCAAGGATGATCAACCTCGCTTTTGTATCCCAATCTTCCCATATTTCCAGCTCCTTAAGGTAGGTTGGCTTCTTGATCTCTTTCTTGGCAAACTCCTAGATCCTGTTGACCTGCTAGACCAAATTGATCCTTTCCTTTCGAGGAGTATAGTTGGGCAACCCTTCCAACCTGTCCTCATATCGGAGAACTGCCTGCAACTTCGACATTGTAGTGAGCCCTTCACTTACAATGTGACCAACTCTCTGTCACGCTGTACTTCGCTGCGCACAATTCTGATTTACTTACTTCCAAAGTAGCTCAGAAATGCTTTGATACCATGTTAAATTTCCACAACCTTGGGTCTAGGTTAGAGTCTTAAATCATTGACGCTACCAAACCAAGAATCTCAACCATGAACTACTTTGCACAGTAGAAAATATAAAGCAGTCAATCACATATGCACAATATAAACAATTTTTAAACAAAGTTGTACAATAATGTACAACCACCATTCTTCGTTATATTAAACCAAATTTGAATAATACAACAGTCTATGGTATACAAGATACAATGAAAAACTCGATGTTGTATCTCGTCTTGCTGATCCTTTGCTTCTGTACTACTTACTAGTTGTGGCTTAGTCCATCAAGGCCACTACACATCGAGACTCTAAGAGGGTTGCCACCTAACACTACTGCACGTCATTTGTAGAGTGTACATGGGATAATCCAATCTACTCTCTAGGCTGGCCAATACCCGAGCTCCAAACTTCCAGGCTAGCAACAACTTTTGTCCATCGAAGTGTTGCTCTTCGACACCTATCTTCACCCAACCTTCAGTTGCTCTTCGTCCTTCAAGATAGCTCGTTTAAGGCTACTTTGGGTAGCCAACACGCTGCCCTCCAACCAACCCATGGTACCCAATCCAATCACTGCTGAATCTGCTCCTAAGATGACACTTCACCACCACGGAAGATAATCTACTTGGCATCAATACGCTGCTCAACAATTGATCCAAACTGGTCATCAACTTGACCCAACAATCCTCCCAAAACACTGTTGTCCTTCACTGTTCGCTGTTGCTCCCACAATACTGGTTAGGGCACAATATGCAACCCTTAACCTCCATGTTGTCAACAAACTATACCCTTCTAGGGCCGCGATCCACCTAGAAAGACCCTCCAAGTGCCACGTTGTCCTTTTTCTGCCTTGTCCACCTCAAGGCTGCCTTGGAATAGCCTCAAGTTGTAGGCTGTTGCCTGCGACCTAGCTCAACAACTTGTTGTAGTTGAGATCTTCTCAATAGGCCCAAACAATTATCCTAACCAACATCGTTATGCTCCTATCCTCCTCGGCCTAGCTGCCTGCTTCTTCTTGCACCAAACAACACTCAAAACAACCCTACACAGATCTGTCTATAGCCCATAAAAAATCCAATCATACACTGTCATCTATAACTCCTTCCACGCTGTCTAGGGTAGAATCTTCCACACTGAACCTTCTCCTTTTTGTTGCGACTTAGCTCATTTCTCCACTGAGTTTGCCTTAGAGGATGTGTTGCACACTTGGATGCTTAAATGACTCCAAATCACCCTTAATTTGTAGACCTCTAACGGGCTCCAATGAATCATTTGAAGAGACACATCTATTGCACTGTTTTTACACCAAGCCTACATGACCTGGTAACAAATAATTACCTTCTCAACTTCAAAAATTCATCTCTCTAACGACAACTCGGATTTAGACGATTCTCGATGTGTTGGAATCATATCGCCGAGAACTATCGTCCTCATCCATCACATGTCGTAGATCGTGGTTTTGGCCCAAATCACGATGGGTGCAAAACCCCACACATGGGTTCCAAGCCCACAAGCTGCCCTTGTGGTGCTCTGCCCTCCAAACCCTGAACCCTAGGGCTTGGAGTACCTCCCAAGCTACACAAATCAACAATGATGAGATGCAAAATGAGGTGGCCATATGGTGTATTTATAGTGATTAGTGTGGGGCCAAGGGTCATGTCTCTTGACCAAGGGCGCCGACTTGTGGAGATGAGGCTGATTTGAAAAGGAGCCATTTGCAGGTGTGTAAAAAATATGATTTTCAAGGTGAAGGGAGATGCCATCAAGGGTGATCCAAAGGTGTCATGAGCCATCAAAGGAGGGGCTTCCAAGAGGTGGAATTGGCCCCTAGTTGCACTCTTCAACAACTTTTCACCCAATGTCAATATTATTATGGTGCATTAGACATAACCTTTTTGTTATACTCATGTGGTGCTGTGCATTGTAAGACATGTGATGTAAGAATGAAAAGAGAGTAGAGTAGTTTCAGACGATCATGTTATTTGAATTAAATTCTTACAATTATATATCAAACCCATGTCAAACAAATTTCTAGGAGGAAGGATAACATCAGTTTACATTAGTACTTAAGATGTGTTTAAGAGACCATTAATTTAGATTTGTAAATATTGAATAATATTTTTCGAACAAAATACAACTTAATTGTAATTATGAAATGCTAGAGATAAACATTTCTTTCATGGCAACTATTGCATTTAAACCATATTATTATGAAGACTGAGTTTTTGCCATCCTATGTATGTCTTTTTATTTTTGGTTTGCAAATTAAAAATACATTGTAAGTTTCTATTCATAACAAATAAAAGAGGTTACATTCTCTAAACACTATAAAAACATTGCATAAGATTTGGAAAGGTGATCCTCCCTAAAATTGATAATATAGCATAAGGTTAGGCATGCAAGCACCAATGAATGTCGAGACTAAACAAAGGCCAAAAGAAAGTCAATTCATGAACTATGGATGAAAGAAATCCTTGATTTTGCCACTTTTTCATTCATGAACTATGGATGAAAGAAATCCTTGATTTTGCCGCTTTTTTTCTCCTTTCTTCTTCTTGACCTCAGCCAATTTCCCCAGGAAGGCTCCACAAAAGTGATCTATAATTGAGAAATTGCATGTACACAATTTATAGAAATACCAACTAATCACAATTAGACTTATTAAATGCATGAATTCAATAAATCCTTGATTTTGCCTTTTTTTTTTCCCTTTCTTCTTCTTGACATCAATCAACTTCCCCAAAGAAGGCCCCACGTGAACGATCTATAATTGAGAAATTACATATCCACAATTTATAGAAGATACCAACTAATCAAAATTAGACTTATCAGATTCACAAATTCTCTTTGATACTTCTAATGGAGCATCGTTAAATTACTTACGTGTTTGAGGGAAAAATATTTTTACTCCCGTCTTCCTACATATCGTCCAAGGGGAAATATCAATATTAACCTCATCTTAATTTGATGTTTATTGATTTCTTAAATCCCAGTGACTCTCATCAGGGGGCATCAGTTGTCCCTTTTTCCTTGGAGGACGAGCTCCTGCATGTGGGCAAGCATCTTGTGTTGTTCACAATTTCAATAGTGGAATGTTGTATTTTCACAATCCAAAACCTGAGTCTGCTTCCTTGTTCGTGGATATTTTTTGTCTGGATGACTCTTATTAAGGTCTATCTGAACACAAATGTCAGTGTAGGTGAAAAATCTTGACTCAACTCTCTTGAGATCTGTGTTTATATGGTGGTCTAAAGTATTGCCAATATCTTCCATAAATGCTAAATGCTAGAAATGTAATGGTATTGGTAATTATGGAGAGGCAATGTTACCCTTCTCTCAATCTAGAGTTTATTGATTTTCTTAATCTGGTCATCTCATTAAGTGACATCAAATGCTTAGAGATTTCAAGCTTTTTGTGGATTTGGAATGATCCCTTTCTTCGTTTCGGGATCAACTCATGCATGTGGGCAAGTGTCTTGTAGATGCCTTGTTTGTTCAGAGTGTTGATAGTAGAAAGCTGTATTCTCACAATCCAAGACCCGAGTCTTTTAAAAATTATTTGTTTGAGGATAATTTTATCCGGAAAGCCCTAAGGTACATCTCAACACAAATGGAAGTGTAGGTGCATAATCCCACCTTAGCTTTCTTGAGATATGTTCTTGTGTCCATCTTTAGAGTAATCCTAATAACTTCAAGATTTAAGTATTGAGGGGTTTCCGCAATGCATTATATTAGATATTATTTTTTGGGATTCAATTGCGTTAAGTAAGTCATTCAACTATGACTATTTCCATGAGAGGTAGTGGTAATTGGATAATTTCTCATGATTTTTTGAATAGTCAACTTAGCACTCATTGCATCGGGTGATGCTCATAGGGGTGAAGAAGTGGGATTGAAACTAGTGAAATGAATCACATAGCGTCAATCATCACTTCCGGGGCTTGCACCCGACAACTAGGACTTCCCAGGAGGTCACCCATCCTAGATTGGCTCTGGCTCAAGCACACTTAACTATGGAGTTTTCCCCACAATCAAGCCCACTTAGCTTGCTACCCCAATTGCAAAACCTTAGCAAGTATTGTGCCTCATGAACCATTCAAGTAGAGCTCCCTTTAATCTTTTGTATTTAAGTATTGAGGGGTTTTCGTAGTGCATTATATTAGATATCATTTTTTTGGATTCAACTGCATTAAGTAAGTCATTCAACTATGACCATTTCCATGAGAGGTAGTCGTAACTGACTAATTTCTCATGATTTTTTGAATAGTCCACTTAGCACTCATTGCATCGGGTGAAGCTCATAGAGGTGAAGAAGTGGGATTGAAACTAGTGAAATGAATCACATAGCATCAATCATCACTTCCGGGGCTTTCACCCGGTAACTAGGACTTCCCTGGAGGTCACCCATCCCAGATCACCTCTGGCTCAAGCACGCCTAACTATGGAGTTTTCCCCACAATCAAGCCCACTTAGCTTGCTACCCCATTTGCAAAATCTTAGCAAGTATTATGCAAAGTGATTGAAATGTAATGATATATTTAGGAGGTGGACTAAAATTGACATTATGTTGATTAACATAATGTTAGGGTTAAATTCTAGGAAGCATGTGGCAACCAAAAATTCCACCTTTCCTCCAAACCTATGCCTTTCTCAAATATTTGATGGTAACACTAAACAATAAAAAAATCCTTTGGAGCATAGAGACATGTTACAATTATTTGTCGTATCAAACATTTTTGATGTTGAATTTGGTTGCAATGCTTACCAATAAAAAAACATTTGGAGCATAGAGACATGTTACAATTATTTGTCTAGGTATAGTGGATCCATTGGTACAAATTTGATGGTGGCTAATACCCTTTAAATTTGCATATGAGTGTTGTTAACTCAAATATTTAATGGAGTTTTGTGGCTTTGATGTGCGACCTCCAACATTGGAACTTCCTTTGATTTCTATGTGATATGTGCACTAGGCATTAAAGTAGATGGAGTGGGTGATTTATCTCTGATCACATCCTTAAGAGAAGGATCAGAGGATGAAAATTGCTCATGTAAAACTAGAGAAAGTGTTGAATTGTTGCATATGATATAGTTTTATAATAAAGCATGATCTTATATTTGTTTCCTAGCAAACCTAATCCATCGTTTGATGCATTGGGATTTGTTGCACGTGCTCGATTTTAGTTTTAGATCGACATCAACATGTAATGAACCTAAGATGGTTTCCATGCTCATCAAATTATATATATGGTTGACCTATACATTTTAATTATCCATCAAAGGGTAATAAAACATATATGATTATTTAATTGTTAGCCTGGAAGTTGGTATCAAAGCAGTTTGACCTTCTGTGCCCTCATCGTGTCCATTGGTTGCTGCACCATTCCCTATCGCCACATTCCGCCATCCAATTCCGCAATTTTTCCAAACCCTTCTACCTTTCTCCCTGCATACACTACAACCCTCACCCTACCTTTTGGAATTCTTTTCCACCCATCAAACCCTCGTCTCTATGCATGATTTCTCCATTTGTTAATTCTCCCTCACCATACCTACATCCTTCTCTCCTTATGTGTGTTGCAAGCCCTCATTTGTTGTGTCCGTCTCTCATTTCCTTCCCTGTTCCCCCATGTCTCTCCCTTTTCGTGTCTCTCGTGCCCACACATTTTAGTTTTCCAAATTCCTTATTGTTGTGTCCTCGAATGTTTTGCGACTACCTTCCTTATTGTCAACTCCTCTACCATTCTTCAACCATCCACACGTCTAGTCACCTTCCAAATTTTCGTAATTTGCAATGTCGAGAGAAAGAGAGAACTCAAAAAAACCATCCAAAGTTTCTGGGAATCTAAGGATTACATCACCATGACCTTCAAGGGTTTCAACAATGATCTTAAAGGTTTAAAAATCCCTGTTGATGAAATTTCCAACAAGCTTGGGGACGTTGATGCTAAAAATTTGGAAACTTGTACGAATGAGATCACTAACAAACTACAAACTTTGATCCAACATTTTAAAAATAATTTTACTTGAGAACTAAGGAAATGTATGAATTGCCCCATAGATTTGCATTAGAACAAGAGTTGAAAGAATGGAGCAACAAAATTGATAACCTTGAGACTAGAATTGAAGAACTAGTAGGGGGAAGTAAAGAGTCAAGTACTCCAATTTTAGATGCAATTTTTTGATGACCTAAGCCTTCGTCTAATTCGAGTTTCTTCATTTGAATCACTCACAAACTAAATATTTTTGTAACTAGATTCGATGGGGAGGGGGGATAGAAAATCCACTAAATGGATAACTCGACTCGAGCTTTATTTTGAGTTGCAACAAATGTATGATGGGGAAGAAAAAATAAGCATTGCATCATTGCATTTAAAATGCCCAACTTGTGATTGGTTTCTGTGGTGGCACTCAAAGGCTTATTCATGAAATTGGAAACATTGAAACATTTTTCAAGAGATTTCAAAACATTGAGGAAAAAGATGCTTTTCTAAACTCATCTACAACATTTAGGGTCAATGGAAATGAATGACATGTGTTATCCACTCACATTATGAGATTTCTATATGAATATCTCTTATAAGTTACCATATCAAGATTAAAATAAAACATAAAGAATGAACTCAAAATTTTAGATATAAATTACATTGAAAGGCATGAATAAAAGCCAAAATTTCTAAAGGAAAATTGGCATCCTTCACTATAAGCCTCACAGTTCCACTATGAGAAACCAAACTCCAAGTATGTTCCCCCTAATAAAAGGATTCCATTGTTAGACTTAAAGGATGACAAAAATTGATGCGTTAGAAGCCATGCTCCCACTTGGAGGGCAAGCCACAAATATAAAAACAAAATATTCTATTTGTGAGGTACAAAGTGGCAACGAAAAGGAGATAGGAAATTCACTGTCATCTGACTCTGATTTAGATAATGAAAATGAAGAATAAAAAAAATAATAGACGCTTTGTCCATTACAATTCTACATCAACAATCTCATCTACCACGATGACTAGTGTTCGATGTTATGGGTTTTATAAAATATTTGTAAAAAATTATGTAGAACATGTTGGCCCATTAACAACACTATTGAGGAATGATTCATTTGGTTGGAATTCTACCACTAAAGTATGTTTCAAGAAAATGAAAATTTTAGTGACTTTAACCATGGTTATTGGTCGCTACTTCAACCATGGTTATTGATTGCTCCAAATTTCACTAAAAACTTTGTGCTCGAAAGTGATGCTTTATGTATTGAAATCGTAGTAATGTTGATGTAAAAAAAACCACCCCATCGCCTTTGAAAGTTGAAAATTAAATTCTAGAGAAGAAGCAAAATCTATGTATAAGAAAGAATTGTTGGCTATAATTCATGCCCTTGCAAAACGGAAACAATATCTAACTAGGGTCCAATTCATAATCAAAATAGGCCTCAACAACTTAAAATATATGTTAAACTAGAAAAGTCTATCATATGTTAAACTAGAAGAGCATATCAACTAAGAAATATAAATGGATTAACAAAAAATAGGTTTTTGATTTTGGAATTCCCTATAAGAGGGGCAAAGAAATCCAGTTGCAGAGAGGCTATCAATAAAAGGTGGAGGAGATGTTAGATTATGTGCATTTTAAATAATCATTCATGAGTGGATTTATGATGTTCACATTAAATACACCAAAAATTTAGAGATCAGAAAGATAATTGGTGAGGTCATTAGCAATGTAGCCTTAGGCTCCAAATTTACATGGGAGAAAGATATACTTTGGTATAAAGGAAGAATATATTTACCTAACACTTCCAAATTCAAAACCTAGGTCTTAAGAGAGAATAATGATTCACCACTTGTAGGCCATGTTGGATTTTTTAAAACATACTACAATATTTGATAATGCATATTCTGGAAGGGAATGAAGAGTGGCAATAAGAGATATGTGGCAACATGTGACACTCATAAACAACATAAATTTGAATCAATAGCACCTCTAGGTCTCCTTTAACCCTTTCAAATCCTAGATAAAATATGGGTTGGGGTATCTATGGGCTTTATCACATGCCTCCCTCCTTTAGAAAGGAAGAATAACATATTTATAGTTATGGATTGATTAGCTAAATATTTCCTTTGATTGGAATTTCGTTGAGGCCAAGGCTAGTTAAATCGATTATAGTTATGTGAAGGATATTTATAAACTCCATGAGTTCAAAAAGGTCATTTTCATTGTTAATGACCCTAAATTTACTAGTAATTTTTGGAAATAATGATTCCTCCATGTAGGCACTACTCTCAAGATAAACACTTAATTCCATTCTCAAATGGATGGGAAAATTGAAGTAGTTAATATATGCCTCGAGGGTTACCTTAGGAATGTTGTAAATGACCATCAATCTTGGTGGCACAATTGACTATATCTTATAGAATGGTGGTATAACACCACATACCACAATCTTGCCAAAATGTTTCAATTTTAAGCCTTATATGAGTATCCAACACCATCAATAGAGGAATGTATTTTCTCCAAATTCAAGGCTCATGCTATAAAAGGATACTTAAAAACTTTTGATGAAATTATTCACATCTTAAAAGATTAGATTGAACAATCTAGGATTTCTTAATTTACAATCTTATAAGCAAAACTCACTTAAAAACTACAAAAGTCATATACTTGCTCCAGAGTTTTATTGCCATTAAATGGTTCAAAGGGGATTCATCCAAGTAGCATGTGCATTAGACATACCAAACAAAGGGAACTTACACGATGTATTCCATGTTTCATATTTGAAGATCAAGTTGGGTCCAACAATTTTGGTACATACACAACTACCCATTTCAGACAAAGAAGGGAAACTAGGGAAACTAGGTAAACTAATACTAGAGCTTGAAGGGATACTAGAAGTCAAGATAAAGGTCCTTCACTCGAGAAGTTTCAATGAGTACCTTATCAAGTGGAGAAATTTATCGAAGATGAAACTAATTTGTGAAAATGAAGAATTTATATCGAGGCATTTCTCCTTGTCCATGCTTCATGGTTGAAGCATTTCAGAAAGGGACTGCTTGCAATGAACCTAACATAGTATATATTTAAATTATTGTAATTAAGTGAAGGTGTTGGGTGATTTAATTATGAGTTAAATCCCCGTCATTTAATTTGTCAACCCGAGGTTCGTGAATTGATGAGGTATACATGTACTATATGTACTAGGTGATTATTTTTCAGAATAGATTAATCTAATGCAAGAAACTTGAAACAAATTACATAAGAAAATTAAATCAATCCAATCCAATCCAATCCAAACATAAAGAAATTAAATCAATTTTAACAAAAATTGAATCAAAATAACATAAAAGAAACTAAACTTAACTTGCATAAATGAAACGACACTTGCTTGAAATGAAACCACACTTGCTGAATTGAAATCACACTTGCTTAAAATGAAAATAAATGAAACGACATAAATATTTACAACAAAAGAAAGAGGTGCGCAAGCTGCAATTGATGGGGTCCCTCCACTCCTCAGCAAGCACACTGAACGATTATGAAAGTTTGAAGATCAAAGCAACAATATGTATTCCATAAAAATGAAGTTGGAGAAAAGCTCCAAAGAGATTACAATAATTCAACTCTCTTCCTCTCTATCCTCATTTTACAAATTACATCTTGGATCATATTTTGGATGGAGCTCTGAATGGAACTCCTTTGAAGGATGCACTTATATCTTGTGGTTACAACCAATCATCTAAAAATATGAGATACAAATCCTCTCATAATTCTCTCCTAGTTTTGATAAGAGACACATATCAAAACATCCATGATTATTCTCCTTTGAATGTGCTTAGTCAATGATCCAAATCTTCTACAAATATTCCACAAATATTCCACAAATATTCCACAAATATTCATGAGTTGGAATTGAAATTCAAATTTGTGATTGAGTCGCCAAATAAGGCTCTTCTAGAATGTTCAAATAGGCCTACAATATCATAACACTCGTACCATTTTTAGATATATATGAAAACATGTTATTTTGCTAATATTTAATCATAAATTCTCTTAAAATAATTAAAATAAATGACTTGGAAAATAATAATGATAAACTCATATGATCATGAAAATGGTTATTAATGCAGGGTTATGGAGCTACAGAATATGGTAAAGAGTTATGAAATATGATAAAATGATGGAAATGAGGGTAAAAGAGGATGACATTTTGGAGGCCCAACAGAAGGGATACATATCACATGAAAGGTCATGACCATATGCTTAATAGACTATATATAAGTTTGTTCTATACATTCTAATTACTCACTAAAGAGTAATAAAATATATATGATTATTTAATTGTTAGCTTGCATAACATCTTTAGAGCGCACCAAAACATCAAAAATTTTCTTGTGAACAATTTGATCATGATTTTAAATATTGCTTGATGAGTATATATTTCTTTGAACACTTAGCTTGCACTGAGAAACTCCTTTACAACCCCGAGCCATAGGTTCCACCAAAACGTTCACATCCGACAAACGAGGTTGTAAAACTAGAAAAATGCTCACTAAAGTCCCATATGAATGCCTGTGAGCTAGCCAGAACGTTACCAGTTTCATGCAGGACCTCCTCAACTCCTTGCTGACTATTCCGCTTCTAGGGTGGGCTTGCATGGCCACCCTCGAGCACACTTTCCACCCTACACTCTCTGTTCATCTCCCACACCACCTCAATATTCGCTAGAAGCATAAGGGGCATAATAACCAAGACTATCACGTCTAGAAGGATTGACGGGTGAATAACCCATCCCAAACCTCCATAATGAATGTCAAGCATGTGTGCCATGTGCTGAGGGGGGGGACCCCAAGGCTAGTTGGCTTCCCAATTGATCACCCCCATCGGGGGTACGTTTTATCATTTTTAATTAAACCTTAGTTATATACTAATAAATTCTAATTAAGTTAAATAATCCTTAATTATATCTTTATTTATCTCTAGTATACCTATGTTAAGAAGAAATATGCCTAGTAAAAATAGAAGTAAATATAAATGTTAACAATATTTTTTTGCCTCCCTGGATGTAGGTGACCCAACGGCCTTTGACACACTTCCCAAAGCTCACAATCATCAACCTCCACTTGGCTCGCCATCCTCACCAAGTTGCAGTCCTGACCATTACTCCTCTTCCCGGGCTCTAATTTTCAATGTACAGGGCTCCTCTTCTCCCACACCCCTGCAATAAAATATTAATCTCCATGCACATTCCATTCTCCTGACTCTATTCAGCCCCTTTCATTATCCTCGACGCTTTCCTGAGCTTTGATGTCGCGACTTCGCTCTGCGAGCCTTTGACCATGAATCGTGACAGGGGGAGGAGTTGACACCCCTACAAAGGTAGAAGTCGGGGGCGCCATCCCACCACCTTCGACGACGCCACCATTGCCATGATATTTTATTATGTAATTCCCGAGTCCATTCGAAGGGAGGTCCTTTCCATGGAGGAGGTGGAAATCTGTAGGGGATTCTTGATGCTCTGGGAGTTCATGAACCCCCTCGCGCGTCTGCTGAAGGAAAGGAACCAAGAGAGGCTGCAGGCTTCAGGATGGATTGCTGAGTTCTTTGCTCACCAAAGTCACTTTGTCTCCTTGCTCAGACGAGTTTGCAGAGTCCTTCGCGTCGAATTACTGCCCAAAATTCCCTCCTCCTCCTTCCCTGCTCCATCCCCCTCCCATTATCCACTGGTTGGCTCCTCCTCCCCACCCATTCCTTGCGTCACTATGGCCCATCCCCCTCCCTACCATGCTATCGTCCCCTCAGTGGTTGATGCACCGTCCTCTCCTTTTCGTCCTAGTCCCTATGGTTGCTACATTCTGAATGAAATTTTGACGGGCACTGGCAGTATGAAGGCTCAAGGAAGTGCCCAAGTGAAATGTGGTACAAACATAACAACAATGCAATTTCAATGCGGTAGAATTTAGATACTCTGTGGCATGGTGAATTTCAAGTCAATTTTTTCACTCCAATATAGCCTCCCAATAGGCCGCCTCAGTTTTCTTATTTTTGAAGGATGATTGTCCTATGTCCTGGAGCCCTATGGTTCGATGCACACCAATTGTTGCTCTTCATGCAACAATTATGTAATGCTAGTTCTTAGAAGTATGATTTTTGTAAATGTTAGCTGTTTCTGCAAACTATAAGACCGCAAGGCTCTGGTTTCTCCTTCTTGGAGCAAATCATTTTAAATTTTCATCTCTGGTTTCCTCTTTCAGAGGCAGAGAAGCACTCTTGAATGTAAATTTATGTAATTTCCCGCTTGTTAATATAATGTAGATACATTTGCTTAAAAAAAAACAATATTTTTTTGTTAATTGAGTTGATCTTAGGTGTTTGGGAGGAATGGTTGTCACACTTCCCACTTAGGTTCAGTTTGTAGAAATGACATGATGCACTTCGCTGTAATGGTTTTGAGAGTTGTTGTTGAGTCCGAACGATCCCTCAAGTATTTAAACCTGTATATTCCTTATATGGAATATAAATATATATTTTTCATGGAAAAGAAATGTTAACAATACCGCGTAATTAGAATTAAGAATAGATAAGGTAGAAAGTAATCATATATTCACTTATAGGTTAATTAGAAGAACTCACATGGTTATGGTTTGAGGCAAACATATAAGAGTCTTTATGAGATTATAAATAAGGAAAAATTAAACATGAAAGATGTGAATTGAACATTTATTTTTTGCTAGACCATTTATTAATGTTGTAGGTAAATGTACATTTTCTTTGTCCTTCTTTCTTCTTTATATTTTTTTCCTTCCAAAGTAAGCTTAATGGAGAAGCCATCAAATACTACTTTGCAATCCATGTGCGGTAAGCGAGGTGAATCATTAACCCTTCCAACAAATACCTAACCCTAATGAGCAAGAAAGTTGAACTTGTAATGTTTTTAACTTAGGGGGAGATTACCCATGTCTAGCATCAAGACCAATGGTAGATGTTATATTTACTAATATTTATTATCAAATTTTAATTTTTATATGGCTACACACCACTGTAATTGATACAAACCTATATTAATCTAAAATATTTGCACATAATTATCTTGACAATGAATCTATTAAACTATAAGATGGATTAAAATCCTTGGTAACTGTGAAAACAATGTAACTAAACTTTTTTAGTGCAAACACATTGAGGCTTACACCTTCGAGGTTATTTAGTTTGTGTCCATGCTTTTAGTATCCAAGGTTAAAATTATGAATATATGTTAACAATCTTTACAACTAGGTATTGAGGTGGGAGTAACCATTAGATATTAAATCTGATGTGTAGTGTAATAGCCTTCACTAATGTAGTGGTGGTAGGGCTAACAAGGGGGTAAGGAGTCATATTTAATCTCTAAGGAACATAAGAAAATATATTTGCATGGGGAATTTGGATCTTTGTCAATAATGGGGAAAAATATTTAACATTGTTTAAATAACTATTAATTTTAAACGTAGAGAGGTCTAGATGCTATGGTGGTGGGGGACTCGTGTTAATTATGATAAAAGTACCTACACCACAATAGCCATCCAAATACCTTCAAATTGTCCAAGATTGCATAAAGAATTATATCATAGGTCCAAGAATTTGACTATATTGAGTGTGTTAGGGATTCTTATGTAGTGGACATAACAAAGGACATGTTGGAAATCCATGAATATTACAAGGGGGTTGAGGCATCTATGGGGTTTCATTGTAGGAAACCCTTGGAGCTCAATGTGCAAGTGAGATATATGCATTTTCTAGTATGAAGAATTATGACCCTTCTTGAAATACCTTTGAATATCAGCGCATTTCCCCTTATTTTTGACTCAATCCCATTTGAGGAACCTTCCCTCCATGGCCTATCTTCAACCTTGGAGGGAGACAAGGATATACTGCACTCTTATTGTGACTAGTTGAAGATATATGTGAGGTTAGCCCTATGGTCCCTTTTGAGGAAGAGAAGCACTTGGATGATGTTGGAAGTGAGAAAACGATGGACATGCAAGTGGAGGTCCATCACAAGATTATAATTAATAATCTTGTTTTTAAAATTTTATAGATATTTGTTGTTGTTGTTGTTTTTTTTTCTTAAGAACTATGTAAGGCAGTACACTTGGAACAAGGAAAAAATACCCTATGGGTTCAAGGATTTGGTTCGTGATTTGATTTATAGCAACAACCAAACTTGATCACTTCTGTATTACAAAGTGTAAAAATTTCCAAAATTCAAACTTCAATACATCTCCAAAAAGTTCACCTATTTCCTAAAGGTTCCTTGGATCTAGTCACCATAAATTCACAATGTTTAGGATGATATGAAATATAATAAGGTAGAAGAAAATTTTATCTTATTTTATTCAATATCAATGTTAATTCCTTTACAATTTCAGTGCCAATTATGTCAAGTCAATAAGACATAAGTATTATAAATTACCAAACCATGAAGGCAATGATAGTTGAAGTCAAATATGAAATAAGATAATTTTAGGCAGCTAAAAAAATTGTATATATAGATAAGAGAGTCACATTGATACTCCATGAAGATAAAGTCACACTTGCAAATCCCCCTTGGCCTCATGCAAGGTGTCTTCTCTCCACCTCCTCCTTAGCAAGTAGAACCTAGGGTTTATCTACAAAACATAGCTCCAATGCCTCCTTAGGGATTGAATCCTAACCCTATACTTCAATGATGCCAAGGAAACCAAAATATCTTAAGACAAGATAAAAGTACAATGAAGAATGTATAATATATATATATACGGAGAGAGAGAGAGAGAGAGAGAGAGAGATATATAATTAATATATATATATATACGGAGAGAGAGAGAGAGAGAGAGAGAGAGAGAGAGAGAGAGAGAGAGAGAGAGATGAAGATAACATAAATATATATATATATATATATATACAGAGAGAGAGAGAGAGAGAGAGAGAGAGAGAGATGAAGAATGTAATTAATATATATATATATACACGAGAGAGAGAGAGAGAGAGAGAGAGAGAGAGAGAGAGAGAGATGAAGAATGTATAATTAATATATATATATACACGAGAGAGAGAGAGAGAGAGAGAGAGAGAGAGAGAGAGAGAGAGAGAGAGAGAGAGAGAGAGAGAGAGAGAGAGAGAGAGAGAGAGAGAGAGAGAGAGAGAGAGAGAGAGAGAGAGAGAGAGAGAGAGAGAGAGTCCTACTCTGTCTCTAAGCAATATTATGAGGATGATTCTCCTTTTTCTCTTTTTATATGGGAAGTGAAAGGATACCTACAAGTTAAGTGGACCTAGATGAATATGAGCAACCTACAAGATGTAAGTAGGTCCACATGTGTGAAGTGACCCTCCTAGAAGTGACACATGTCAAGCTACAAGGTGATGATGATACACACAAGTTTCCAAGACAAGAGTGCTCCTCATCCATGGTCTAATGATTATTTTCCATGGAATCCAATGCTCCAACGACTCTCCTAGGCCATTTGCTCCTCCATGACCATTCCACCTACACAATAATTGTCATAATCTAATCATCTGTAGGCCAACTCCAAGAGTCCATGTAAGCATTCGAGGGACACAATGTTGTCTAGTGCTCAATACCCTCCTCTGGAGTGCTAAACACTCCTCTCCAAGATAGGGAATTCTTCAAGCAAGTAACCTCATCCATGTGGAAAACATGTAGAATGTCACCAAGCTATCTTAAACGTGAGGAATGATGCCAATCAAGAATCCGTATGAGTCCTAGCAACTAATCAGTGAGAAACATCTAATGTGCCAATCCATAACATATCTATCATGGGATAAATATACACTAGGCATCCCACATCTCATGAATCACTCCCAAACATGATGTAAACACATTTGGATTAACCCCAAATTCTAGCACAAAGTTGTTTGATTTGGTCACAACATTTTCTAATATAAAATATAAATATTAGTGTGAAAAAAATAATTTCCATTAACTTATTGGTTGTGTTGGAAAGTAGAGAAGCTTCCTATATGGATGCATGCAGGCTTTGAATCAATATAACTTCACTCCTTTATTGGCCAACGATTTATCATGTGATGCGTTCTCTAATAGGGCCAAGGTTTATCATGTGATGTAATCTCTAATAAAAAACAACTTGGATATTTCTATTAGCTCTAATACAAATGTATTTTAGGTTACACAATCTTGTTCAACAATTAACAAATGTATCCATGAACAAACTATGTTCAACACACAATTCTTCTTGTTGTAGAAGGTGTATGTTGCTCTAGTATTCCATAGTTTAATATGAAATAGCTCCAAGAACATTGGTTTGATCACTACATATAGGTAGACAAATTAATGATATTTTAACATGGATAACCAATTGAACTTAAAAGTATAAATTTATTTCAATTTACCCATTAAATTGAATAATAAATCACATAATAATGTGTTGAAAATTCCTTTTCGTTAACTCAACACCCGCAACATGTGTAGGAAGGGAAAAGGGTACTGCTAGGACCATTTCAAGAGAAGTGTTGGCATAAGAAAAAGTCAAGTTTTGGGGAAATACACAAGTGCTGAGTGTGAAAGAATGGGATGTTTGAAAATGTATGTTGCATTAAGTAAAGGGGTGACACTACACAAAGATACCATGCATGCCAATCTAGAGATATACCGTGCTGAAGGTCCAAGGAATATTTTGAGGAATACTGTAACTGTAACTAATTGCAACTCTTTTGGAAAATGGCCAATTAGTAGTTAGGGTGGTTATAGGTGGAACACACTATAAGAGGATGTATAAAGAAAGAGAAAATGGTGGTGGTTATGAATTTATCTTTTACCCTTATTTAATCTTTGGATTTCAAGTTTTGAGTCTTAATTTTGGTAGGGAGCCTAAGATGACTATCAACCATGTAAATATTTGATTTACTGAAGAAGTTAAAAAATTCCTTTTCTGATTCCTCTTTCTTGAATAATCTATGTTGTGCATAATGCATTATTTAGCTTGATAACATACTCGTTAATGGATATTTAAGTGAATGTTTGGATATGAATTTAATGTTTAGATGTTAGATTGTTTCCACTCATGTATGTGATTTTGATTTTGATTGTTCCTACAATTGTTGTAAGTATCTCAAGTGAGACATTCTTCACTATTTGCAGGTTTAAAATGTTGGTATTTATGGGGTATTTATTAACTAGGGTGTCAGAACCTTGGGTTTGAATCCATGCACCAACAAGAAGATACTTATATACCTAAATAACATCGATATTTATGTAAATCACACATAGTTTATTGAGATATCCTGGTTGGTTGATTAGGATATTTTTGTCTTTAATCCATTTGGATTTTGAAGAGGGTTAAGGGAAGGATCCAATAGTTAGGATTCTTGAGTGGGGAACTTACCTTCCCTACATATTTTGTCAATAATAGAGTTACATTAGGGAGAACAATGCTTTTAGGCATTAATGTTAATTGCACCACTTACACCACTTGGACTCATATAAAAATGCTTAAAATGTAGATATCATGACATAATACATTTCCTAGGTAGGTATAACACCAACACATAAGCATTACATGCTCCAAATGGTTGGCACTCAATCTCAACCTATCTAGCACACACATAAACCTTTCCAATTCTTTATATAAATTACATATATAGATATTAAGCATTACAATGATTGAGTTTCACCAATTCAAACCATAACTTCATTGATGGCTCCTCAATTAAGGGATTACAAGATATAGAGAGATGGGGTTTTCTCTTAGACCTTTAGATATCAAGTTTTAATTGAAGAATGAACTCTTGTTTATAAGTCAAGATGATTTCAATGAAATATTTTAAATCAACAACACTTTCATCAACTACAAGTTGATGATGTGTTGAGGTTTACTCCATTGTATGCTACATTTGTGTCTATTTCATACATGAAACCTTTATGTTATTAAAGTTATCAATCCCTAAAAACTCAATAGTTGACAAATCTATCAACTTAACAAAAAGTATCTAACGTTCTGTTTTTTAGGGATCACATTTAATTTAACAACCTTGTCCCCCCACCCAAAAACGAAAAAAGAGAGAGAAAAAAAGATAGGAAAAATGATGGAAAAACACAAAAAAAACAATGAAAAATGGAAAAAAAATGGAAAACCCATCCTTAAAAAAAACCTAAAAAAACTAGAAAACACCAAAGAAGAAGAAGAAAAAAAATCAAGTTAAAAAAATGAAAACATAGAAAAAATAATCAATAACAACTTGAAGACTTCTATAGTTGGAATTTGTAAATTAAATACAGAGAATAATCCATAGCATTCATTATTATGGGGTCGATGTTTGAAATACTGCAATTATTCTCATCTTCAAGTTAATTAGTTGAAGGACAAGGATGTAAATTTGATCAATAAATACAAAAGATGTTAGAGAAAAAAAATATTAAAGTAGCTCCTTTAGATATCAAAAAATCTAAAAACACAAAAATAAAGAAAATATAATACTAAAACTTAAAATAATAATAATCTATATTAAAAAAAATTGATATTGAAAAATATACACTTTAAATGTTAAACAATAATCTGATATTAATATAAAAATAAATTAAAACTCAAGTATTCACAAACTTAATAATGGATGATTTATTTATATCTTGGTAACCATATAAATATTTTAATAATATAAAGAAACTACACTAATTTTAATAAAAAAATATTATTAAATTAAAAGTATCTTGGTACTATATAACGCTACAATAGTAGAATTTTATCATAGTAATTTATAATTATAATAATAACCAAAAAAATATTTAATGATATTAATATTATATTTAAGGGGTGGTATTGTAGATATTATATTATAGTTCGAGAAAATCACAATATTTTATTTCATAATTATAATAATAACCAAAAAATATTTAATGATATTAATATTAAAAAAAGGGGTGGTATTGTAGATATTATATTATAGTTTCAAAAAATCACAACATTTTATTTCATCTTCACGAGAATCTTAAAACTACTATAACATTATAAATTTTTAATTTTTTTGTCTAAAAGACTTGACAATTAGATCGAGCTCGTACTTGCATGATATGAAGTTGATTATGACTCTTATCACTGTAACTTTTATGTGCACTACATACCCCTAAGCATGACATATGGCATAGATGAGGTCTGAACCAATGAAATCACAAATAATGCCTTGATAGCACACTTTATTGCCAACTAATCTACATTCCTGAATACATTATAATAATATAATATTGTTAATAAAAAATTCTAATAAACTAAAAATATTTTATTTATTGAAAATTCAATCATAACATAAATTTAAATAACCACATTATTATATCATAATATTTTATAGCTACAACAATAACTTAAAAAATAAATAAAATTAATATAAATATAAAGAGGGGAAAACATCATCTAAAATAATTAAAAGAAAGAAAATAAAAAACCAAATAAGACTAAAAGGCCTAACAATAAAAAAATATTAAAAAAAACCTATATCATAAACCCATGAGGTGTAGACTAAGTGTTTTGTGTGGGCTTTAATTCTCAAATTTTATGGGAAAGGTTGACGATGAAAGTCATTTTTAGGGGAATTAAAACTATTCCAAAGGAAATTTAAGCTTGTCCAGGCCTTGTACAATCTTGGTGATAATATCTCATTAGTGGGTAATTTATTTCTCCATCCAATAAATAGGCTAACCGCAATCTAAACCCAAATCTAGACTCAACTAATAATAAAAATAACAAAAAAAAATATAATTTTAAAATAAAAAAATAAAAAATAAAAAATCAATAACATGACATGATTGGAAAAACCAAACAAAACATATTAGAACGAAACCTAAACAAACACACCCAAAAAAATAAAAAGCAAGGTGACAGAAACCTAAACAAACACACCCAAAATAAAAATAAAAAGCAAGGTGACAGAGGTTCAGGGTGGCTGGAAGGAGGATAATGAATGTGGGCGCATGATTCAACATTGGCTTATTTTTTAAATATATTTGTTTTTAGTTTTAATTTAATTAATTAATTTTTTATTTTTTATTTATTTATTTAAGGAATATGTATTCATTATATTTATTTATATACATTTTAAAGTGTTTTATAGTTTTGTAATTTTTTTGGTTTTTCATTATTTTTGTTTTTAATTTTGTTTTTTCAATTGTGTTACACATTAATTTGTCATATCATTTATGCAATTGATGTCAAATTTGTTTTTTTCACCATTCGAAGAATTAATGCTATTAATTCCCTAGAAAGGTGGAAGATATATCTCTCCATGAAGTATAAGAATTCTGGATTATATACCTTAAAAATTTTAGTTTTGGAAATTGACGCAGGTGCCAATATTAAAATTTGTGATGTTGCATATTTCATAATAAATGTGTAGTGATGTCGACGCAACTTGATTTCACAAATAGTGCGATATTCTTTTAACTTGGGTTAAAAAAAAAAAAGGTTACGAAGCTTCCATTCTAGAAGCCTCGTAATATCATTTACTCAACAAATAGTGGGGATTTGCCTCCAGTTCCTCCTATTTTGGATTTTATTCTTACCATAATGGATCGTATCCCCTCCTTTATGGATATAATCCCTACTTAAGTGGATCTCAAACTTCCATCATTGGCTTATAAGTGCACTGCACTCAAAAGGGAAAAAGGTTTACGTTTGGCTCTTGAAACTATACTTTCACTCCGTTGAAGTGTTCATTTAAGTTTTTGATTGCAAGGTTGGAATTGAGGGATATTGGGAGGAAGCCATCAACATCAAGGCTTGGTTGCAACTATCTAATTTCTCTATTGAATATAAATGCATATTTCTTTCCCACGTTTATTGTTATGATGATTGTTATGAGATTCCTTAATCACTAAGATTATGTTAATGCATTTATGTATCACATGATTTGATAATTTGTTTGTTTGTGTCTTTTCAGATCTTTTCTTGGGGCATCGAGAACATGATTGACAACTATAGAAAACAACAAGAAGGAAAACCATTTCAAAAAAGGTGTGAACCATTCATCCAATCCTACATCTATAATTTAATGGTAATCTATATTGGGTATGTGTTATATTATTTCCATGATTAGCTCTAGGCACTGTTACATTGCGTCGAGCGCAACGCCTGAGTTTTTTTTTTTTTTTTTTAATGCAGAACCAATAATGGTTGGGTGGACCTAAGGATGGAGGGTGGACCAACCCATGGCTTTTTATGCGTGGTGTTAGGTATGCTGATTTTTTCCCATGGTATTTTGTAGATCTATTCAAGGGAATTGCGATTATGTTCTAATCCAAGGTTAATCGATTGGAGTTTATGAATGCTTCAACATGTATATAATGTATTGTAACATTTGAAAGGAACATAATGGAAAATCAATTTGGTTTTCTCGCTTTTGCGCTCCAAGAGAAAACCTCTATGTATATTTTATGTTCTCACCATTGTTTTAAGAATATGTTTGCAGATAATTTCCATACAGGGTTAAAACATACAATCTAGGGAATATTTCTATGTATTTGATTGTTTTTTTTTAGAGTTTACTTTCTAAATCCAGGGAGATCGCTCTTGTCCGCAAGAGCGATTTATGCTCAAAACAAATTGCTTGTTAAGAGTTTTAAATTATTTTTATTTTTAAAATTTGGGTTATGATTTTTGTTTAATATTATTTTTCCTTTTACTTGCTTGTGGAGTTTTTGTTATTTTTCATTTATTTATTTTTTAATGTAATTGAAATAAAAAAAAATATTGACTAAAAAAATTTCAAGTAATCATTTAGGTGCCAGGGTCCCATGGGTAGCTTAGTTGGTAAAGCATGTAAATGTGTTATGTAAAATATTATGAGGTCCATGATTCAATCCCTTGATTAGCTCGTGTCCATGTTATGGGCAAGCATGGTGCATCTAATGGTTATAGTCGTAGTGGATAAAATCGACCCCCTATCATGCAAGTATGAGACTATGCCAGTTGCGAATTCCACTAGTCAAATTTAAGTTTTTCTTCTACGATGTCATTATTTTTCCTTTTACTTGTTTGTGGAGTTTTTGTTATTTTTCATTTATTTATTTTTTAATTTAATTGAAATAAAAAAAATTATTGACTAAAAAAATTTCAAGTAATCATTTAGGAGCCAGGGTCCCATGGGTAGCTTAGTTGGTAAAGCATGTAAATGTGTTGTGTAAAATATTATGAGGTCCATGATTAAATCCCTTGATTAGCTCGTGTCCATGTTATGGACAAGCATGGTGCATCTAATGGTTATAGTGGTAGTGGATAAAATTGACCCCCTATCATGCAAGTATGAGACTATGCCAGTTGCAAATTCCACTAGTCAAATTTAAGTTTTTCCTCTACGATGTCACTAGTTATCAAGGCCATAGTTTCAATTAAGTCATAGTTTTAACTTTGGAAAAAAACTGGTGCTATCAGTAGCATTACTTTTTGATTTGAAGGTTAATTTTAAGGTGTATGTCTTTCTATCACTCTCTCTTAATGATGAATTATTAATTTTCATTCCTAATATTACTTAAAATATGTCAAAAACATATTTCCTTAGTGGTTTGTAAATATATCAACCACTTGTTTAATTGTGCTGCAATACTTCATTTGGATTTGTGCTTATTCATGAGTGCACATGCACTTCAATTTACTTGCTCTGTTGGTGGAGAACGACATTCTTCCCAATCCATATAGGCCCCCGATTTTCACATAATATAATAGTGGGTTTCTCATGTGCAAAACCAAAACATCAATTGCCTAACCCAAATCCCCTCACATATTCCATTCAATGTGTCTCTATACTCAACCTCTAGTTAATATACAAAAATTGCTTCATGCTTCTTTCCACTCTAACTTTCACTCATTGAACCAACATGGAACCTAAACCAAGATGTGGAATTTATCATAATGACATAAAACAAATATTGCTAAGTAATGAGAAATAAAAAGCTTTCTTATAAAGGATTATGAGCTAATCAAGTCAACCCACTTTATGAATGTGTGATAGAAGTCAAAGTGGTCTTTTTAATGCCTATACCTAAATCTAATAAACCACTATAATATACAATTTACTTTAATATGCTCCCTTAATGACCAAATACTATCTCCACTAAGCTTATTTTGGACTAGGTGAAAATGTTTGTAGTTTAGTCATTTATGAGACAATACTAGAGCTAAATAGATCCAAAAATTAAAAACTATTTGATAATGTGGCTATGTATCTCAACATGCTTGTATGCTCATGGAAGACTTGATTCTTAGCTAGTTGGAGCACTCATTAATTGTCATAGAGTAGGTGTGTTGGATTTTATTTTTACGACACCCATTTTACTACTCCTTAGTATTATGTTTTTGTCAATGAAAGGGCTACTAATTATTTCTTATTTCTAGTCCATATGAATACACATAGGGTATTTAATTATACTATACAAAATTCCAAAGTCAAGAATCCCTTTCACATGTCTTAACATCCTCTTTATTGCAGTCTAATGTTCTACCTTCAACGTTGTCATGAATTTAGAAATTAACCTCACCATTTAACTCAAATCAAGCCCATTGGTGGTAAGATATATTAAGCTCCCAACTAGCTACTTATAGAATAAATCACTATCTTCCTGAGATTCAGTCTTAGATGAAAGCTTCAATGCTTTCTCCATAGGTGTAGACGAGATTATGCAATTTATCTTGCTTGATCTTCCAAGCAAACTCATAGCATATTTTGTTAGTGAGAAAAATGTTTCAACCCATTTTCCAAACTTATACACCTAGAAGTGATGTAGAATACCTTGATCAATCATCTCAAAATATTTACTCATTTTAGATTTGATTTGTTCTCTTGAACTTGCCTTGCTACTTGTGATAATGATGTCATCTACATAAATGACTTGTAGAATGATTATTACTAACACTTTTGACACACAAATTGGAGTCCTCCACTAGAAACCTTGTTCATCCAAGTACCTATCAATATTAATGTACCATGCCCATGGTGCATACTCTAGGCAATATAGATCCTACTTTAGTCCATAAACTATATCCTCCTTCCTTCGAACTTCAAACTCATGTGCATGATACATGTAAACCTCTTCCTCTAAATCTCCATTGACGAAAGTGCTCATTGCATCCACTTAATGGACCTTCCATCCAAATTATGTTGCCATGGATATAACTAATTGGATGGTGCTCATCTTTATTGTAAGATACAAGGTTTCCTCGTAGTCAATGCCCTCTTGATGAGAGAAATATTTTGCAAAAATGATGCTTCGCACTTGTCAAGTGTACCATATGCCTTGTATATGCCCGTGCATACCCATTTGAAACCAATGGGTTTATTACTCTGTGGAAGGGTTGTGAGATCCCAAGATAATTGTTTTTATCAAGATTTCATGTTTAGATACCATGAAATTCTCCCATTTAGGAATCCCTTGTTCCTCTTGAAACACTTGTGGGTCATATACTCTCTAAACATTGGTTATTAGAGAAAAGTTGACCATGTTTGATTTATATTTTCTCTTACTCTTGATGATCACCCCTTAATCATTTCACCCACCCAAATAGCTCTGATGTTGCCATGCCACCACTTGTATTTTATTTTTATCTTCCCCATCGAAGTTGTCACCATGATCTACCCGACCTATACCAATATTATTAACATCAAAATCAGATCCAACAAACTCCACAAGGTCAACTTCCACCCCTGCCCTCCTTCAATGGAGTTGCTTGAAGCTTTATATATGAATACTTGAATGAAAAAATCCAATGTTATGTGATTTAAATCTCTGAAGAAGTTTAGGTCCATCTTACTCATCATCTACAACTTCTCTATTGAAGCTCAATTGATAGGTGCCAAAATTAAGTAAACTATCTATTGATCATATGTTTCAAAATTTTTTTTATTGAATTCTTTTGAACATAATTTTCCACCATTATCAACTCTAAGAGTTTTAATACGACAACTTGAAACTTTCTCTAATAGTGATTAAAAATTTTGAAATTCATCACACTTGAAGTTTCAATTTTAGAAAATAGACCCTCATTTTCCTATTATAGTCATCAACAAATAGAAGGAAATGGCTAACATTGGTGAGTAATGTTGTGTTCATTGGTCCACAAATGTCTACATAAGTTAGTTGAAGGACACTATATTTTCTCCAAATTCATCCATTATCAAATGAAATTTAGTGTTGCTTCCCTACCGAAAAGCTCCAAACACACCTTGAATATGTTGTTGGATGTTAGGAGATCCATATACCAAACTATCTTGAGCTAACCAAGAAAGTTACATCAATTTAATATGCCCATACCACTAAAGCCAAAGTATAATAATGTATGAAGCACACTTTGTTGCTGATGCATGCTCCCTAACTTTTCCAATGCTAACCAGTCTAGAGAGTTCATGATCCCTTGCACTAAGAGTGATATTATTATTAGTCTCCTTGTCAATGTTGTAGCATTTGTGATTGCTAAATTTGACATCTTTCTAGGGGTAGTGTCTCATAATTTGACTAAATGATAATAGATTAAGATCCATGCATGGTACATAATACACATTTAAACAATCAAGATTCTCCAAAGGAAATTAGTACTTTCCCTTTGTGTACTATGAAGCACTCTTCCCCACCACTGAAGATGACTGAATCCTTAAAGGAACACAAAATGCATTTTGTGATCTAGTATTGCTTATTTTTGAAGGGCCATGTTTCATTTGAATCAATATACAAAGTAGATGACACAAGCTAATATGATGGCCACTTGGTTGAATGCATAAAGGTTGACTCCTATTTTGTGTGCTCTACAATATGGGCCTTTTATTTAGGCCCTCATTGGTTGGTTTCTAATGAACCAACCCCTTCTTGTAGTTCTTCTTCATATGGCCTACCTTGCGAAAATAGTGACATGTGATATTATAATAACTCTTGGTTGTCTCTTCATTTCTACCTCGAACTTTATTGTTTTCCAAATTTCTTTTTCCCTTGATGTTTTTTGTAAAGGTGATCCATAATTTGCCATGGATATTCCACTGGAAAATTCATCACAACAAATCTGATAATATTATATTAAAAATTTGAGATTCTACACTATTAAATTTTTATTAAAATTTAACATCTATAGGTTTAATTGTAATTAGTGCATGCATGCGAATGGAAATTATGTAGAAAAGTAGATAACGAAAAAATAATCTCACACACACATATAAGACACAAGATATTCTCTTTGGGAAACCATTTTGGGAGAAAACCCAGTTGGAAGGTGAGGTTGCTTCGTTCTCTTTCTCTGTCTGGAAATATGGTTGTAGCTACAAAGAGGTAAAGTCTGTGGCCCGTGGACTGCTACAATGCACAAATCCTCTCTATGTGCTCTACCTCCTATCTCTACTGGAAATATTTTCTCAGCTATGGAACAAAATTCTCTCGAAATAATGGAATGCCTCTTCCTCCTAGTGGCCCGGTTATAACACAGCCTGATAGCTTACTAGTTGTTAATTTTGATTACATCAACTCTTAACTAGTGTTACAATATATACTCTTCTAGAGTATTTTACATCATAATCACATGGCTAGCACCTTTTCTAAGAATAACATGGGCTGATGCGGCATCCTCCCGAACTATAGGTGTGAAAACATGAAGTTTAACTTCTAAGTGGCATAAATTTTGCATACAGACTTCGATTGACATGCTTCTTGTGCCGTTGGAAAGGTATTTCTGTGTAGAATAGAATGAAAATATATGGAGCCAAAGTGAATTTTTTTTACTCCCAAAAAATGTCATTTTATGCTTCAAAACGCTCCCTAAATATTTCAGACTCTGTTTAGCCAAATTGGGTCCCGTCGGTAAAAGCAATCCCCTGAGATGATTCCTCCACATTTTCCACACTAAATGCATTGAGATGGATGAAAAAAAATACAATGATCCAATTCAGATCACACCTCCCCATTTTGGGAGGATTTTTGTCCCCAAAATATTTTACTGAATGAGGCAAGGAAAATTTTCCTCCGCCTTCTCTCCGGTGTACCATTTAGCTTTGTCTGGAAGTTGTCCCTTCAACCCAATTTGCTAAAGGTCATACTACCCCTATCTTTTAGTTCTGGACCACTTCTGCAAAAATATATCTTCTGTCAACTCTTCCTGAGCGCCTGGTGCCAAATATTCCACAGAAGGTAGGACTTGCTCCTCTTCCTGATCTAGCATGGAAGGCGCACAAAGTTTCAAATTCTCTACATTCACAACTGAGTAAATGCACATATATGGTGGTAAATTGAGTTGATAGGAATTATCACCCACCTTTTATTGTATCTCAAAGGGACCATATCTGAGAGCCTTGATTTTCCTACCAAGCCCCTGCAACCTCTCCTTGTTAAACAATAGCCATACTCTGTCTCCCACCTTAAATGATTTCTCTATTCTGTGCTGATCATGCTTGTTCTTATATTTCTTCTGTGAATTCTATAGTGTTTCCTGACTTGTAGATGGATCTTCCTAATCTTCTTTATAAAATTTTAAACCCTCAAAGCATCTCCTGTAAGATCTTCCCTCACTCCTCTTTGCTTCCCATATGAAATATCCAAAGTTGAAGGTGGAAAATATCCAAAACAAGTCTCAAATGGGACTTTCCTATAGAAGCCTGGACCGATCTATTGTAGGAATGCTGTATATGTACCATATTTTGATCCCAGGTCTTCAGATGCTTTTGGTTGTATCCCTCGAAGTTGCACCAAAGTCCCATTGACCACTTCTCACTAGTACATTTGGGGGAAATTCCGACACTTGGTTCCGACGCTTTTGACCAAATGTCGAAAATTTCCCCAAATGTTTTCAATCCTGCCCAAAACTGTCGCTCTACCAATGTTTAGAGAAAAGTGTCGCAATACCGACACTTAGACAAAGTGTCACAATTGCGACGTTTGGAGGAAGACGTCGCAATTACGACACTATGCCCCAAAGCGTCGCTATTGCGACGACTGCCTCCAAACGTTGCAAGTGCGACACAATGTCTAAGTGTCGCAATTGCGACGTTTGGAGTCATCCGTCGTAATAGCGATGCTTTGTCTGCCGTCGATATAACGACACTTATATGCGTGCTACATAAAAATATGACACTTATATGCGCGCTACATAAAAATGATTTTATTAAAAACTACATTAACGTCTGATATCACACGCGCATTCGCCCTCTGCTCTTGCAGAACAACATTCGCCCTCAGAATTCACCCTCAGCTCTTGCAGAATAGCATTCGCCCTCAGCATTCGCCCTCAACTCTTGCAGAACAACATTCGCCCTCAGCATTTGCCCTTAGCTCTTGGAGAACTACATTCGCCCTCAGCTCTTTCAGAACAACATTCGCCCTCAGCTCTTGCAGAACAACATTTGCCCTCAGCTCTTGCGGAAAAACATTTGCCTTCAGCTCTTGCAGAACAACATTCTCCCTTAGCTCTTGCAGAACAGAATTCGCCCTCAGCTCTTGCAGATCAGCATTCGCCCTCAGCTCTTGCAGAACAACATTCGCCCTTAGCATTCGCCTTCAGCTCTTGCAGAACAACATTCGCCCTCAGCTCTTGCAAAATGGTAAGTTCTTATTGCAGACCCTTCCTCCTATAGTAGGGTTGACTCTATTTGGGTTTTTTTGGTTAATTCCATTGAATTGTGTTAGGCTATAGGGTTCTCTCTAGATGTCTTCCAATGTTCTTTCGGATGAGTTTCAAAGAGGATGTGTAAGATGTGTTTGTGCTTGCATGAATTTGAATCCACCAGTTTCATGAAGTTTAAGCTATGGATTTTAGTTCGACAAACTCATCCATCTCAACACCCAGTAACGAATTGCCCTTGGTATGATCTATATTGAAGGTGAAGTGCAAAGTGGTAGAGAATGGGAGATCGAAAGTCATCAACTTTATCACAAGGGTAGTACTCCAGATCGAAAGTGATGAGCTTTAGTTCTCCAGATTTGGGGATTTTCTGATGACATACCAAAGGTCACATCCATACAACCATATCAAGGTCAATATTGAGATCATTCTCATATAGATATAGGTCACTGATATATAGGGTTAATATCATCATCACTATCCATGGAAACCGAATGGTTACAAAATCTGTGATTGTGGTTGGCTCATTTATAATTATTACCCATTTACAGTAGAGCATAGAAACACTAAATATGGCCCGAGCAGAGCCTTTACAACAGGCAATGGAATTGTAGCTGCTTCATCAATAACCAATAGCTCCACTTGAGAAAAATTTTCATAATCTTGGGGCTGATATACTGCAGAGCAAAAAATTGTAGTTATCATTCGTGCTCCAATATATTAATATACTTTTTACATTGAACTGAAGAAAGGGAAACAAGAAAATGCTAGCCATCATACAATGCTTTGACATAAGAGTTTTGAGTGACATACTTGAAAAAATAACTCATCGACTGATATTTATAATCATTTGAGTTATTCAAGTTAAACACAATGTCAAGAATCAAGATTCAATACTCTCTATTATCTTCATCACCCAATACAAGATTTAAATTTTCCCAAAGAAATGCTTATTAAATTGGCAGCCATTATTTCTCCCTGCTTTAAAAACCCTACATTTAAATGAAAACAAGCATTGCATTTCAACTACAAAAATATATTAGTGTTCAAATGTACATGTGTGCATCACTTGTGTAGGGTATTCCTTTTCCACTTTCACATTATTCAAGAATGTGTGCAGTATAGTTCATATTTTTTGTGATTTAGATTATCTTGAAAAAGGAAAGGTAAATTATTTCCCATGGAAAAAGAAGGTTTTCCCTTTTTACTACTGGAAATGGTACAACAAAATTCCATTTCTACCCGAAACTCCTATGAAACAAGAACCAAATAAAGGCCATGTCCTCAATGGACATCATTTGGCTTTGAAAATGGCCATTGCACCGTGTTGTTTCTTATATTACATCACGATAGTTTCTTAGGTCATTTCTTGTTTCTTGAGATAAAAAACAACCAAAGAAATTGTGAAGATCCTTTCAAGAAATAAATGACCATTTATCAATCATATCTCAACTATTTTTTATTTTATTCAGTGGTTGCTTACTTTGAGAGAAATTTGACACTTTTATAAGGAATATAACATAAAAACACAAAATGGGAAAGAATTGATGAGGTAGATGACCTTTTAGTTGTTGTCAATTAAGAATTGATAATACACGATGCATGTTCTGTACTACAAACTAGATTCCTTCCTGGAGTTAGGACACAGAGTATTGAATCAAAGTTGTAGTTTCTAACTTCTTGTATTGGTTCATCAATCTTGAAATTCAGACATTGTATGTCTTCATTGCTTCATGTTTGAATAATTTGCATTATATCGTACAATATGAAATTAGGAATTATGATTATTATTACTTTATGGATCTGTTAAGTTACTTTTAAGTTTGCATGGTTTAGTGTGAAATTATTCTTGTGTGCCCCTAGGCCCGGGTGAAGGAATGCCAAGGACTGAGAACCATAGTTTTTAAATGGTATTGTTTCTTATACCCAAAAACCCCTCAACATCACTTCTTATTAGTTCTTAACAATAGTGTTGTAAACAATTTGAGAATTGATATAGCAAATCTCGCACTTCTCAAGATAAAGTCCTAAAGCTAAAGTGTGATACCATGTGTAATTCAATAGCCCCATTGTCACCTCACCAACCTCTTTTCACTTCGGGCTAGCTCTCCTCCAACTCAAGGGGGGTTCTCCCTAGCAGATGTTAGGGATCTAATGGCCCAACCAAACCAAGTCAAGAGCCCCCTAACTCTCTATGTTTACTAATATCAATCAAAATATTGAACAATAGGGTCAGACATGCATCCTGAAGATAAAATTACCAGGGTATTTTTGGGTAATTTCAAAGGGAAAGTCCCCAAACACATATAATCAAGGAATTATAATGTGATTTCAAACATTAAATATCAACAAAATCGTTTAAAGGATATTGAAAGGAAAAATGTGATGGAAGATAGAAAGTGCCTTACTTAAATGATCTAAGGATTTTTCAATAGTTGCTCCAAAAGCTTCACTTCAAGGCCCTTCAAGATCGTCTCCAACAATGCTATACCATCAGCTTCAACAATGTTGCTCCAAAAATGTCCTCAAGGTCTTCACAACAAGTTTACTAGAAGTTGCTCCAACAATGTATTCAATAAGGTCTTCATTGTCAACTCGTCTCTTGTTTGGGTGCCTTAATGTGCAATGACATGTTTCCAGGACTGAATTCAATGCAAGGCATATTTGAAACTCTAACTCTGTCTTCCGGTGTCTTATTAGAAATTATTTCAGTTTTTATTTTGTGTTTTCAAGTTAGATATTGTTTTCAAGTTTTTACATTTATAATTTTATTGCAATGTGGCAAACTGATCAGAGCAGTGCAGGAACAACCCCGAGACGGGATGATCACGGAAAGAGGCCAGCGGAAGAACATGTAAAGTGCCAGCATTTCTCTATCTTCAGGTATTTTAGTTATTTACATAATTGAAATAATATTAATTTTGTTCAAATATGCAGACACCTAGCCATGGTACGCCGATGATTCCCTCTTTGAGGAAGAGCTTTCTTCATCCCTATCTCCAGTGTTCTTGTTGCAAAAAAAGGCACGAGATGCAAGGTCGGAATTTAATACTTTGATAGACGTGCCTCAAACACCTGAAACAGAAGAGAGGATACAACATCTTATGAGGTAGCTAGAAATATATCAGGTAATAATAAAAAGTCAAAAGGATATTTTTTTTGTTCTGCATGAGATGAATTGTGATAGTTTGATTTTTAATTTTTACATTGACTAAACTAACAAAACGTTCTTTTGTATGTAGCGTCTTCTGGCATTTGCTGAACCCGGTGTTGGTGGTAGTGGGACACAAGGGCAAGAGATTGCCCAACAACCCTCTCGTACACTTTCTACTCCTTTAGGTGCTAGCCAAGAAACACACCCTGCCCAAGCTGACACCCAGCCAACTGCTGAACGTGTTGGCAATGATGAGGCTGATATGGCCAGCTACATTATTGCGTTTCCTGGAGCTACACGTGTCAGCTCCACAGGGACCATTAATGGAACGTTGTTGGTGAACGATGAGGGTGTCCCTATAAAGCATGTACAACTCCCAGGTAAATTTTAATATTTTAACTATTTCATGTACTTTATCTAAAACATATTTATCATGATTTTTATTTTTAAATTAATGATAATATCTTTTTTTTCTGTGTAGGAAACAATGAGTTCTATAGGTTTTTGGAGAGCCATGCATTGGTAATTTTTGGCCCAACCATACGCACAAGGTGGAATTCCTAGAATTCCAACCTGAAAAAAGAACTTCTAGATTATCTAGAAGCCCTTTTTGGGGTCGGCACATTTGACAGAACAGCGGTGGCTCAGGTAGCCGGAAAATATTTGAAATATACCAGGGACACCTATAGGACACAATTGAAATTTAACCCTAGATACGAGCGTCCTCTCACAGTTCCAGAGAGTGAGTGGAGAGCACTCATCCATGACGAAAAAGAGAAAAGGGCAAAGAAAGAAGGAAAAATGCCAACTGGACCCGCAAGGTAAATTACAACTTTAATTCAATAGCTTTAATTTTCTCTATGTATAAAATAAAAGTGTGCTACGTCATATCTGACTTTAATCTTTTGATGCTAGGTTGCCTGACACCTCAAAGGCAACCAAAGCTAGGATTGAAAAAAAGGGCCATCACAAGCTAGGCCAGGGCGGCTACTTGAAATTAGCTGCAAGAATTGTAATTAAGTAGCTAAACATCTTATAATTAATTGTATCGCTTTCCAACGTTTTTGTAATCCTATCAAATATGATTAAAAATACACAATCATATGTAATGTAGGGTGATGACTTCGGAACAGAAACTACAGAGGAAGATAAAAATATCGCTTTCCATTTCGGCTATCAAGCCGTAGTTGAACGTCGCAGAAGCTTGGGGTAGGTCCCAAGATCCAAAATGCCTGATAAGGTAAAACATTAACCTTTCAATATGTTTGTTTTCGTCCATAAATTTAATGTCTAACAACTTTTTTTAAATCAGGGGAGCAACACTACCGACGAGGAAAATAACCCAGTTTTAGAGCCAGATGTAGATGATCCTCACGTGCAACCTGATCATTGTAGTGGGGACCATGCCGACAATGCTACTATCAGTGAGGGCCGTGACGGTAATTAATTTCCACTTATAATTTTTTTCTAATTATACCTTGATGGTTGTCCTTATAACGTTTTTTGTTTAAATGACAGAGAATGTTTCCCTTGAGGATCTTACCACCAGAGAGGAAGACAGGGCAACAGTCTCAACGGCGACAACTGGTGCACCAGGTAAATAATCTCATTGCAATTTTTTTTATTAATATTACCGAACTACTTCAATGATATTTAAAAACTGACAATTAAAATTTAATATTATCTGTTTTTGTAGGCGATGCCCCGTCACTGGATGAGACCAGACATCGTGACTACGCAACTAGGTCGGCAGTGCGGGTCGAAAGGCACGAAACAGGAGCAGAGCATGATGATATTGATGATGTAATTAGGAGCTTTAGAAATAGGAAGAAGAAAAAGAAAATTCGATAATGTAAAATATTGTATTATTTTAAGACAAATGTTACCATACTTGGAACATTTTTTGCGTTATATAAATAACTCATTTATCATACTATTTTTATGTCGAGAATTAATTGCAATCGTTGACTTAGTTGCTACTCTTCAGATCGTGGGAGGCTTGTTCCAAGTTCATGCTACCTTTAACAAATTGTTCTTGAAACGAAGAGTGGACTTATTTGTATATGTTTTGGACATTTTCAAATATATGTCAAGACATTACAGAATGCACTAGAGTAAAAAGAGCCACATCAATTAATTGTATTTATTGTAGCGTATAATGATGGATTTTTGATTGACTTGGCAAGGTGTACAAATCCAATTCAGATCAGAGTACACAACAAACACAACTTGTCAACCAAGGTCATGTCCAGGATATTTTTGCTTGTGCGCTTGACCAGGTTTGTAATGTCACATTTTGTAAGTTCCTTTACAGTTCATAATTCAATATTAATCTTGTTCATGATTATTATCTAGGTTTTTTGTATGTGTTTTTTCATCTATTTAATTGTAAGCAACTCTGCATGTTTCTTGTTGTTCAATATGATTTATCCCATTACCACTCCCAGGATGAATCCAAATTTATTGTTACATAGGTTACTTTATTGTTACTATGATTTCTCCATTTACGATTTCATAGGTTACATCATGTAAAGTTGTCAATCTCGGGTTGGTGATGAGCTTTAGTTCTCCAGATTTGGGGCTTTTCTGATATTTTCTCCCTCATGTCATTCCTGCATCACCTCGTTGTTTGAGCATGCCAATTATCTACCACTTGTACCAATTGGCACATGTCAATCTCTGAGTGGTGCCACATTTCACCTATTTTCGGCCCACTTGACCACCTAAAAAACTCAAATCCACACACCATGTGTCTTTATCATGGAGTGCCACATGTCCTAGATATTTAGGCCGATAGGCCTTCTGTTATGAAAGAGATCAATTTTTTTTCATCAACACTTCTTATCTAGGCACGACACCTGTTACTTGTTTAATCTGACGGTCATAGTCTCTTCGGTTACCTTCTAGGTTTGACATACCACTGGTTTCTGGTATATTTCCATGGAATCGGTCTGAAAATACCAGCAACAATCCACACACCTGCAACCGTCGATAGACCTGCCGTTTTAGTAGCTACATTTCCGCAACTGCCAATACACCTACCGTTTTAGTTGTTGCATTTCGGCAACTGCCAATACACCTGCCGTTTCATTCTCCTGGACTCTGTGTATGCATATTTTTCATATAATTTTATCACGAAGTTGGTTGTAGTGCTTTGACATGCCTTTGAATATTTTTGTGGGTTAGAAGACATTTCAGGCCAGAGCTATTGAATAGACTTGATGAGATAGTTGTATTTGATCCTCTTTCTCGTGATGAGCTCAGAAAATTTGCTAGACTACATATGAAAGATGTAGCGATTCATCTTGCAGAGAGAGGTGTTGCTTTAGGGGTTATAGATGCTGCTCTGGATCTTGTTCTTCAGGAAGCCTATGATCCTGTAAGTAATCACTTTGTTTTGCTTTCTTTCTTATTCAGAGTCTATCTTGCCAGGGGATGTGCCTGTTATGGTTTGTTATGAGACCGTTGTCAATTTCATCACCGTCCCTCATAATATGTTTGATTGTGTTTATAAATAATAAACAATTATTACACCAAACAATAAACAATTAACTGTACCATGAGTAATATGATATCTTGAAATAATTCTCATTATAATTTCATAACCTCTGCTCTCACTTGGTGGTGTCTATATCACTAAGTGTGTCTTCTTTAAAATTATAGTTACAACAGACAATGAACAATCAACTGCACCGTGAGTGATATCTTGTAATAATTCTTATTATAATTTCCTAACCTCTACTCTCACTAGGTGTCTATATCACTAGGTGTATCTATTTTAAAATTATAGTTTCAATGGTAGATAAATTTTTATCTTAAAATTATAGCTTTGATGGTGATACCTTGTGATTGATAATGCAATTTGAAGCAGCTTTGGCTTTGACTAATATAGTCTCAGGAACCTCTGAGAATACAAAGGTTGTGATTGATTACGGGGCACTGCCTATATTTGTGGAACTTCTTACCTCTGGGAATGATAATGTTCAAGAACAGGTAGCACGTTTATTTTAGAGGCATAAAATTATTCTTCCCAACTATCTTTATATGTCTATAATTTTGGAATTTGATTTAAAAAACTAGTACCCAACTTTGAGTTCAACTGGTGTTCGTGTAAGGCTATTTGGGCTTTGGGAAATATTACTGGAGACTCTGAAACATTTAGGGATCTTTCCCTCAGTCATGGAGCTCTAAGGCTGGTGCTTGCCCAGTTGAATGATACTACCAGAATTTCAATGATAAGAAATGCTACATGGGCTCTGTCAAATTTTTGCCGTGGTAAACCCCAACCACTATTCGAACAGGTAAGCAGAATACATTTTCTGCCTCTTCTTCTTAGTTCGCAGATATTGTGGATTTTTTTTATAGATCTTGGTGCTTGGTAGATTTGGACGTAATATGGACCTAGGCGCTTGTTCATTACAATGAATTTGTCATCAGGTTTTAGAAAATGCTCAGAAATTTGGGTTTCACAAGGGGATTACCCTTGCTTGCAATTATCGATTATCAATCACATTCACAAAAAGTCTTTCGTAGCATTGCTGAGCTCTTTGTAGGTGAATTTCCGAGGCAATTTCACAATATCTGAACTAAATTTGTCTGTCCTTTTCAATACTCTGCGCTTGTAACAGAACCAGACAAACAATCTAGTGGCCAATGAAAAAACAACAACACCTCCTATTGCAATGCCTGCAATTCACCCTCTTTGCATGCATGAATGACTATGGCACCCTCTTTTGTGAACAGGTACTGGAGCTGAAGGTACTGGTTTTGATTAGGATCATGGAATTCAACATCCAAAATAGTATCAAATTCCACTGCAATAGTATTCCTCGGCGAGGGCAACAGTTCATTGAGACCTATTGGACTCATCACCCCCAAATAGCCTCCAGGGCTACCCAGAGTGTGATCATCTTTGTTGCTGAGTATATTTTTATTTTTTCAGTGAGAGTTTAGGGTTTCTCTAACATAGCTTCAGAAATCTGATTCAGTGCCTGCTTGAATATCGTCACATAATACTCATGGTTTGGATTGATGAACATGCTCTGAATGGTTGGTTGATTCATAAGAGCCACCCATATAGTCATCTTGAGATATTTTAGAAGTTTTCTCGGGTTTCCTTTTTCACCGTTTCTAGTGGGTGGGATGGTGTGGGGTGATCCATCAATACTGGTGCTCTTGTAGTAGGGAATTTGTTTTTGGGGATATAAAGGAGCATTTGATGTAGATATCCCATTGGATGCATTCATAGATGGGCACGAGAGGTCAAGAATTTAAATTAAAATATGCAACCTCTAGCATGGAAACCTGAAGGCTGCGAGAGACACTGGTTAAAGTTGTTTTGTGGTGGCTTTAATATAGTCATGATTTCTTTCTATTATCTTAATGCAAATATATAGTCCGGTCTCATTAAAATGAGGATTGTGGTTGTATTTCTCTTTGGTTGTTTCTCTCTTAATGCTCCAGAAGTTGCCAAAAGTTGCGATAGTTTTTTAGTTTTCCTGTTACAACTTAAAAGTGGTTTTTAGCAATGGGAGTCATGTTTTTTAAGGTTCATACTAATATGAAGATCTTGTAATTCTATATTCAGGATAAGAGAAGACGGCCTCTGCTTTGGGCAGTATGACAACAATTTCCCCACATCTACCTCATTGGGTCTACTTGGCCTATGGACTAGCCACATTAGAGTAATGCATAAATCTCTTCACAACAATAAAAGGAAAGGGTTATGGCTGAGTCAAATTTTTTTTTTATTGACAGTGTAATGAAATGTATCTCAATGCTATGGTTTTGGCCTTTTTATTGGTTGAATTAGAGGACCCAGTTGAAAATATTGGGGCCAAGTTGGTAAGGCAAGCTGCGGCAAAGACAAATGATTTAGCTGGGGATGGAACCACAACATCTATTGTTCTTGCACAGGGTTTAATAAGTGAGGGTGTAAAGGTAACTTTTTGTCGATAGTACTGGATTAAGATCATCTATTCATTTTTGTAGGGTCTTATGGTGTTTGGTTTTTTAGTTTGGGTTGGGCTTATTGAGTCTAAGATAGTTTTTGAGTGAAAAAATTGCTATCAGGTATTAAAAAATTTTGGTTCTTTTGTCAAAATTTATGAGCTTGTTAGGAAATACAAAAATGACAATGGTTGTATCTTAAATTTGTGGAAAATAATTTGAAATGAAACCTTTTTGTTTAGGTTGTTGCAGCAGGTGCAAACCCCGTTAAAATTACTAGGGGCATTGACAAGACAATAAAGGCCCTTGTTTCGGAACTCAAAATTTTGTCAAAGGAGGTAAACGCTTGCCTTTTGAGTAGGCTGGTTTCCTTTTTGCTGATGGTTTGGTGTATCTAATTGAATTAGTTGCCTAAGGTATTTTTGGTTGCAAACTCCTTTTCATTTTTCATACAGTATTGGCCTTGTGGAACACATTTGATTGTGTGGTCTTGTTAGATCTACAACATTTGTAGTTGTTTAGTCTTATGGCCGAGGTGCACTTTTATTATGGAAATAGTTGATGCAATATTGTCATTTAATCCTTACTACAGGGTAGCATGTTGAGAAGTTTCTTGGGAAACATTTGGTATTCAAAATGACACTTGATCCTATACAGCATCATGCACTTGACTTCAAAATTCATATTCAAAGTGTGCCAGAAAATTCTTGCAAAATTTCAAATATTTATGTTGTTTTAAACCATTATCTTTTCATGTATTGGATGCTGAAAATGAGAAAAAGACTTTGGTATGAAACCAACTGGTGAATAATTTCCAGCAAAAAAACCACTTCCAAGACATGATTTAGAAGTAGAACATATGTACTTATGAAGCATATAAAGATATCCTTGATGCATTGTCGATGTTTGGCTAGGGTTATTTTTGGAGAAAATAACTCCTTATTCCTAGAATAGTGATCTTCAATACAAGTAAATGCCAGAGAAGAGAGATCATCGTGTGACATAAAACTATTAACAAAAGTGAACAAGGAATGATTATTAATTATGGCATACTAAGTTGTCAGTGATTTTGACTATTTGTCTTTAACATGTAAAAATGTTAAATTCAAAACTTACATCATCATGGTTTGGCATCATGAGCTTGACTAATTTTCCACCATGCTCATAATTTCATTGTTGTATTCATATCTATAAACAATGTTTCAAATAATAATAATAAAAGTTCTATAAGAAAAATCCAGACCTCCATGCTGCTGCTCCTTGTGAGACAAAGTCAAAATTGCATTACACAATCTGACACATAAGAATCTCCTATATCCGGGTGGTATGTATCCAAACTCTTATAATAGTGTCTTCAAGACTTATGTTGACATTGCCAATGAGATATTTAAGCAATGAAAGATGGAGCCTTCTTCATTGTTGTATATGTAACAATATTTTATTAATATAAATATTGATGGTTTTGTCTTTCTGAAAATGAAATGTAAAAATAATTTATTGTGGTCAATTGAAAAGTTTTTTTTTAAAGCTTTTCATTATGGAAGGGCGACATAGATATATGCCCTTCTAATTGAAATTTGGACCTTCCCTTCAAATTTGATCACTGTGTGAGACCTTAACAAACAATAAAACTATTCCGCCACGCATTATATAAAACATATAACAAAACCTTTGTCAAAACTTCAAACGAACCCTTTAGCCGTGGAGCCCGCCGGATTTCAAACGACGATAAACCATAATTCAAACCAAATTCATGTTCCAAAATAGACTGCTGACGTCAGCCAATTTTGTGACGCGAAAACCAAATGAATTCTGCCCTAATATTTTTTGGGTCCGAATTTGGGCTGGCGTATGGAGAGAGAGTTGTGACGCGAATTTCTTATCAAATTCGCCCTAATATTTTTCGGGTCTGGATTTCCATTGCGCGAGCGGCCCAAACAAAGATCCGCTCCAATCAATTTCTGCCACGTGTCCTCAATCAAAAGTTTCCTTGTTCCCGGATGCCGGTGCATTCAATGTCGTTTAAGGCGATGGGACATGGATGTGGCAATTTAATATCAATTGCATTAAGTTTTAATGCTGTTCAATTAGCCGATATTTAAGTTCCAAGGTTTTCACATCAAATCGCATTAAGTTTTAACACTGTTCAAGATCGGACCTCCACTCTTGTTAGCGATTCTGCATGCTCCAATATGATTCGGCCTTCGGCTCTCATCAATGAGAGATTAATTATGACGGGCGTTCTTCGATGCCATTGCAGTCAGGTCAATAAAATGGCATTTCGCTATGGTTTTTCAGACGAGCCGCAACCTTTGAATTGCAGATGCTCTCTGGTTGCTGGGTTACACTGCCTGCTCACTGTGAAGAGAAGGAGAAGTGGCTAGCTGAACTGCGACTTAGACCTTGGTGCAAATCTGCATTTCTCTCGGTCTGGTCTGTGTCTATATTCCTCGGTTTCTTGGAATCCTGCTTCTCCGTCTCGTCTTGTGCCCACTGCTGAGACTGCACCCATGCCTCGCCTGCATCAAAGGATGCGTTGCCGCAGGGGGAGCACTAGAGGTCAACCCCTGCACACTCCCTCCAGCCCCTCAACTGAGTCGTCTTCCCAGTCCAGTGATTATTACGCAGGTTGCTATCCAAACACTAGAAGTGGGTGGGGTCGGGTTCTAGGATCTGGCCACGTATGGGCTCCCCTGCTCCTCATTTCCCCACCGCTTCACCTTCTCCCACGACGCGCACTGCGCTTTTTTCATTTAATTGCTCTCTGAACTGCCCACGAATCACAACTTCAATCACTGTGGTTTTCCGTGAGGAGGCCCAAGTGGAGGAACAATGCACCCGTCCGGCGGGTCTGAGCTCAGAAAAATCCGGGTAGCATTCGGGCCTTCAGGAGGGGAGCGATGGCGTGAATGTGGAGATAGCACCTGATGATCCTGGACCTTCCGAAGGATGGTGTTGAATCGTTGAGGAACCACTGGAGGAGTAGTTTGGTTAATTTGGTTTTCTTGCTTCACGACCCACTTAATTGGGCATGTTTTGGATTATATTACTGTGTTGGACCTCTGTAATATTTTTGAATTCTGTAAATGTTCAAGACTGGTTTCCCCGTATGAGGGCAGTCTTCTTTTTTGATTTTTTGATGACAAAATTGCCATAAGTCTGGGCAATGTTTTTGACTTTGGTCATGCTGTAATTTTATTCCCACTGTTAATAGATTAACTTTACTTAGAAAAAAAAATGTTGCCCTGTTTCTATTTTAAACCTGTTTTTTGAAATACAGAGCCATGTTTATATGATTGTTTATAGTCGAAGTGCTGCGGGGTGGTTTATTATATTAATATTTCATGGTCGAATTATGTTCATAACAATTGGAAAAAAAAATGTTGCCCTGTTTCTATTTTAAACCTGTTTTTTGAAATACAGAGCCATGTTTATATGATTGTTTATAGTCGAAGCGCTGTGGGGTGGTTTATTATATTAATATTTCACGGCCGAATTATGTTCATAACAATTGGAAAAAAAAATGTTGCCTTGTTTCTATTTTAAACTTGTTTTTTGAAATACAGAGCCATGTTTATATGGTCTACGTATTATACTCTTTCTCTGTATATCTACAGGAACCTTTTTGCTATGAACAGGGTGGATGTTGTAGCAGGCTACTAATGGAAACAAGCGAGCCTGAACCTTACATCTCGGATGCAACATATGGTTACCAATTTTGGAATCAAGCGAGCCTGATCTTACAAGCGAGCCTGGGTTTCTGCAGATGGTTTTTATTTCCAGGAACAAGCGAGCCAGAACATACAATCGACCTTGGGTTTATACATATTTTTTCTCTATCATGGATGCTTTTTGTGTGAGGCGTATATCAACAGTACATGTCTCTGCACATTTCCTGTATCCGCTTTATGATACTATTTTATGTGTTGACAAGTTATCACTCTGCCTTCAAAACTAGCGATGCTGGTCTATGTTGCTGGTTTATTGATATGGTCCGATGGTCTTTTTATATTTTGGACATATCACACTCCTCACATGATTAGCGTTTTTCTCTGTTCAAGGATTTTGGGTACTTTAATTTGTATTTGGAACAATGGACGTCGATACTCTATCTGTTGCTTTACTATTCTACATACCGCTATTTCACTTTCTTATAGATGCCTCGGGCATATTTGGATGCTTTCTCAGATTGTCGATAATCTCCATGTGGACCGTTACTGGGTTTTATATCAAGTCCCCGTATGTGACATGGGGTATTTTTCTATCACTGTCTGGGGTGGGACTTCCACTTTTCTGGATGGATATTTGGGTTCCAATCTTCAGATGTGAAAATGTAATGACTTCATGGACTGTTTTACTTCATATAATATATTCAAAACAACATTTTTTCTCTTTTGAAAAAAAAATGATTGTTTATAGTCGAAGCGCTGTGGGGTGGTTTATTATATTAATATTTCACGGTCGAATTATGTTCATAACAATTGGAAAAAAAAATGTTGCCCTGTTTCTATTTTAAACCTGTTTTTTGAAATACAGAGCCATGTTTATATGATTGTTTATAGTCGAAGCACTGCGGGGTGGTTTATTATATTAATATTTCACGGTCATTGGAACGCCCACAATTCATAAAAAATATTGGAGATTTACTATCCTATTTTAAAGTTTCATTTTTTTTTTTTAAATTGAACCCGCTGTCAGTATACCGACGCTTTGTAAGCGTCGGTCTTCCGACATCTTGAACGATTTCCGTTGGTCTTCCTAGGGTCGGTATTACGACGCTTTTGGAATGCGTCAGTATTGTGACACTTCTGGGACATGTCGGTCTTGCGACACATTTGTACGGCGTCGGAATTACGTTATCTTAAAAACGTTAGAAGAGCGACAGTATAAAAACGTCGGAAAAGAGACGTTCAAAACGTCGGATCACATTTCGTCGGAATTGCGACAGTTTACAACCGTTGGAAGAGTGACGTTCAAAAAGTCAGACCAAATTTCGTCGGAATTGCGACAATTTACGAACGTCGGAAGAGCGACGTTCAAAACGTCGGACCACATTTCGTCGAAAGAGCGACGTTCAAAACGTCAGACCACATTTCGTCGGAATTGCGACAGTTTACAAACCTCGGAAGAGTGACGTTCAAAACGTCGGACCACATTTCGTCGGAAGAGCGACATTCAAAACGTCAGACCACATTTCGTCGGAATTGCGATAGTTTACAAACGTCAGAAGAGCGACGTTCAAAACGTCGGACCACATTTCGTCGAAATTGCGACAGTTTACAAACGTCGGAAGCGTGACGGTTTGGGAAATGTTGGAAGAGCGACACTTGTTTGGAAGCGACAGAAAAAGTGTCGGTAGTGTGACACTTTTTTATTGCATCAGAATTGTGACGTAATGGCAAACCACGTTTTTCCCGTCCTCGAACTGTCGCTCTTGCGACGACTATGTGTCGGAATAGCGACGAAGTGGCCGTCGGAAATTGGGCCGAATTTTCTAGTGTCTGTTTTCTCATCTGTCTGTGGATGGAATGCTGTAGATATCTTCCACTTCATGTAAATATTATCTCACAATTTAGTCCAAAATGCATTGAGAAATATTGTATCCCTGTATGAAATGATGGTCCTTGGTAGCCCAGTGTGAACCCAGACCTGTTGAAAGAAGAAGTCTTCTGCTTGTTGCCCGCTGATGGTATTTTTACAGGGAATCAAAACACACATCTTCTTGAACCTGTCAACTACCACGAATAGGTAGTCACGTCCCTTCCTAGTTGTCGGTAAGATTCCCACAAAGTCCATGGAAACGATTTCCCAAGGACGAGTAGGTACATGTAAGGGATGATATAGACCCTATTTCCTATATTTAGGCTTACTGGTACAACAAAGCATGCATCCTCTTATGAACTTAGCTACCTACTCTTGCATCTTGGGTCAAAACACATACCTTTGTAAGTTAGCCATGATCTTCCCTACACCAAATTTCTCGGCAACCTTGGAGGTGTGAGTCTTTCTAATCATTTGCAACCACTCACCTTTAGGAACACATAACTTATCCAACCTATAGAATAGCCCATCCTCATCTTCTGAATATTCCTCTCAGTATGCATCATGGGTGAATGGATCCATGTGCATAAGAGTCCCCAAAGCTGTGATTTTCAATGTGTGTGGCCTTGAAATCATGTCGGCCAACTTGTTTATGTTGCCCTTATTATATTTAATCACCAAATGAAATTGCTGTAAAAAACCAATCCACTTGTAATACCTGGTTTGCTGTAGCTTAATTTGGGACCGCAAGTACTGTAATGACTGGTGATATGTGTGGATAACTGTCTCCTTTCCCATTAGATAATGATTCCAATTCTTCACAACTTGCACCATGGCATAGATATCCTTATCGTAGGTAGGGTAGTTAAGAACTTCCCCGTGAAATACTTCAGAATGGTAGCATATAGGCCTTCCTCCCTGCTTGAAGAAAGCTCCCATAACATAACCAATCGCATATGTCTGCATTTCAAAGGGTCGCTGCAAGTTTGTTGATGCCAAAATTGGTGCTTGAATTATCTTCTTCTTTATCTCCTCGAAAGCCTTCTGCTGACCTTTTCCCCACTGGAAATTCTTACCACTTCTTATTATGGCATGGAGCAGTGCTGCTACCACTGAAAATGAGGCTATGAATTTCCTCAGGTACTTTGCTACCCCAATGAAACTATTTACCTTAGAAACATTAGCAGGCACCTACCATTTCATGATGGCCTCCATCTTAGAAGGATTTATCTTCAGTTATCCTCCACTGATCACATACCCCATATACACCAAATATTGCTGTGCAAAATCACACTTCTTGATATTTGCTAGTAGCTGGTGCTTCTTCAATGTTTCCAAAACCTACGTCAAATGTGACATACGCTCCTCCCAGGTAGCACTATATACTAGTATATCATCCAAACAGACAAAAAAAAATGAATCTATAAAAGGGTGCAATACATCATTTATTAATCTCACAAATGTAGCTAGTGCATTTCATAGGCCAAATGGCATAAATAACCACTCATACAAAATTTTCCTGGTTTTGAAGGTGTTCTTCCATGTATCTTCTTCTTTAACTCGAACTTGGTGATATTGAGACTTCAAGTACAACTTGGTGAAGTACTTTTCCTGCTGCAACTGATATTGCAGGCTGTCCATCCTGGACAGGGGGTATATTTTGTTGAGCGTGATTTTATTCAACACATTTTAATATATACACATCCTCCAAGTCCTGTCCTTATTTGGCACAATGATGACGGGTGACCCACATGGTGATGTACTTGGTCGAATGACACCCTATTCTAGTAGCTGTTGCAATTGTTTCTTCACCTCACTTGCTTCTATAACATAATGTTTGTGAAACCCAATATTTGGCGATGGGGAGTATTTTAATAGTTGGATATTGTGCTCCACTTCTCTCTTAGGTGGTAATCCTTTAGCTCTTGAAACACAACCTTGTATACTAGTGAAATTTTCGACTTGCCTTCGTGCGCGTTGATGATAAACAATTTTCCGTCCTTGATGAGACGATACTAATTGGATCTCCTCATGAATATTTCATCTTGCATGTACATGTATGGACCCCCAAAAGCAACTACACATACATCAAGGGGAACCACATCTAGATCTACTTCATCAATAAAATCAACACTTCTAGAAAATCTAATTTTACACTATTTTGTTACCTTCAAATCTTCATCCTTATTTACCCATCATGTGGATATGGGTTTGGATGATAAAAAAATTCCAGCCCAAAATTCTTGATCATATTTATTGCAATGAGATTCACCTGTGATCCTGAGTCAAATAGAGCATCAATATTCGTCTTCTAGACCTATATCCTTATATGGAAGAGTTTGGTCATTTATTTCTCTTCCTGTTGCTGAAGGATACTCATATTCACCTCCTTCTAAACTGATGTGTAGACGATATTATCATCCACATCCGAGCTGCTTTCAACTTGGTTGTTCGAATTCGCAGGCATGAGATTCTTATTCTTATTGTCTTTCTTCTTGTTCTTCGAGTTTATCTCTAGATGCAACTTCCATCACTTCTCCTCTGTATGGCCATCAATGTTGCAGTGGTTATAGTGGTTGCTAGGATCTTTGCACTGGTGTGGTGTGGCTAGCGTCTTATTATATTTGCCCCATTTTCACTTCTTCTTCCCCTCCTTAGAAGCTTCTTGTTGCTCCTTCTGCTTTGATCCACTTGATTGCACTCTCTTCAGGCCTATGTTCTCTAAGTACAGTTCCTGTACATAATCCTTGTCCACTGATTTGGGCTTGAACAATATCACTTGCTCACATAGATGGCGGTGCAGACCCCCAAAATACTTGAGGAGTACATCTGGGTTCTTTGGAGAGATACCCAACATTATAGCCATCTTCCTGAATTCTGTGGTGTACTCCTGAACGCTTTGGCTCAAATTTTTCTTGAAGTAATGACATTGGATCCACTGGTCCTCCATGTACCCAATGGGATAAAACTGTGACTTAATGAGGGTTTTAAAATAATCCCACTTAGTCACTGGATGTTCCCCCTCCAACCTAAGGGTTTCCTTGTGGATCTCCCACCAAGTCAGTGCATGGCCCTCTAATTTTAGCCACGTGAATGAGATCTTTTGCCCTTCCTAGATGTGATGTACGCTTAAATAAACTTCAAGTTGATGCAACTAGTGGTTCAGAATTCGAGCATCGATATCTCCATGCTACGACTTGATATCAAATTTTTATTCCATTTTAAATAGGGACTGATTCACGACACTCGAACTGGGTTGATCTTTTCCAGGTTATTTCTTTGGCTGGTTCTCTGTTTCTCCTCGATCTTCTGATACCCTTTTCGATTTTTCCTCTGCATTCGAACTCCCATATTCTCCAAATATCCCCATATTTCTATTCAAATATTCCATGAGGAGGCTTAAATTGCGGTTAATATCTATGACTTGTTGTTCCAACCATGTAAACCTGACCTATACAGGATCACAAGGTTCATTTACATATTTGTCGACTATGATTAGGGTTTTATGATTTTCGGTCCAGGCAATATAGATCCCTGTAATCTCCAAAAAATTCTAAAAGAAGCCCTCTTTGATACCAAATGATACGTAAAATTCTGTGGATATTCCACTAGACAATTTGTCACAACAAATCTGATAATATTATATTAAAAATATAAGATCCTACACTATTACAGTTTTATTAAACTTTAATATTTGTAGGTTTAATTGTAATTAGTGAATGCATGTGAATGGAAATTATGTAGAAAATTAGAGAATGGAAAAATAATCTCACACACACACTTAAGACACAAGATATGCTCTCTGGGAAACCCTTTCGGGAGAAAACCTAGATGGAAGGTGAGACCGCTTTTATCTCTTTCTCTGTCTGGAAATATGGCTGCAGGTACAAATAAATAATGCCTCTGGCCTATGGGCTGCTACAGTGCACGAATCCTCTCTGTTTTCTCTACCTCCTATCTCTCCTGTCTATCTTTTCTTAGCTATGGAACAAAATTCTCTCGAAAGAATGGAATGCCTCTTCCTCCTAATGGCCTAGTTATAACACAACTCGATATCCTACTAATGGCTAATTTTTACTATATAAAATATTAACTATAATTAAAATATAGAATATTCTAGAGTATTTTACATCATAATGATGTGGCTAGCCCATTTTCCATGAATAATAGGGGTTAACGCGACATCCTCCCGAACTATAGGTGTGAAAACATGAAGGTCAACTTCTGAGTGGCATAAATTTTTCATACAGACTCTGATTAATGCGATTTTTGCATCGTTGGAAAGGTATGTATGTGTAGAATAACATGAAAAGGAGCTACGCTAAAGTGAAATTTTTTTCCCCTGAAAAAATTAATTTGATTCCTCAAAACGCTCCCAAAATGATTCAGACCCCGTTTCACCAAAATGGGTCCTGCCGGTAAAAATGACCTCGTGAGCTGATTCGTCCACCTTTTCCACTCCAAATACATCAATATGGATGAAAAAAAATATAATGATACAATTTTGATAAAAAGGCTTGCTATGAAACCTATATCTCACTGCTGTTATTGCATCATTTCCTCATCTATATTGCTATAAGAGGGTATTTCATAACTCATTAAACTTCAGGTTAACCTTTACAGTGGTGTTGTTTAGTGTCTCAATTAAGTTCTTGTAAGGACAAGGTAATATTTTCAATGTGATCACTACCATGTCCCCTTCTTCCTTCTTTCATCCAATGGCAAATAAAGTTATTTGATATCCTTTATTTTGAGTAGATGATCTAGCAAGGATGCACTTTCATCCATCATGATTATGAACAACATATTATTCAAAAATAAAACTATACTCTTGTATAAATTCTCTTGAAACTCTTTCAAATGATTCTATATCTTTGTTAAAGTCTTCGTTGTCTAGACCTCATGAAGCATTTAATTTGTCAAAAACAAATTAAGCAGCATTACTGCTTCTTTTTCTTGCTAATCAAGCTATTCTAGTATCTACCCACAGATCATGGTTGGGTATATTTATTAAAAATTATAACAACCAAGCACCTATATTGAAATATGACCAACATAATTTTCTTCCATACATTGTAGTTCCTTCCAGAGAAACTATGAATGCCTTCCAAAATTGTGTTGGGTAATGAGGCCATTGTTAGAAGCCACAAATGCATAAATAAATGTTAAATTAAAGTAAAGTTCTAAATATATTTTCTTTTACCTTCTTCAATCTATAATTATATGTTAGGTCCCTATATTAATAGTGTAGTCCCTTATCGTTTTTAGTGTAGCCCCCTTATTTGTATTGTTGTACCCATGTAGTCCCCATATTGTTATTAATGTGACCCATAAAATCCCATTATTGTTATTGTTGTGCCCTTACATTATTATTGTTAGGTCATCCAGGATTATATTGTGACCCCATGGACTCCTATATATAGAAAGGAGGTTTTGTCATTTGAATCATCCAAGAATTGTTCATTTATTTAATGTAAATGAGGTTTCCCCCTCGAAGTGGTTGATTTATAAGGCGTTGATCTCTCTTTTCTTCTATTTTTGGAGCTAGTTTCATAACATTTGGTATCAGTGCTTTGGATTCTAAGGTTTCGCTACTTCAAACAGGTCATCGTGGCATTTTTTCTATAATTTTTTTCTATGAAGGTTTAGATGGGAAAAAAAACCCATTTGCGAAGAAATATTGAGGAATTTCATGTAAAAATTTTAGATGTTGGTTCAAAATATTTGCAGAGATATGATTTGTGGAAGTTAGGGTTTTTGCAGGCTCCCAAATTTCATCTAAAATAGGTTACATTGGGAAAATCGTCATAAATCTCTCTCTGAGCATCAGATTGGAATTCTGTAAATAGTAGACGAAAACACATGGATTGTAGTTTCTTGTGTATCAATTTTAGATCCGAAGGAGGAAACAATGACACGTGGCATGCCGTACAAATTCGCTCTACTAAACCAGTCCATAATTAGGTTATTGTGGGAGATTGGGCATAACTTTGCCTTGAAGAATCCAAATCAGGTCAGACCCATGGAATTGGAAAGAAGATAAAATCTCAGGGATCCAAACTTACAGAGATACATTAGTTTCAATATTGAGCTCTTAAAAATAAAAGAAAATGTGTGTATTGTTTTTTTCCGAATTGCATAAGTCTTGTTTGAAAAATTAGTTTGAAGTGATTCAAAGGGCATATTGAAGCATTGATATTAGTATTGGGTTCTAAAATTCCCCCTGAAAATAAATCAACACCCATTAAGCACTCATAATACTCTACTATGACTCATGAAGAGGAAGAAGTGCAACATGATATATCAAAATTACAAGAGCAAGTGCACCAAATTTCGCTCTGGCAAAAGAGCAGAAAAAAATCCAGGTTACAAAGATGTTTGGTTATGAATTTGAAATCATCTAAAAAAATGGAAGCCAAATGTTGTTGCAACTACACTCTCAATAAAGGATGAAGAGGTGGAAGCATTTCTTTGTGCCATTTATATTATCCAACTAGATTGGATAACCGAAGCAAGGGATGAATGGAAGAATGACGAAGAAGTGTGGACACTCATTCAAAAGTTGCAGCAAGGTCCTAGTACATTTGATACATTTAGTTGGAAAAAATATTCCTTATGGTACAATGATCACTTATATCTTTGTAAGTGTTGTTCCTTAAGATACAATCCCTTGGATATGAAAAGGAATCAATGCTTAAGACGTTTTTTAGATATATGTCACAAACTTAATTATATCAGGTGGTCTTTGTTTATTCCCTTGTAAATTAATTCTTTAAAACCCTTAACAATATGATATAATGAAATATTCTACAATGAAATTTACTACTGATATTTGAATGAAAAGAAGAACTGTAGAGGAAACGTAAAATGATATGTTGTAACAAAGAATATATCACCTTAAAACTCAGAAGAAATTTATGTAAAAATAATAGTTGGAGTGACGGAGCGCATATTAAGGTTATTTAACTCTTACTCACAGATGCAATTTGAGAGACCAACAACTACTCTACTTCACTTCATTCAAATAAGAAGAAACATAAAATGATACAAGAAGAACAAATCACCATCAACAGTTGCATGAAACTTGATGCTTCTTTCATTAATTTATCAGAAAAGTAAGTACAAAATTTGTGGTTTTCTAGAGGTACAAAACTCAGAACCATCCTCTTTCTTACTATCTTGATTAAATACATACAAAGAAGTTTGTAACTGCTAGAAATTCTTGTAACTACTAAACTACCTAAAATTGTGTAAACTACCTATTACATTACAATTGAAGACATCATTACAATATCGATCTTTTAGCAAGAAAGATGAATAAACCTTGAAATATAAATCTATTTGCTAGATCTGGATTTGATTGGTGGACGCTGTGTTCCCTTGATGTGCTAATGTGTCCTTATGAGGTGATGATGTGTCACCTAGTGAATCACTCATCCATTCCCTGCACTTTTTCTAGATTTCAATGTTGGTTTTAGGAGAATTGACCAAATTATGATACTCCAGCCTGAAAGCAGTGATCCTGGTAAAAGTGGGCCTTTCTGTAAACAAGGTCTTAACCATCCATAATAATTGAAAATTCATGTGAAAGAAATTAACAACTGTAGCTCCTTTTAAGACTACAATTTTTTCATGAGTCTTATCAATCTTTATTTTTTCTCCCACTAATAAAGGCTCATATGAATCCCAAGATAGAAGATTTCCTTGCAGATCCCAGCATGATGGCAACCCAGCTCTGGTCCTTTGGTCAAACATATTGTTTAATTTTTCTACAACCCGTTTGATTTCTGTCAATTTCTTCTCTGCTGATTTCTTGCAAGCATTTTTCACAATCAACTTATTTATCTCCAAAACACACAATATTATATCTTTTATTTCATGCTCCTCTAGCTCTTGATCTGTCTTGGAATTGATAAAGTCAATAAATATTTTTTCCCATAAAGCTCTGTTAATAAAATTCTATTTATCAACAAGAATAAGTTCTTGTAAATATCTGATTATGCTTTTTTTCTCTGACACTATAATCAGTGATTCCCAAACTATTTTCATTAATTCAATAATTTCATTCCACACAATATACTTTTCTTGAATTAAAGACATATTTAATTTTACATTTTCTTTAAGACTCTTGATTTCGTCATAAGCTATCTGGCAATCTGATTTATATTTATTAACTTCCCCTTCTTTGGCATGCATTATCTTCATTGCTGTATCAAGATCACTCTGAGTTTTCTTAAGATCAATCTCTGCCATCTTTAACTCTGTGCTCAACTGGGACAATCTAGCTGCTAGATCATCAATTCCATATGAAATAACTATGGTGCAAGTATGAGATTCATTATGACCCTGCAAATGAATCACTGTCTCCTTTAATTTAGAAATATCCTCCTCTTTCTGCAACAAATGCTGTAAAATACTTTCTTTTTCATTCCTCTGCTACCTCTGTTGCCATTGGATGCTCTCCAATAGGTAACTTTAAATTTTTCTTCAATACATTAATTTCCAATTCAACACTTTGTAATAAATTTTGTACAACTGATCTATCATTGGGGTCCACTCCAATTTTTACAATTATTTTCTTCAACTCTTCATTTTGAGTTGAAAGGGCCCTGGAATTAGCCTTCTCTAATTTTACCTGCTTAATCACCTTTCCTAACATATTCTCAGCCTTATGAGCAGATGCACTTGTTTTAGTCAGGTCATTAACAATCAATTGACCAGTTTGCATATGTAAGTTAACTTTGTCAAATAAAGGGTTTTTTTAACATCAACAGTTAAATTCACAGTTTTAAAACTGTTGGATGACCCTACTATCATTTCAGATGGGTGAGAGAAAGAAATATTCCACTGATCCCTTTCTAAGTCCATAGCAGTCAACAATGTGGTTTGATCAGGAGTAATTTGATATTAAGCTTGGGCCTCCATATTGGCTTTAATATTCTGATTCTTTTCTGCAATTTGGGCAAAGACTTGCTTGATCAAAGGAACTTGATCATGAACAAATTCATGTCTTGATGGTGAAGTTGGTGCATTTTGAGTATGTCCTAATTGAATAAGGAAACCAGGCTCTGTGCTTGGTATCTCTTCAGTTAACTTAGCTCTTTTTTTAGCTCTCCATTCTTCATCCTCAAAATCAACAACTTTTTCCTTGCCTCTTTTACTTATCCTTTCAGAGATTATTGGAGTCTGAATGCTGCTGCTACCAGAGTCTGCAAAACCTTGGTTAGCTAACTTCTCAATTTTAGGCTTACTGTCATGAAAAAAAGCATAATAACCATTTTCAACTCTCCTTTTGGAGATAACCTTGTGTGGATCATAAGCCCATTTCTAACCTACTAGCAAGTGCATGCTTTCTAACATCCGGTTAGCTTCAATTGATGCTTGCCTCATATTCACTATGAATGGTCCGACAAACATAGGAAACTTAAATAAATGACCTTTATTCATTGGGACAAAATGTGTCTGATCTACATTCAGGCTTTGTCTAATAAATTCCAAGGCAAACATCCTCATGGGAACAAATATTGGTAATCTCTAAGGCTCAATTCTGGCTCCATACAACCTAATTTCTGAATAATCATCATACACAAACCAATCTCCAAATTTAAAATTGACACTAAGCTGAAGAAAATCTTGAGCCTTCGACAGAAAGCATGGAGGATTAATTTTATTCAAAATCTTATAAGAAATTGGCATGAAATAAGCAATAGAATCAAACATTCCTCCCTCATTTGGTTCATTTCTTATTACATTTGTCCAAAACACCACTGATTGTCTTTTCTTATTTGTATCCATAATATTTAGCCCCAAATGTATAAATTCTTCTACATTTTGATATAAGAATAAATATGTAATCAGTGAAGGAAACCTGAAAGACCCAGTGAGGGACAGGCTCATAAGCTGAGCGTTAACATTCTCTTTCCAGTAGGAGGGAATATCTAACACCACCTTAGGCTTCATCATTAAGGAAAATAACCCAAGCATCGACCTATCAATTTGAGCGACATCCTCCTTTCTAATTATCTTTGACAAAAATTGTAGTACTGGCTTGACTTCAACATCAAAATCCTCCAATGGGAACTCTTTATCATCCAATGAAAAATGTCCCGCTTCTAGCTTTAGAAAGAAGAAAACTTGTGTAAACTCCTGCCCTGCAAGACTGTCATATAGTGCCACCAATGATTCTTCAGTAAAATGAACATAAGATTCTGACTCAGGATAACAAAGGGCTTGAAGGATTAACTGAGATGTGACTTGAAGAACACTCTCCCCTAAATTATTCATCATGAAACACTTCCTAGGGTATAATGCAGACACTAGCCAATGTATGAATTCGAGAAAAATATGAGTTTTCGAGACACATGTAGATATAACACCAGAATTGACCATGGTTGAGTAGAAAGGAGAACTCTTTTCATTAAGCAGGACTTGTTGGTAAAAGGGTAAATTCTCAACTGTGCACAAGGTGTCTTTGACGTCTTTCTTAGTACCCATAAGCAGGATGTGGCTAGAAGAATCAGATAAGGAAAACTGTTTAACCATGAATTTACCTAGGGTGGCGACCGAACGAGCGTACATGTAACAAATTAAGAAATTGAATGACTTCTAAGTAATTGGGATTGAAAACCAATAATAAGAAAATAAGAAAATTGAACACATTTTATAGATGGCGCAGGATTTTGGAAATGAATGAGAATTGAATGCCTGACATGAAAAATAAAGGAAACATGATGTGAGATATGAGCTAGCTCCTTAATTGACTACATCATGGGTTTCCTATGTCACTGCGGGAACGCTTTGGAGTACGGTGAACCCATGGGAGGTCTGCCCCCACAACGATCATGAACTGTCGATCTTGTTCAGCGGGCTTTCGACTAAGTCAACTGTAGAGGCACCATCATTGTTAACCCGCAGGCTGTTTGTGCCCGTGGGTTTTCGCTCATCCAAATTAACCTTCATTCTTTTAAATCCCACTCGGTGATTTGCGCGGGTGTTAATACAACGGTCGGTCCCACCTTCGCACTTTTGAACAATATGTTAATTGACCGACATATAAAAACAAATAACTATTTTTTGACATATGAAAAGTTCACATTTATCCTTTTTTCTGATATTTATGATTTTTTTGTATTTTGAAATAAATAATAAAACATAATGCAAATGAGCCACAACAGTAAGAATTCCCAGCTAAAACAAAATATTATTTTGGAATTTCACACCTCTCCCTTAGGAGGATACTCAGGATTTTTAAAAACTTACCATAGGGTCAAGAAATAATTTTTTTGGAATGGCCTTAAATCTAATATTCAAATGTTTGTGGCAGAATATTTGGTTTGCCAGCAAAATAAAGTTGAGACAATTAAGACCCTGGGTCTTCTACAACCTTTATCCATTCCAAGTCAACGTTGGGAGGAGGTTTCAATGGATTTTATCACATGTTTACCTAAGTCAGAAGGAAAGAGTGTCATCATGGTGGTAATTGATAGACTTACCAAGTATGCACACTCTTTTGCATTATCTCATCCATTTAAAGAAAGTACAGTTTCTACTTCATTTATGGAAAGAATTCAAAAGCTGCATGGAAACCCAAAGATTATTGTAAGAGATAGAGATGCCATTTTTACAGGAAACTTTTGGACGGAATTGTTTTCTTGTTTGGGTACTCAACTAGCTCATAGCTCATCTTATCATCCTCAATCCGTTGGGAAAACTGAGATAGTGAACAAGTGTTTGGAAGGATATCTTCGTTGCTTTGTATATGATAAAAAACACAATGGGTCAAGTGGTTACCTCTGGCTGAATGGTGGTATATCACTTCCTTCCATACTGCAGTAGAAATGACCCCATTTATGACACTTTATGGATATCATCCACTGTCCATCACATCGTCTTTAAGAGAAAATTCTAAGGTTCAAGCAGTGGAAGATCACATCGAGAATCAACAACAAGTTCTTCAACTCTTAAAGGATAATCTAAATTTGGCGCAAAATAAAATGAAGCAACAGGCAGATCAACATTGCATCGAGAGAATTTTTTATGTAGGAGACTCGGTATTTTTATGCTTACAACCATACAAAAAAATGTACCTCAAGCAAGCTAAGAAGGATAATAAATTAGTGCCAAAGTACCATGGTCCTTACAAGGTGTTGCAAAAGATTGGTACTATGGCATACAAATTGGAGCTTTCTGCTTCTTCTCGAGTGCACCCATTTTTCCTTGTTTCATGCTTATAGAAGGTTATAGGTGAAAAAATTCTAGTTCAAACAGTATTTCCAGAACTTGACGAGGAAGGAAAAATCATATTGGAGCTTGAAGCAGTCACGGAAATAAAAACTCGACAACTACTAAATCGATCTATTTCAGAGTATCTCATCAAGTGGAAGAACTTACCCACTAAAGATTCCACATGGGAGGATGTGAATTTTATATAGAATCATCCAGAGTTACTCAAGCGTTGAGGACAAAACTTTGTGGAAGGAGAGGGGAATGTTAGGTCCCTATATTACTAGTGTAGTCCCTTATTGTTATTAGTGTAGCCCCTCTTATTGTTATTGTTGTACCCCTGTAGTCCCCATATTGTTATTATTGTGCCCCATACCCATTATTGTTATTGTTGTGCGCTTACATTATTATTGTTAGGCCGGTTAGGATTATATTGTGACCCCATGGACTCCTATAAATAGAAAGGAGGTTTTGTCATTTGAATCATCCAATAATTGTTCATTTATGTAATGTAAAGGAGGTGTCCCCCTCGAAGTGGCTGATTTCTAAGGCGTTGATCTCTATTTTCTTCTATTTTTGGCGTTGGTTTCATAACATTTTTGGAGTTGGTTTCATAACATTCTAGACCAATAGCACTTAAATACTAGTGTTGAAGAATTGTAATAGCTGTTATCGTTCTATAATTTTAATATTGGCAAGAATAATTATATAGGAAAACATCAAAACCACTTTGGAGCCTAAGATATAGCCCTCCTAGACTCAGAGAAGGGTCTCTCTTTTAGATTTAACTTTGTTTTATGAATATGATTTTAGGCTAGTTATAATGATAGTGAAGATTGTTTGGTTGGATTAGTAGATTTATTTAGACTAATTCCATTTGGCTATGGAGTCATACATGCTGGGTTGTTGCATCAAATTTTCAAGAGTATTTACAAGGCAAGCTTACTACACTTACTGGATATTTAAAACATAATGAATTATGAGATGAAAGAAAGAGTGAATTTAGTAGTGGCTAAAAATCAATTAAGAATTTCTTAACCATAATTCAGAAGAAAAACATTTATATTGTAAATATAGCCAGAAATAAGGTACTCTAACAACAAATCTTAATCTTCAGATTTCTGCTTTACAATCAGATTTAAAAGATAGACTCAGAGAAAAAACAATGGAAAGAATTAAACATAACAAAGAAAAGACATCACCAGATAAACATAGCTCAAGAATCTTGCAAAAGGTCTTTTATTATTGATGCTCTAGCTCTAAAAATACAATGCTCCAAAAGAAAAGTTTTACAATCTAGGGTCCAACCCCTGATACTCAGAAGAAATGGAGTATTTAACTAAAATCTATAGCGATTTCCGTATCTACATAGGAAATCTGTTATTAATTACAATAATAATCATAATTTGACAAGTGTGACCACAAAGTGGACATGATGGAATAAATTTGACATCTGGACCTATTCTTCAGAAGGCCGTTGCTGCTTGATTTGATCTGTTATTGTACAGGAAGATTTGGATGATATGATGCTGTTGATTTCTGGCTGATACACTGATATGCTGATTTGGCCGATGCACTGGCCATCACCCTTCTTGGTAGTCGCACAATTATTCCCACTGTTGCTCATTTGGAATCTTGATCCTGATAAGATTTCGATATATCTCATCTGTCTCTGTGAATTTCAAAAAAGTTGGCCTCAAGACAAAAATGTTTTTAATTTCATGTTGGATGAATATATCATTATTCATGGCTTCAAGGAAATCTCTTCCATTCATTGATCCTTTAAGCCCTACAAACTTCGCCGTGTCCTTAGCAATATCTTACAAATTCTTCACATAATCTTGCCTGGTCATAAGCTTATCATTGATTACAAATAGTAAGGGTAACCCTCTTTTGGTCAGTGGCTCGATTCTGTTAAATAATCTAGTGACACCAATTTCTGAATTGTGGCATTTTTCGTTTAACTGTGTGACCAAGATTTTCTTATTGAGCACCTTCTTGACTTCTATAATTGTTGCTGCTCTGTCCTCAACTCCCAGTGCCTCCAATTCAAACCTGTTCTTGGAATTTAAAAATATGATAATGTTATTTGTTGTCTCAAGCATCCCTGCAAGCTCCTTGGTTGCTTTAGCTATGGTGTCATTTACATGTTCAATAAATTCTTTCTGTTCAAATATGATTTGAATAGAAGACAAAATTTCATTCATAGAATCAATTATGCTTGTCCAAATGATCTCCTTTTCCTGGCCAATGGTCTAACTAATGTAAGCTTCGCTCTCTTTCTTTATCAATATTTCAATCTGCTTTTGGGCTCTTAGTATTTATATTTCATGTGCATTGTCAGACCTTATCTTAAGATCCTTCAAGGTATTGATTTGTGCTTCTAGATTTTTAATCTCCTCTGTTTGTATAGTCATATTCTCCATGGCTTTGGCCAGCTATTCTGTGCCACATGATGTACCCGAAATTGCTGATGTAGCTATAGGGATGACTGCCATAGGAACAACATCCAAAGGCATAATGGCCATCTCTGCTACTTTTTCTTTTTTCTTGACCAATTTCTCCATCTCTATCTCCATTTTCTTAAGTTGTGTTGACTGCTCCATTATCAGCTTCATCATCTCTGATTTTTGTGCTTCATTCTCCTCTATATCATTTGTTAGAGGGTCTTCAGTAGCTGACATATTAAGTTGCTTTCTCAGGGCTACTATGTCAATGTTCTGCTTCTTCAAGACCTCTTCCACTGCCTCTAAATATTTTCGATCATATCCAATCTTCACAACTAAATCCTCCAAGGATTTAATTCTGGTATCCTTTTCCAGAGAAGAAATCTTCTCCATATTGAGTTGTGATTGAATAGTAGCCAGTGATACATGCAATTTAGAGAGGCTCATTGCAGTGTAGATGAGATCATATCTCCAGTCTTCTTGTGCATCTCCATTTGATCTATTATATGGATGTACTTGACATTAAATTAAAAAGCTGTATGCTTGATATTCGCAGGTATTTTCAGCTGAGAAATTTGGGCTTCAAAGAAAGCCATGCATATCTTTCCTTTCTCTAAATCAAAGCCTGATAGAAACCTGCTTTGTGAACTGCTGGTCTGCTTCCAAAACTGGTTGTAGGTGCTGGTCTTCAATATCTCATTCTTTCTCTTAATCTCCCTAAAGGTGTCATAAATGGTTTCCTCCTTTTCCCCTGTAGCAAAAATAGATGTAGGTGTTTCAAGATTTTTCTTCTGAAATGGAATTGTAGCTGAAGATGTAGAAAATACAGTTTGGCCACCTATTGGAGAAGAACTAGGAGAATATATGATAGTTATAACTGTCTGCTACTCTGTTTCCTTGCTTTGATCTATATCCATATGAATTCTTGCTCTCTTTCTATATTTCATTTTGAACTCCTGGCTAGATGTATTAGTTTCCAAAGGAGATTGATCATCTCTTGGCCTTTTCCCTTTTGCCTCTTTCTCTTACTCTTTTCCTCTGTCTTCCTTGTCCTCTGTGTTATTTTTTTCTTTTGGAGTAGGGGTCTATATGCTTGAGGATGAATTGACCTGCTCTTCGGCCTCCCACAATGAGTTTGCTTCCCACTCTGTTTGGTTCATGAATTGCTAAATTTCAGGCCTGTGGGTGTGGATATATGGAGTTATTTATTTTCCACCCTTTTCTTGGAGATGACGCCCAATGGGTCATAAGATCAAGTGAATATTTTTGTGAACTTCATATCCTTCAGCATCCTGTCAGACTCCTCTCTTACTGCTCTACTATTGCAAATGAAAGGACCAATTTGGGACTTGATCCTAAATTGAGACTTATTTTTTGCAGAAACAAAATGTACCTCATCTAAATTTATCATTTGCCTGATGTACTCCAGGGAAAAGATCCTCATGGGGAGGAACTTTGGCAGCTTGTAAGGGGGAAAATCACACCCATATATTCTAAGCTCTGTGTAGTTTTGGTACAAGTACCAGTATCAAGTTCTTACTTGGTTTGATAGCTACATGATCTTCCTAATCTCTTCATTAATCCTTGGTTCCACTGTGATGCTTAGGATTCTCATTGATGTATGCACAAATGCTTCAAAAAATCTTTTATAGGTGTAATCCTTCTATTCCTTCATCAACATTGTTGTCCAGAAGATGATTGATTGAGGTTGGGAGTCTTCACTAACTTTCCTCATCATAAACTGGAACTTGCTTGCCTAAAAATATGCAAACCTATAAACTAGGACTGAAGTGTATTTAAACACTTCCTCTGTGTGAAACTTGACAAACTGTTCATGAATGACATCAACTAGGAATTGACTAAAATTAAAAATATTGGAAGGCTTAGACTATGATGAAAGTATGGACAAGAAACCTATCATTTCCTCATCTATCCACTGATCGAATGATATCCTAACAAGTATGAAAGAACATTGAATATATGCTGAGTCCTATCAGGGAAATTTGAAGTGAGAAATGGAGGATTCTTTTTGGACAATGGAGTGTCTATAGCCATGAATAAATCAAGTGTTTTGGCTCTGCTGGTAAAATCCAACTTTTGGTATAATTCTCTAAGGGATTCATAGGAAAAAGGAATAGTTTCTTCAAAAATAGGAGCTTGCATCATTTGCATGATGGACTGGGCACTAATAGTAAAAATAATTTCTCCTGTGGGGGTTACAACATCTCTCTGATTTATATCATAGCAAGCATGATATTTTTAAACAAACTCGGGGCAACTGTGGGTTTTTGGGAATATATAATAATAAGGTAATTTTGGTGTCCCACAACCCTATATCATTGACCTCATCAATGAGCTTGTATTCTAACCAACAACATACATCAAAAAGGTCAAATTATGAATCAGTATCACGTACCTTGAAGTCTCTATGTGGTAGGGCCACATGGTCTAGGTCCACATGAGGGTGAACCATTAGGTTAAATAGCTCCTGCTCTTTCTTCTTTGGAGGCATTACTACACTTGAAAAATTAACTGGCTGTGCTTTTTACAGGTGCACAAAAGGGGATTAGAAGAAGAAGGAAATAAAGAAAGGGAGTTCTGCTAATCTACAGAAAATTGAAATCTTTTTCTGCACCTTGAGATCTGTAGAACCTTGAACTTGATCACCTGTGACAATAGAGCGCATGAAAAAAAATAACCTTTGAAACAGATGAGGTAGAGGGATTTGTAGAGTGGAAGGGGTTTCCATTGACATGGCGTAGGTCCGTTGGGTAATGAATTGAACAATAAATTGTTTAACGGGTCTTTAAGCAGGAGCGTAGGTGATTGGACAGAGGTGACATTAGTGTTCGTCATTGCGCAATGGGTGTGGCAGGGATATAACAGTCAAGAGCGTGGTTTAGTTGTGGTGGAAACCACTTTTCACATGGGGTCATGGATGGTAAGTGGAATGGAATGGGGGGGGGGTGAGAAAATATGTGTTCCTGACACGTAGCGGGTGGGCCGGTTTGAAAAACCACCCATTTTAGACCCACCCCCGGCATTATATTTCAGAATATGAGGGGGGGGGGGGGCGCGGAAAAGGATTTGAACCGTCAAATGAGATGGATGGTGAGAGGAGTTTAACACTGATGGGACGTGATTGGATGGTGGGGTCGGGTGAGTAAATGTCACACAGGGGCATAGTTTGGGACTTTAAAACTTTAGGATATGACATAATATGTAAAATAACCTTTATAAATGAATTAATATCGAAACTTAGGATAAAAATTTTCTTTTGAATTTTCCACCATTTTATGAGAATACAAGAAATCCTTGGAATAAGTTCAAAAATTTCCACCATTTTTCCACCATTTCATGTATCTTCAAATTTATTTTCTCTTTTATTATACCTACCCTCTCACTAATCTAACATTTTCGCATCATTCTTTTGCAGGGTGCATTTAGGCTTCAAGACCCTAAATATTTTATTTTTATTTTTATGAAATTCTAACCTACTCTATCCCTTATTCCTTCCATTGAATCAAATTAAATTGTTGAGTCAATTTTATTTCTTCCTAACTATTGAGCTACCAAGATTAAATTGTTTGGAAAACTTTTTTTTTTTTTAAATTTATTTCTGACCTATCCAACAGAAATTTAAAATTGTTCAGTCATGCTTGGAATGTATGATTGAGAAAACTAATCTAATCAGCGGTGGCATTTTAATTTGTATCACTTTCAATTATATTCTTTTTTGGGGTTTTTCTTTCTTTTTCTTTTCTATTTCTTTTTTTTCTTTTCAATATACCCTCTTTTCTTTTCTTTTTTCATATTTTTTTTGGAAATCATTTGAATATTGAAAATCATACACAATAGGAAATTGCAACTATGAAATACTCAATCAGCTTGAGATCCTATAATTTATAGGACCCTAACAATAGCCACATATCATTGACAAACATATAGTTTTTTTGATAAATTTTCCCATAAACCACCCAAAAACCCATATATTTTGATAAATCTACTCAAAATTAACAACAAAGCTCATAAAAAAGGACAAAATATTGAATTTTTCCTTGGATGTACTAAAAAAAAACAAATAAAAAAATGAAACTTCTATATATGTGAATTTGGGAAACAATATAGTGAGAAATAACTTAGAAGGCTACTTCCAATTCCTATGGATTGCCAAAAAATCTAATAAATTTCAATAATTTGGTTCCCAAACAATATCTACAAGTAAATTTATCGTTGAAAATATTCTCCATATAGGTCAATACAACTGAAATTTATGTTGGGTGGCTTGAACTGAAAAATTGTACTATCATACAACAAATGGTGATTGGATTTCGTATCTATATAATACGTAGATCAATTCCAATGCCACACAATCTATATGATTTATGATTAAAGGTGGATTCAATTGGTGATTTCATGATTCACATGTTGCTGGTCCAAATGTTAGAAACTATATGGTGATTGTATGGTAGAATTACTGAGTTTGTACAATTTAAAATTCCCACTTTTTTTTTTTTTTATAGATTGGCTCCCTTGATCCATCTTTGTCAATAATAATTCTTAAGACTTCATGCTAGAATGAACTCTATGGCTATCAAACTATATTGAAGTGGCAAGAATGGAAACTTTATCTTTCAAAGGCTTGAGATTCTTGATATGGATTTGAAACTCATGTCTTTTGATGTCATATATGTTGAAGAATGTAACTAGTGTCAGTATTCATAATTGTATTTTAGTCATGAAAAAGAAAATTATTTATAAAATAATTTTATTGAATTATTAAATCATGGGTTTCATGCTTGGGTCAATCAGTGAAGCCTCCATTGTAGGTTTCTAGTATTTTTGTTGAGTCAAAGTCAACATAATTATGTAAGATATCCCTTATTGGGCTCATTGTGTCAATATATATATATATATATATATCAATCAAAGTATGTATTTCCTTCCTCCATCAAGTCTACCTATTCAATCTATTAAAAACATCCAAGTATCATTACAAGTATGCCTCTTCTACTACTTCATTTAAACCTCAATATAATATACAAAAACAACTATATATAGCCTATGAACTCAACCCAAATTGTGAAGGAAGAAAAAGTTGGAATCTGCAATTGAAAAAGAAAGATTACATATCAAAGTTCATAAGACGACGATGAGATTAGCAGGTCGAAATATGTAAGAGGACAATGAAACTATAGGGATGAAGTGTAGCATCATTACAATACTTAAGTATTGTATTATTGCAGGACCAAAGTGCAATATCATTGCAGGGTTGAAGTGTAGTTGCAATACCGAAGTATAGCTTTGTGTTACAAAATCAAAATACAATATTATTATAGGACCAATATCTATATTATGAGTAAAAAACTAAAGAACAAGTTGACTGGAAGGAAGGAAACCATAGAAAGAACTATTGGTTTATAAATTAGCTTCTCAGTTGACTTGATGGATGGAGGGTGGTGATGGTCTAAGTCAAAGGGTCTTGGTTTGTCACAACTTGATATGAATTTATTGAAGAGAAGGTTTGACTAGGTTTTCCCCTCAAAGAGGGGTTTTTCCCTAGTTGAGTGCCTACATATGGTGTATATTTGTTTTTATAGTTTTGGTAGTTGTTTTATGAACAAATAAATAATAACAATAAGAAGAAGAAGAAGAATTTAATTAAGAAATCACAAGCATCTATCAAAAGTAAAGAGAAATCAATTTAATATAAGACCTGATCTAATTTCCTTGGATTTATCAACATGGTATCAGAGCTTGGTTCCTTTTTAAGGGAAAGAAAAAGGTCAACAAAGTTTATTAAAACATCAAGGAGAACTTAATTACCTAGGACCGAGCTCCTAGTGGCATCAAAACAAAAATCCAGGCTTAACTAAATACCCTAGTTACTGTGTTAAGGCCGAGGGTTGAGGAGAAAATATTAAGGCTCATAAGCTCTATTCTGGAGCACCAAAAGGCTAGTCTAATAGCCCATATAAGGCCGAGTATCCTAACAAAAGGAATGTAGTCCTAAACATGACCTATTAAGTCTGAAATCACTTTTAAAGTGATACAAATTATTTGTAATCTAAAGCTCAAATTTTTTTATGGGTGACCGAAAACAAAGATTCTAATCTTAAGGAGTTTCAAGTGTTTAAGATATCTGAACAAGTGAGAAAATAACTCTTCCAAAAGCCGAGCTCATTAAAGAAAAGATTGATATCCTAGGTACATTTTCCATGATCAGAAATTAGGATTCGAATTCTGCAATTTCTCAAAAATTTGAGCCTGAACAGTCATCTAAAGGAAATCTTATTTTTGAAGTATATTATATCAATTCTTTCACATCAAAAGGAGTGTCCGCAAGAGTACACTTACTGTTGAAATATGTAACTATTTTTGGTCTTTATAATGACATATGGAATCAAGATTTTATGTATTTGATGTAATGATAATAATAAATTTAATATTGTTAATGGCATGGGTTTCATGCTCAAGGAAATTTATTTTTATAGGTCAAGTTCCCACTGTGAGCTCTTACAGTTTGTTATTGAGTCATCGAGTCATTAGAGTCGTTTTCATGTATGAAATACCCATTTGGGGCATGTTACATATTTTAAGAAGATTATTTGAGTCAAAGAAAGAGTCAAAAGGACCCTCCAAGACCTTGTCAATGTGATACAATCAGGTCAGCCTACTAAATGAATAATTCGGCCTAGAGACAATTGCAAGTCGGCCTCAAATCATGGACAAGAAGGCTATTTAAGGGAGAACTTGACCTCTTTCAAGAACACAATTCTCACACTGGACACTTGAACACAAGGAAGTGAAAAGGAGCGAAGAAGATATGGACGAAGGAAGAGAAGAAAGGACTAATTTCTTAATTTTTTTTGGGTTATTTTCTCTCCACACGTGCGAGGAAGCTAGGGCACATTATACTACTGAAAATAAGAAATATAGTCACCTCGAGAAGACAAAATTAAGGTAAGGAAATTATCTATCTTGCAAGGATTTAATTTTCTTATAGGGGTTGTTGGTCAAGGGTCTAGGTATTGGAATTTGTCAATTGAAGATTCTATAAGAAGAAAAATTTTGTGGGTTTTCCTCTCAATATTGGAGAGGTTTTGGCTGGATGATCACCTATATCTTGTGTCCTTTGTCTCATTTTTATGTTTTGGTATTTGTTTGATGGAGAAAACAAAATATTAATCAAGCTAAAGATGAACCTAATTATGAAAAGTAAAAAGACTTCACAAGTATTTATCAAAGAGAAATCACCTACTCTTTTCACCCCTTATATTTCTCAACATGGTATGAGAGCTAAGGTAACAAATCAAGGAAGGGAAACTCAATAACGGACACTCAAGGACCAAAGTTCTAGAATATTATCAAGAATAAAGAATACCCTTTCATCTCTAAGACATTACAATGACTAGGATCACTTCATCATCTTGAAGAAAGGTAGAAGAGGACCTACAAACCCTAGAAGCATTCTTGGGAACCTCACTCAATAATCACCTCTAAGAAGGAGACCTAAAAAGACCCTAACTACACTTAAATTGAATATATCTACAAATTGAAGTATCTTAAAGTATACTCATCCAAAGGGAAGCTAGAAGAATGGCGTTGTCACCATCAAGAATTCGAGGTGACCTCCAATATTTGAAGGATCATATTTTGAAAGAAATCTCCATCAATAAGTCATCAAAATCAAGATGGAAGCAGATTGAAGATATTGTCATCATGGAGTATCTTCTAAAGTAAGTATCTTTAATGTCCACATCATAATCTATCAAAATGTCTTTTTTCAAGGAAAGCAACTAGTTGGTTGGGGATTCAAACTTTCTTGCATGGAAGAAAAGGAAAAATATGAACCTCATAGAAAATAAAGTTATAAAACATGTTAAGGGATCAATTACTAAACCTAAAAAGGAATAAGATCAAGCACTTGAAAAATACATGAAAGGGGAAGTAAGGGTTCAAAGGATTCTAATAGAATCTGTCAAAGATCCCATCATTCCCTATGTATCAAAGCTAGAAACGTCAAAAGAAATATATGCCAAACTTGTAGAATTTTTCTCCGTAAGCACTGCAAGAGAAGTGACATCATTAAGACAAGAACCCTACAAGATGAATATATCAAAATAAGAAGGAATAACCTCATATTTTATGATGGATTCTTAAATAAGGTACCAAATACAAGAGTTGGGAGAAATAATGTCTGACAAGGAAATGACTACTATAGTGCTCAATGCGCTATCAGAGGAATGGGGTAACTTTACATCAAGCATCTATGGGAAGAAGGAAGCTACTCCATTCAAGGAATTATGGTCACTATGAAAAATTTAAGAAACCAGGTTGAAGGAAAAAAGTGTTGTAGGATCAAATGATAAAACTCAAGCATATGTTGCCATGGCGAAGAGGAAAGGAAGGTTTGGGAAATTTGGTCCTCAAAAAAGGTAGAAGAATATTTCAAAGTTTCAATGCTATGGATGTGAAGAATATGGGAACTACAAGAGAGATTATACCAAACTAAAGAAGGAAAAAAAAAAAGTGGAAGAGAAGAATCCCATGTCACTGAAGAAGTGGAAGAGGCTGAAAAGAAGAAATCCAAGAAGGAAGAAGTAAAAGATCTCTACTATGATTGAAATAAGTCTTATCCACCTGGTTATTTTTAGTTTTTGTAAAATATGGATATTATGGTAGGAATAATTAGAAGCATGATATGATGCATCGTTTTAGGATATGACATCATAGGAGCATACAATTAAAGCAAGAGCTCAAGACATCATCGTAAGAATATTGAAAGATATATGAAGTATAATTCCACGACAATCATTATTAGAAGGAATTAGCTCTTGATAACCTCACTAGAAGTATAATTAGTACTTATGGGTAGAAGAGAATCATATAATATATGAAGCTCATCATACATCATTGGAAATGAGCATTTGCAGGATGAGGATATTCAAGATCCTCCATTGGAATATTCATTAGAAGGTTTATCTCTTGGAAGAAGCGTCTTGCTGAGAATACCACCTTGGTTGGGATTCAATTTTCAAGATTGATGGTATGATGACAAATAAATGCAACATGTCAAAGATGGTTGAAATACTCTTAATCAAGGAAAGAAAGCTGTTGAATAAAGTCTAGATGACCAAAAATAAGGAAAGAGGTATGTATGCATATAATAAGTTAAGTCATGTCATCATACAGTTGCAGACAACTAGGATAGATACTCTATCTCATGAGTATGATCAAAATAAAGTGTTCTCTTCTATTGGAAATATGCATTAAAGGCATGGTTCACATATTGACTAGATTAAATCACTATAATATATCCTCATATAAAACATGAGGTGGTTGATAAAGATGATGGAACTATGATTGGGATTTCTTGGGAAACAATATGTGAATAAGCCTAAAAGAAGAGTTTGTGAAAGATGAAACTATGTTCACATAGAAAAGGAAATCAACATACAATGATTAGAATATTTGGCTATGATATGTCCATGGGAAAGTTATGAAGACCTTGGGAAATTTTGGAAAAAAAGAAGAAGACCCTTGACAAACTAATGCCTTGGAGATGTGTCAAAATGAATACATGATGTTACAATAAGAAAATATCATGATGAAGGGCCATCAAAAAAGGTAAATTTGATTTTATGTTCATTTTTTAATTTTTGAAAAATATATGGATGGGCTAATTACATGGATACCAAAATAAATGTGTGGATGTAATATAAAACTAATTAATCATGTGGTGGGATGGAATATCTTGAAAGAAACATGAAATGGAAAAGGTAGTTGTATGAGGAAAAACCATATATGGTTTAATGGATCACTCCCGATGAAAGAAAGGATGACATGACTTCCTTGATTCGAGAAGAAAAGTGATGGATGGAAGATTCCCTATGAATAATTCCCAAAGATGAAGGCTCCATAATCTTAAAAATTAAATTCATGACATCGAATGAAGGAGTGCTACAAGTAGCTGAAGGTCCCATGATATCCACCAATGAAGAAAGAACTATCGCTGAAAATAGGTCCCTAGTTAAGAGGGAGACAGGAAGCAAGTTTCTGATTAGGAATAAAATTGGAAGGAAGTCCCTAAGCTAAGAGGGAGCTTGGATAAGTCCCTGGTTGAGAGGGAGCTTGGGTACATTCCTTCATAGGAATGGGTATATCCTTCCTAGTTGATATGGAGAGATAGACACATCATTCTTGTCTTCACTTGGGGAGAAAGAATGGAGGATTGGGTGAGAATATTGCATCTGATACTCTTTGAGGATGTGGTAGGGAATCCAAGTTAATATTAGTCGTAGAGGATCAATATTCTTTGAGGAATGGGAATCCAAGATAAGAATAGTCCTGGAAGGACATAGCCTGTGAACAACTAGGTGGGGTATGCTCCTTGAGAGACAATGATGATGATGTATATAAATCATCGATATCACTATCATTGTGCAATGATATTAGTCAAGGCATTTCTATGTGACAATGTTGGATGATATGATGCTGAAAATATGGGTTACCATTTCGACTCTTCTTTTGAGAATTCTTTAAATTCAGAATGTCCAGGTACCTTGTATGGAGTATGAATACCTCCCTAGTTAAGAGGGAGTGTTGAAATATGTAACTAGGTTCGATATTCATAATGAAATATGTAATAAATATTTTATGTATTTGATGTAATGAGAAAAATAAATTTATTATTGTTAATCTTGAGGCATGGGTTTCAAGCTCAAGGAAATTTATTTGTATAGGTCAAGCTCCCATTGTGAGCTGTTAGGGTTTGTAATTGATTCATTAAGTCATTAGAGTCATTGTAATGTATGAAAGAACCATTTTGGGCATGTTACATATTGTAAGAAAACTATTTGAGTCCAAGAAAGAGTCAAAAAGACCCTCCAAGACATTGTCAATGTTCTACAATCAAGTCAGCCTACCAAATGAACAATTCGGCCTAGAGACAATTGAAAGTTAGCCTCAAATCATGGACAAGAAGCCTATTTAAGGGAAAAATAAACCTCTTTCAAGGACACACTTCTCACACTTGAGACTCGACCACAAGGAAGTGAAAAGGAGCGAATAAAAGAAAGACAAAGGAAGAGAAGAAATGACAAAATTCTCAATTGTTTATGGGTTATTTTCTATCGACACGTGCGAGGAATCTAGGGCACATTTTAATGCATAAAATCACAAATAGAGTCACCTCAAGAAAACTTAATCAAGGCAAGGAAATGATCTATGTTGCAGGATGAAATCACTAAAGAACTAGTCCAAGTATAGCGAAGGAAAAAAAGGGTTAAAAGAGGCATAATATTTTCATGTGTGAAAATGACAGTCAATTGCAGGGGGTCGATAATTGCAGGAAGGAAGGCCAAACGTTTTAGAATAAGATTGCAAGAGTAAGGTCAACGATGAAGTAAATATTGCAACAATATCAATAAGAAATTTACTTTGACTTAAAGCAAGGATTGACTTGGCCTTGGAGGGGCTGTTGGTCAAGGGTATAGATATTGGAATTCATTAACTAAAGATTCTATAAGAAGAATAATTATGTGGGATTTCCTCTCAAGATTGGAGAGGTTTTGGTCCTGGATGATCGCCTATATATTGTGTCCTTTGTCTCATTGTTAATTATGTTTTGGTAGCTGTTTGATGGAGAAAACAAAATATTAATCAAGCTAAAGAAGAACCTATTAAGAAAAGTAAAAAATCCTTCACAAGAAGTTATCAAAGATAATCCAAATACTCTTGCTTCCCCCTATATTTCTCAACAATTATAACTAGAGCATCATATACAATAAGAAACATTCAAAAGGCCATTTCTCTTTCTAAATAAGTGAGAAATTCTAAATCTAAGGTCTAGTCTACAAAAAGAGCTACAAGCAGTAAAGGAGTGTAACATTGATAAGTCTCTTTATTTGTCAAATACTACCTTGGAGACCTATAGCCAACCTAAGAGACTATTGAATACATTTTGAAATATATCAGTGATATAAACGAGATGATATTTTGAAAAAGGAATAGTCTTCCTGGAAGCAGTGATAGAAAATCATCGTAAAGATCTGAAGCTGTCATAAAAATCAAGGATAACAACACTCTTGTTTGGGGAAGTCAAGGTCTCAAAAGAAATTCTTGTCCACCATTTAAGAATACTATGAATTCATATTGCGCAATACCCAGGATCTTCTCAATAATTGAATATAAGAATGCATCTCATTCCAAAAATCTAAATCTCATTAGCCGACAATTTCACACAAGACAAGTTCACACAACCATTCTCCAAGCCAATAACCTTTGGTTTATCACTTTATGGTTTATGAAGACCATATTCTCAAGATTCTTCAACTTTCAAATTAAAATTATGCATTAACTCTTATTTCAAATCAAATGAAATCCAATGCACCAAATAAACTCCAATCTATTTCTTTGTGTGAATAACTCCATCAATCTATTTAACTCCATCAAGCTCTATGCAATCCATTTGCATAAACATCGCCCACAGAAATTAGATCAACATGCTTACCTTTCTCATTACTTGACAATTTCAGCTGTGCCTTCAACGCCATGAATTGAAACTTATCAAAACATAAAACACCATTCAATCAAAATCAAAGCTTGAATTTTACATGCACCTTTTCCATTCCCAATCCAATTAACATTCAACGGTCCCACCATCACAATTACATTCACATACGTTGGGTTCAATTAAAGAGTGCGCCCTTACTGTTATATTCAATCTGGTAACTTATATAATTTAAACCTTGTTTGCCAATTAATTTTAAATACATTACTTTTGGATTTAAATCTCAAACATCATTCTGTTCACTCAGTATTCATTGCATTATTTCCCAACCTGTACACACATAATTTCAACGAATCTCCATAAATAATGCGCCCATCATCTTTATGCAAATACCCATATAACTTACCTGTTCGAATTCTTGCAATAATCTCCGGACCGCCCTTCAGATTCTGAACTGCGCCTTCTTGGAATCGATCTTTTGAATTACAGCTGATCTGATGTGATGAATTTCTCCCACGCTTTTAATTACAATTTCACTGGTCGAACACCATTTCTATACACAGTTTCTTGTTCTGCGTTCCCCTTTGAAAAACGTTCACGCATTTTCCCATCTTTTGCAAACTTAATTTACTTACAAGCCGACTTAACCGGAATGCATACCTTTAAATTTTGGACAGGGATACGTACAATGCTTCCGCCAGCGCTGATTCGATTTTAAAGGACCTTCTCACCGCTTGCCAATTCTGGAATTGAATTCCTCAATCGTATTTTCTAATTACTTGGGCGCTCCATCAAATGCAATCAACATTCATCTTTAAAACAGTAACTCAAACTCTGCAATTCAATCGATCATGACTTCAACACAAAATGGCTCTTAAATCTTAAACGCTATTCAACCTTTTCGATCTACGTACTTCCCTTACCAAATCGAATTCTATTCGATTATACCCAATCAGGTCTTCAACGTTGTTGAAGTTTTTCTCAGCGCTCTTTCTGCATTCTTTAATGCTAAATTCGACTTTTGCCAGAATGTAATTCAGCTCATTCAAATTTAATTATTTTGCCAGCTCGTTGACTGGTATTCCTCCTCTGCAATTCCAATGTCAGTTCACTGTATTTAGAATTCAAATTATTAAACTGATCACCTCTGCATCGATTATTATGAATTTCAGGCATCAATCGATTCAATCTATTTGACTTCAAGAACAGATCTGTTTATATATTGCTGCTCCTATTCCCATAGCTATGATCTGATATCACTCTACATCACTACGCAATCAATACAACAGTTGAATTTGCATTTAAAAACAACTATTCACACATATTCAGACCAGCCCAGCGCATTCACCATTTGATTAGTGTTGTACAAAATTGCATCGATTATTCAAATCTACAGAATTCCACACCAAACTGTAGACTCAAATGCATTACAATATACCCTTTTTGCAGAGATTTAACACCATTTTACCCTTAATGATTTGCATGGCAGTTTTCACACAAAATAAATGTGATTTCAAGCCCATCGACCATTTCTTCATTAATTCAACAATGCCATGAACTTCAGGAAACAAATATACAATTTCTCAATCAATCAACCAATGTATATAAACTGAAACAAAACCATGACTTGCAAACTCTTATTTGGCCTGATATTCGTAATCTGTGGCCCTTACAAACTGCCCGAAGGCATCCAATCAGAAAACCTCTCACTCTCTACACACACTCACTCACAATCTCTTCTCATGCCTTTGAGGCTTGATGAATTTATACAATTTTTAAAAATGAACTAATTAAATGCTCAATCCCCTTAATATCTCAATACCACTAAAATATCTCAGCAAGTCCCTAAATCTCTCAACATCCCCAAAAGATAGATTCTTATCCCTAAAACTTAGAAACTAATTCCAACTTAGGCTCCCTCATTAATTCTAAATAATCTAGAAACTAATTTCTCTCACATTTACAATTTCTCACAAATAATTAATTAATCACTCAAAATAATTTTAATATTTACATGAAATTTAATATTTCTTCAAAACATGAAACTCCCTAGCTTAGATAAAATACAAGGTGTTTTTCGGAGCTAATGCTCCAAGATCGCATCCAAAAAGAATCCCTTTTAACAACAAGGAAAAAGGTATATTCATGAGGCATGCATAATATATTCATTTGTTAAGGGTCTAACACAAAATATTTCAGGATTAGCTGTATATGATTCTAGGTTTGGTTGCCTTCATTATCGAAGTTGTTGATATTTATATTAATATCTAAGACCGTAAACCCTAGGTGGCACATGAAAACTATATGAATATAGTATCTCTAACCTTATTCCTTTAGTATTTTTGACTTCTGTTTGGAAGTAATCTAGGTGTCAAATAAACCCTAGTGTTGAATGAAGAAGTGAATCTAATTTGATTTTTTTCTAGACCTAGGTTTGTACATGGAAACCCTAGATTCCATCCTCTTCATGATTCTATGTGTTGACTTTGATTTTGTGTCCGGCCAACAGTAGGGGATCTCCCCGGTAGAAAGTCCCAATTAGACCTTGAACCGTTTGGAGTAGGGATCCCGTCCGGGGTGTGGGTCCGGCTACCGCTTAAGATGCCTTCCCTTCGGTCTTAAAAGAACCTGATTGGACCTGTGGACACACACTTATTCACATGATACAGAATACATGATTGATGCATTAGACACGAATCAAACACTATGCGTAGCAAGATTATAAATAAAGCATGTACACCTCAGGAGATGTCATTAGCAACACATCTTTGGGGTACTGCTTGTAAGGTAATCTGACCACGAAAGAAATAGTTCTTTATGGCGAGATGTCCCTTTATTTTCTGAAAGATAAAACGAAATGCTAACAAAATAGTTCATTAACATTCATTAATAGAATAGATGATAAATTGAACATCATTGATACAACACAGGTAGCCATGACGCATAAATTATGACATACAGAGTGCAGCTTCATTAATCATCGGATGTTCTGAAACTGTACAAGGAATACACATAGTGTTCACGCGGCAAAACACATCATAACCATAGGGTGTTTTAGCAAGTGTCTGTATTCATATGCACAAGAGTATAATCTTTCAGTACAATGCCCTGTATCTCTTGAGTTTCCAAAAGTAAAAAGCCCTAAATAAGCTCCCGAGGCGGAGTATTTATAGAAAGAAACCCGCCTCTTGGGCTTCCTTGACTTTTCGTCTTCTGACCGTTGTCAAGCTTTGCGACCTGGCCTCTTTTCTCACAATCGCGACCGAGCCGTTGATGCGCTCCTCGACTCCGAGCCGTTTGCTATGACCATGACTGACTGGTTGTTACACTGGCGGGGACCTGATCGGGTCGTGGGGTCGTGCAAGTTGTAAGAAAATGTCCAGAAGACTTCCATACTTGCGATCGGGTCGCCGGGTCGCTGGGGTCGCAAATCGTGAAAACAGATACACATGCGACCTTGCGACCTTGCGACTAGGTCGCTAGGTCGCGGGCTCGCAAAAGGAGAAAAACCGAAGACATGCGACCTGTGACCTCGCCAGAGATGCGAGTTCTTTGGGGTTTTACCAGCATCTACTTGTTCTGAAAATGAACCCTTGTTTGCTGGGGAAAACCTTGGCTCTTATGTGCAAACAGAGTGGTTCTTCCTGCAATAAAATAACGTAGGTCACATATCTCCATGATTGAAACAATAATAGTGCTAAAGGAATTTTAATTAATTTTCAAAAGTGAAGAACAATAAATTAAGACCCCTGTGTGGTCAAGACTTTGTCATCAGAGCCGCAAGTGGAGGCTGAGTCGCATTCTCTGATTCTGCAAAGAGTTGTGACTATGCAACCCAAGACATTTGACATGGTGACAATTGCTCTGTTCTCATCCCCTTCTAAACACCAAACAACAACGTGGTCCAAGTGCCCAACAAGACGCGCGCAAGTCCCGTGGTAGTGACATCGGATAACAAAGGATTATATCGCATGATGCAATTGCTAGGGAGTATTCCCTGGGCAATATATGTGATTCACATTCCTGCTATCGATCTTGGCAATCGAACCATATTCTTTCGCTGACAGGAAAATAATCACTTATGGTATGCTAGTTTTTAGTGCCTTTGGACAGAGAAAAACGCTTCGGAGATTAAAACAACCATATGTTCATTTTTCTGATATCCGTTCACAGCTTTACGACATAACGTGTTGACCCTATCGCATTTTAATATCACTATTCATCATAGACAGATCCTCAACACGATTTGTGAGATGATGAATATGCCTGAATTTCAGACTTTTATGAACGACCCTGTTCTGATGCGAAGCTTGATTATGAGTAATCTGTAGATGTGGGAAATTATTGACAGGCACCTAGAATTTGTACACATACTCAATGACCTCGGAACTCTGAGGCAGCCTTTGGATGTAGCAAGGAGTCCTGAACTCCATGCGAGAGATGATGGGAAATATGACAGGACCATGCGTAACATCGAATCATCTCCGGAAGGCTTTAACCTGCTCAGTCGTATATATGAAATAGTTCGAGAGCCGTTTCTCAATGCAACAACAATAGGAGGTGACAGTGGGAACTGACTCGGGCTCTAATTCTTTTTCTGCTCTGTTTGAACAAGGGCCAGACCAAGCTAGAGCTCAAAACACAAATCCTTCAGCCACTGCGTCTGATGCAACTGGCTCACCTGCTCCAAATTCAGATCTCCTTCCTAATTCGTTTTATGTGCATGGAAGCATGCATTGGGCGGACAACGTCGCATGTGATGCGGCATGGAGAGCAGGAATATAATTTATCCAGCTCATCATGAACAAATATTAGAGCTTTGGCGGAGAATGAGACACGTGGGAGGTGAATTTGAGTTTCCCGATGGGGTTGCATGGTCGGAAATATCTTTGGGTCGCAGTTCTCTGTGGGCATATCACTCTGCGACCTCGCGACCTCTGAGGGGTTGTACAGTCGTGGGGTCGCGATTCTTGCCCATCAGCCTGCATCGCGACTCAGCGACCTGAAGGGGTCGCGCGACTGCTTTTACAATGGTCGCAGGGTCACAGATCACAAATTCATTTGCTCTACTAATCATGCGACTCAGCGACTGTTCCTCCTGCATTTGCGTGTGAACGTTTTACTCTCTCCATCGAAAAATCGCCCAAGAATCAAGCGGAATGATGCCATGCATTGGACAGGCTTGCATGCATTGCAACCCGGTGCTGCGAGTTCTCCACGCATAAGGCGGCTGACACCTTCCTTCTGCCAGATCAGAAACAAATAGATGTTTCCTCCGAAAACCATGCTGATTCGATGTAGCGTTTTTCTTTGGGCATGGGAGGTGAGCTAGACCTGCTCTGTCACCCATTGTACATTTAACAGTCTGCTCACAGCTACATCCATGCCGTCGTGGTTTTATTATAACCTCTGGCTTGTATTTTAACGTACGTTCTAGAGACTAGACTGTGGCTGAAAGCGCTTGCGCCCATATGAAATTTCCCTCCATTGAACGCGCGCCAATATATAACGTTTACACATAGTTCTGCATAACCGTTCGAATGATTGTTGTATCACGCTGTCATATGTCTGTTGTAGGGTTCCGTTTCACGTTCAAATATCAATTTGCCAATATATATATATGCTCCACGTTGAAACATAGCGTTTGACCACGTAGACATATGCTGCCAATGTTTATTACTGATGGAAACCTCAGTAATGAAAACCTTTGAGCCAATCGAAATATTGCGTCCCATGCAAAATGGATTTCTGCGCCACGTTTCCACGTCCTGTAAATTGCTTCACACATTTACCGAGTTTGAAAGACCTGCCATCGACGTGTGGCTCCATCCAATGTGTTTTATATAGTTATGATCCACCACGTAATCGTGAAGTTGACTACCATATGTATATATGCCTCAAATGTTTTAACACAGGTTTAAAACCTCGACATGTATGGCTCTTTGACTGTGCTCGAACACAACTGCTGCGTACACACGTCTATTCAATCCGTGCATTACTTGCGCCATGTTTCCACGTAACTTTGACAGCTGCATTTGTATATGGCTCCAAACATCCACTATCGACCTTTGCGTCCGCTCCATGTTTTAACAATAACCTTTGACCATTATATATGCTCAATACATTTTAACGTAAGTCGAAACTGCACCACAGAAATGTTTGAGCTCTGTTGTCATGAGTTTCACATGGTTCTGATCCTTTGCGCGTATATTTGCTCTCAAATCATTAACCACGATTTGAAAAACTGCCAACGAGCCTTTGACTCTGTGCCATGTGCGCATGTATTTTGTTGCACCATCTTACGTGGCGCTACACCTCTAAAAAATGACTGTAGATTGTCATACATGCGCCATAATAATATCCGCTGCCATGTTTGAAACATAAGTTTCGACCATAGTTTATCTGCTCCACGTCATTTTACCATCAATCCAAACTCCACCAAAGAAATATTTTAGCTCGATTAATGCATTTGATAGAGTTCTTATCCGCGCTCTTATATGGATGTGCCCCCACTTATAAAGTCTTCACATAGTGCTACCATATGATTTGATTAATATATCCGTTCAAAAGATTTTAAACCTATTGGAAATGTATCTTTATATGATCCATGATCCGTGCATTTCATATAATATTAAAACCATATGTTTCTATCCTTTTGTGCCTTAGTTTTAATATACAATATGACATTTTATTTTCTTCCGATTGCTAGCGCAACTAGATAAAAATCTTTTATGCCACGGCCACCACCTCATAACATGAATGCTTTTGTTTTGAAAGGTCGAGAGTTGAAATCTGCTGCTCAAACTACATGATGGCTGCTTTTAATGTTGACCCTTTTCTACTTTGTGGTTCTAGAGACTCTCTGTGTGGATACATCCATGGGCCTGGCTACCAAAAGGCGTATGTGTTCAAACATGACCTTTTGGGTTCAATTTGAGGTTCCTCATCTCTTGTGGTCCCGCATAGACAAACTTTATGGATATGAAAGAGCAAGGATACTAGGGTTTTAATGCCATTTCCTTGCTCCACGTTGTACTCCTTGCAACGTAAATAATTTCACACCATGTAGCTTAGGATTCATAAATGTTGTTTCTCAACGATGCGCCCACATATTTGAAGAATTTGCCTTTGGCTTGCCAAACCAACATGTGTGCTTTCGTACTGCTACCTGGCACAGGAACGCCTCGAATGAGATGGTCATTGTCTAGAGAAAACTTCTGAGTCCGCTTTGTTCACCGGGCTATACTAGACTCATCGAAGTGGCGAACTATGTTTCTTTGCGTGCGCCCATCGACATTGAGATGGTATGATGCAGGATCTGGACATTTCCAATGGAGCATTTTTTAAACATCTGGTGCGCACTAGTGAAGAAAGCTCTTGCATCAGTGACATAGAAGGTTCTCTTTGATCAACATGTATCGCACTATCCTCCCTTTAACAGTACTGATTACTTGCTCCTGATCCTCCCCTGTTCCGCAACTTTTGCCTCATCGTTGAGCCCAATTTTATTACCCTTGATGTCGTGATACGACTGAGGGGTTTGTCACCCGTGGGGTCGACCTGTGTGGAACATTACGACATCATAATTATTATTTGATAATGGTGACCACAGATAAAACATATGAGACTAGCAAATGTAACAGAGGTATTCAAACCACATGCTTAATGACCTATGGCGACAGGGCCTTTAATTGTTAAATATACAAAATTTTCCCATTTAAAAGTATGCATGGCAATCTCATTACACATGACGCGACTGTGATAAGAGTGTTCGATCGGATGCCAGATGATCCCTCCCACATATGGCATGATTGCAGCGACAACATCAAGTCATGGTGATGAGACAACTCGTGAGAGGTTGGGGATAGGTCGGCGGGATGTTGTTGACTACCGGTCAGGTGAAAGACTTTAACGCCTAGGCGAGCAGAGGGGGAACCCGAAATTTTAAATATACCCAAAATTTTGGGTGGTGTTGTAGCGGCTACAACAAATGGCGAACCACTGGTAGAATCCAGCATCTCTGTCAGTATCACAACAAAAGTCTGAATCCGGATAGTAATGCAAGGGAATATTGAACAAGCTGCACGGGTACCCTTTGTATTACTTTGGCCCTTTACGAGTATGCCTAATCCTTGTGCCTCACTAAGTCCCGCTAATCAGAAACACATCAAAGAGAAAGCTCACAGACGCCGGTAGCTTGTTGATGATGTATGGAATCCAAAAAGAATCCCTTAGAACAATGAAGGAAAAAGGTACGTATTCATGAGGCATGCATAATATATTCATTTGTTAAGGGTCTAACATAAAATATTTTAGGATTAGCTACTTATATGATTCTAGGGTTTGCTGTCTTCATTATCGAAAGTTGTTGATATTTATATTAATATCTAAGTCTGTAAACCCTAGGTGGCACATGAAAACTATATGAATATAGTATCTCTAACCTTATTCCTTTAGTATTTTTGACTTCTCAGGTTTGGAAGTAATCTAGGGTGTCAAATAAACCCTAGTGTTGAATGAAGAAGAATCTAATTTGATTTTTGCTAGATCTAGGGTTTGTACATGGAAACCCTAGGATTCCATCCTTCGTTTTTCTATGGAAACCCTAGATTGTCGAATTTTTGGTATCACATATTTTGATTTTTTGTATTTGTTAATAAGTATTCCATGTATAAAGAATATGGGTAAATTTAGAGGGAGAAATTTAATGAAGGAAACCTTACAAGGTTTTAAAAAGGAAAAACTCCAGGTATGTATAAACCATAAGAATCTCTTCATTAAAGGACATGATATTTTTGAAATTTACTACTTTCTTATGTTTATATTTTTGAATCATAAAGATTCTTGTTAGGGTGATCAATCATTATATTGAATCTACTTATTATACCATCTCTTATCATTTGATCATTCTTGTGAAACCCTAACCTTTAGGGTTCACTGTAAAACCATATCCGCTTGATGCTAAAGGTATGCCATTGTCAATAATGAAACCCCAGTACACTTAGGGGTTGTTGATAAATTATAGAACATATAAAGAAATCCTATTATTTTTAAGGTTTTTATAATGTCATGGTAAATACCCTAGTCCTCTAGGGTTTACTGTTAATGTTGAGGTTCTATAATGAAAACATAGATTTTTAGGGTTTGGTGAATTATATTTTATGAGAAAAACCCTTGTAATAACTAAAGTGAGATCCTAGGAATAAAACCCTAGGTGTATATCCGTCAGTATGATAAAAACCCTAGCCTGGTATTTATTGTTGTGTATATAAATTTTATGTATTGATGTTTGTATCTTGGGTTTACCTAGTAGATATTGATATGAAATTCTAGTGAAATCCTAGATATGTATATGCGAGTATTCTAACTTGATAGTTGATTAATGAAATATAGGATTTGTAACAAAACCCTAGTAGAGTTTGTTATGAATTATATGAAATAATGTTGATAGTGCTATATTGTATTTATATATTGACTGTAAGTCTTGATGATGAAGTCTAGGGTTTGTGAAAAAGCCCTATAAAGTTGCTAAAGTCTACAATATAAAAAGATGTGACCCTTGCTAAATATAAACCTAAATAGGTTTAGGCATTTGATGTCTAAAGCTTGAATGTTTTTATGCTTCCATTATAATGACATGATTTTGATATAGTTGAATTCATAATTATGTATATTTTTATTTGGTTGTACTTGCTATGTTAGGTCCCTATATTACTAGTGTAGTCCCTTATTGTTGTTAGTGTAGCCCCCTTATTGTTATTGTTGTACCCTATAACCCCCATATTGTTATTATTGTGCCCTTACATTATTATTGTTAGGTCGACTAGGATTATATTGTGACCCCATGGACTCCTATATATAGAAAGGAGGTTTTTTCATTTGTATCATCCAAGAATTGTTCATTTACGTAATTTAAAGGAGGTTTCCCCCTCGAAGTGGTTTATTTCTAAGGTGTTAATCTCTATTTTCTTCTATTTTTGGAGCCGGTTTCATAACATTTGGTATCAGAGCTTTGGATTCTAGGGTTTCGCTGCTCCAAATAGGTCATCATGGAATTTGCGCTATAAATTTTTGTATAAGAAGTTTCAGAAGCTGAATTTTTTATCACGCGAAACCAAAATCTTGAGGAACATCTTGTAAAAATTTCAGATCTTGGTTCGTAATATTTGTGGAGATATGATCTGTGGAAGTTAGGGTTTTTGCAGGCTCCCAAATTTCATCTAAATGAGGTGACCTTGGGAAAATCATAATAACTCTCTCTCTGAGAATTATATTGAAATTATGTAAAAAGTAGCCAAAAGTACATAGACTTTAGATTTATGTGCATCAATTTCAGAGCCAAAGTAGGAAACAGTGACATGTGGCATGTCATACAAGTTCGCTCTACTAAACTAGTCCATAATTAGGTCATTGTGGGATATTGGGAATAACTTTGACTTTAAGCATCCAAATTAGGTCAGACCTATGGAATTCAAAAGAAGATTCAAAAGGCTACTACAATACCTAATTTCAGATATTGAAGATATGAAATCACAGAGATAATTCAGTTTCAATATCGAGCTCCTCAAAAGCAAGAAAAATGTGCGTATTTTTTTCAAATTGCATAAGTCTTGTTTAAAAAATCAGTTTGAAGTCATTCCAAGGGCATTTTGAAGCATTGATATCAGTAGTGGGTTCTAAACTACCCCCTAAAAAGAATTCAACACCCATTAAGTCCTTATAATGTTCTACTATGAATCATGAAGATGAAGAAGGGCAACATGATAAATCAAAATTACAAGAGAAAGTGCACCAAATTTCACTCTCTCAAAGAGAAAAAAAATGAAATGGAAGTTTTGAAGAAAGACGTGGAAGCTAAGATGGATGGTTTGAAGAACGACATGGAAGCTGTTGGAAATATTTTCATTGATGGAAAAGGAGCACAAAGGAGCAACACCAAGACAAGGAAGCAGATCAGATTCAGATGGAATTGTTGCAGAGATGTCACACAGGGTTTAAAGTATCAGTGGGTTGCAGCTGCCCATTTGGGGTTTTTGCTGTAATGAAAAATGATGGATAAGAACCACATAAATTGAATATAGAGGTTAAACCATAGAAGACTTTATTGTGAGGATTTTGGCCTCTGTTTTAATAAATTGCAAAATTTTGTTTATCTGTATATACTTGGAAAATTTCCCAAAGGGTTCATCTCTTCAATTCATTGAATTTATGGTAATTCTGTGTAGATTGTGAAGTGTGTAGAATTAAATTCTGTGTAAAGGAGTGGAGGAGGGTTTGAATGTGTATTAGCCTCTGTGTAAATATGGAGAAGGAAGGTTCCAGATAAATCGAAGTTAAAACTGAAATCCGGCAGAAATATGGCTTCAAACGCAATTTAAACAGAGTTTGCAGGTTAAGTGGTTTTGAAGGAAACCAAACACTGTTTTCGCACAACCTTTGCGTTGTGAGCGGTTTTTCCCATTTCGAACGTGATTGAATGATATTGTGACACATCAGGAGCACAATACCACCCATTTCGCGTTGCTTTTGGGTGATAAAGTTCCGGGGTCGATTGAATGCGATTAAAATCTGCGTGGGAGTTAAAAAAAGGTATGGACCTAACGCTGTATGCAATGAAGTTTTATTAAGGGTTTTAAGTCCGGAATTATTTCCGAAGGTCTAAATGTTCCGAAGGTTTTTTTAATATTTCCGAAGGTTTAATGATATTTCAATGGAGTTTTATTAAAGTGGTTGAAGTTCGGAAATACACTGCCGAGGGGATTTTAGCCTTTGTTTAAAAGTAAATTAAACATTTCCGAAGGTTCTGATATCCATTCCGAAAGAGTTTAAAACATTGGGTTAAAGTGAGTTATATTGTTCCAAAGGTTAAAAAGGGAATTTGCATCCGAATATTATAAAAGTGGATTATAATGTTTTGAAAGGGAAAAGGGACTTTTAGCTTCTGTGGTGCATTTTTATTAAATAAATCAAGATGAAGTGGCAGTGATGTGGCGATAACATGGAAAGGTGACGTGGCATGATGACATGGAGATGACGTGGACCTGGCTCGCATATCGCAAATCACAAGATCGGAGGGGTGAAGATCGTAAGAGCAAAGTTGCATTGCGAAGGATAGAAGCGATGCGATGTGCCGATGCGAAGGGACACGTGGCAACGCAATGCAATATCGTACATCAATGATGCTTATGTGATAAGAATTCGTAAGTTATAGAACTTTCCATGTGAGCGATGAATGTGATGCGATGGAGGCGATGCAGAGTTCATCTCATATCGCAGATCGCAAAGCTCAGGAGAGATATCGCACAATCTTAGAAGTCATGTGAGTTGCGATGCAAAGTAGCGATAAAGTCAAGTGGGACCCGATCGCATATCACTCATTGCAAGCCCAGGACAAAGTGCGATAAAGGAGCCAGATGTGATGCAGCTCAAAACCATTATTTAAGAGATTTCAAGTTTGAGTGTATATGATTTCCCTTTGTAAATCGCATCGGAAAGAAAAGAAGCCATATAGAAAAGAATGTTTGAAATGCCGAAGTGTGATAAAGCGATAACCGTTGGATCACGGAGTAGAGATCTACGATGCAGATTAGAAGTGCTAATTTGGGCATCGATAAATGTGCAAGATTGGTGGAAATGAAAAATTTATGAAAGTATAAGGTTTCCCTTTGAGAAATTGCATCGGGAGAATGAAAGAGCAACATAGAAATGAAGAAAAAGAGAAATAGCCGAAACGCCAAGATACAGCCTAGTGGGACCCATCGCACACTGCATATCGGGAGATCAGATGGACGAAGGTACATGGGATATCTGAATCACCGAAGTGCGATATAGAGAGCAGACGCGATAAAGATCAAAGCCGAAGCCTAAAGAATTTCAAGTCCGGGAGTATGTGGATTTTCCTTTGTAAATCGTTTCAGAGAGCAAAAGGAGGATTATAACATAAAACAAAAAGGAAAGTATGAATGCGGGTAGAAAGGCTCGGGTAAGGACTCGACACAGAGAAAAGGGCAGAATCAAATGTTTAGAAGAGCGGTGAAGGTTGAACGCTGTGGGCACGAGAAAAAGAGGCATTGTCGGGCAAAAGGAGATATGATGACACTATTAGAAACACAATAGGATGGGTCAAGTCAGATAAAATGAGCAGTTATGTAGCAGAGCTAGACTATAACAGCATAAACTGAAAAGACAGTGACAACAACAGAAAAGCAAATGTATGGCGAACCAAGAGCTGAAAGGGCTGAGTGAAATGTATTATTGTATCTGTAAATGTAGATGATTTAATTATTTTTATTGTATGTGATGCAAAGGAAAGGCTCCATAGGCACAACAAAAATCCACTGTAATACATTATAAATGTGCTAGATAGGAAAATGAGAAGGGGGAAGGCAAAGAGTCATACTTGTTCATTTCGAATTCCCTATGGAATGCAAACAGTTATGAGGTGATCCCTATAAATAATTTTACCAACATATGCATAAAGGGGTTGAGAGAATGAAGAAAGAAGTGAGAAAGAGTAAGAAGAAGAAGGAGCAGACGGAGAAGTTGTGAAGATCCAGAGATGATGTAAAGCAAATTTGAAGGCTGGAAGGACAACAGTAAAGAAGGAGAAAAACAGAGCTGATATCCAGGTAAATCAACATATGATTTTATTGTACAATGAGGAAGTTGGTGCTTCCATGTCAAGTTTTAGCTTGATAGAAGTCCAGTTGTAGCTGTCTGAGGTAGGAGCCTCCTGTAGGTTGTAGCCTGCAGAAAATAGATGGGAGTTGGAGCTTCCTTGCAAGTTGTAGCTTGTAGAATTGAGGTAGTAGCCTCCTGTAGGTTGGAGCCTACAGAAAATCAGTGGTGAGAGGGAGTTGGAGCTTGCCTTTGCATCATAACAATAATAAGATGTGGTTTTCTCCCTTATGGGTTTCCACTTATATCTGTTGTCTCTGTGCATGATGATTATGTGTTGATATTCTGTATTTAATATGCTTAATACCTTTTGATCACTTTTAAGATTGTTGTTCCATTGTATATTAAGTTGATCATGAAATGAAGATGTAAATAAGTGTAAAAGAAAGTTTTACAAGACCATGACTGCATTAAACTGATTCACCCCCCCTCTCAGTTTAACCAAGGGTTCAACATAAGCTAATATGGATGGTTTGATGAAAGGCGTGGTAGCTAATATGAATGGTTTGAAGAAAGGCGTGGAAGCTACGATGGATAGTTTGAAGAATGACATGGAATACATGGAAGCTAAGATCGATGGTATAGAAGAAAAAATGAAAGACAACATGGAAGAAATGAAGGTTTGACAAAGTTGATACAAGAAATGTTTCCTAATGGCGAAAAGATAGTAGAGGAAACTCATGATGAGAACAAAATAAATGTTAATCGTGATTTCATAAACTCTAATGTTGGATTGAAGACACACCATATTCCAAAGATTGATATGAGGAATTTTGATGGCAAGGATCCTGTAACATGGATACTACAGATGGAGCAATATTTTGATCTCGATAATGTGCAAAACACACAAAAGGTACGCATTGAAAATTTAGATTTAGAACAAAATACATTTGTATAGTATCAATGGCTTTGTTCCTGTAAAAAAATTGTCACTTGGTCAATTTTTACGGAGGAAATGATAGCAAATTATGAGGATACAAAGAGTAACACCTTCTTTATCCAATTGATAAATATCAAAAAAAGGGTTCAGTCATGGAGAACATAGAGGACTTCCATAAATTGAATATAAGGGTAAATGATATTCCAGAGGAACACATGATTGATGTCTTCATATGGAATTTAAAGGATAACATCCAACATGAAGTTCGCGTTTGGGAACCTGATTCATTGGAGAAGGCATTCATGTTGGCAAGAAAAAATGAATGTAAAATTATGGCGACAAGGAAGCCTACCACTTACATCTATAAAGATGGAAGTGTTGCTACTCCTAGACTTCCACAACCTACAAAGTTGAAACCACAAAAATTGGAAGAAAAAAGAGCAAAAGGGCTTTGCTATTGTTTTGATAGAAAATACACTAAAGGTCATAAGTGTGATGAGAAGAAATTATTTTACATAGATTGTGAATAGGAGGAATAAAATAAACAAGAAAATTCAAAAGAAGAGGATATACACCAATAACCAACCCTAGAGAAAGAAGAAATGAGTCTGACCATATCGTGTAATGCATTGGCAGGAATTAACACTCCTCAAACTCTCAAGATAGAGGGAAATATCAAGAAGAAAAAGGTAATAGTGTTGATTGATTCGGGTAGTACCCATAATTTTATTCATTGTAAGGTAGCCAAGGAATTGAATTACTTCCTATACCCAACACCAGAATGTCAAGTGATGGTTTCAAATGGAGGAACTATAAATTTCTCTAGAAAATGCCATAATATCAAGCTAACCATGGGGGAATATGTATTGAATAGTCCAATTCTTTCCATTCCAATGGGAGGTGTTGATGTTGTACTAGGAGTACAATGGTTACAATCTTTGGGGATGATAAATTTTAATTTGCAAGAACTTTTCTTGAATTTTTTTTCTGAAGGAAAGGAAGTTGAATTACAGGGTATCGCAGGGAATCCAGGAAATATAATAAGCTCTAAAGTCATGAAAAAGCTTCTGAAGAAAAAACAATGAGGCGTAATTGCAAAATTATGCTCACTATAAGTTCCAACATCAAAATTATCTATTTCTCTAGATCTTTAAAAAATTTTGGACAATCATTCCAAGGTGTTTAAAACTCTCAAAGGACTCCCACCTATTTGTGATCACAATCATGCTATTCATTTGATTCCAGGAATTTTTTCTCCAAACATGAGGCCTTACAGATATCCTTATGTCCAAAAGAGCGAAATTGAATCCATGGTTGCAAAAAAGTTAGAGGCTGGTATAATTCAACCTAGTCAAAGTTTTTTCTCTGCTCCAGTAGTATTGGTGCACAAGAAGGATGGATCATGGCGCATGTGTTTGGATTATAGGGAGCTCAATAAGCTCACTATTAAAGATAAATTTCCCATTCCTGTGATTGATGAACTATTGGATGAATTACATGGAGAAATTTATTTTACCAAGTTGGATATTCATTCAGAATATCATCTAATTAGAATGAAGACTGAAGATATTCCGAAAACAACATTTCGCACTCATGAGGGTCATTATGAATTTTTGGTCATGCCTTTTGGCCTTACCAATGAACCTTCTACATTTCAAGGGTTGATGAATTCCATTTTCAAAACCTTCCTTAGAAAATTTGTGTTAGTATTTTTTGATGATATACTAATCTGCATCAGGTTTGGAAGGATAATGTTCAATATGTTGATAGGGTACTCAAACTATTGGAAGAGAAACAATTATATGGAAAAAAATTCAAATGTTTCTTTGGATTACAAGATGTGGAATATTTGGGTCATGTTGTATCTCATGAGGGTGTTAAGGTAGACCCTAACAAAATTAAAGCCATTAAGGAATGGAAAGTCCTCACAACCATAAAGCAATTGCGAGAATTTCTCGGGTTAATAGGGTATTTTTGCAAGTTTGTTAAGAATTATGGGAGAAAAGCAACACCTCTAACAACCTTATTGAATAAAGATGCATTTTCATGGACTCCTGAAGCAACTAAGGCCTTTGAGCATATTAAAGAGGCAATTTTCCTAGCACCGATCTTAGCTATGCTAGAATTCACAAAAACCTTTATTGTGGAATGTGATGCCTAAGGAAATGGAATTGGTGTGGTTTTAATGCAAGAAGGAAGACCCATTAATTTTGAAAGTCATCCAATCAAAGGAAAGTATTTACAGAAAGCTATTTATGAGAAGGAAATGTTGGCAATACTACATGCACTAAAGAAATGACGACCTTACCTAATGGGAAGACACTTCAAGGTAAAAACTGATCATGATAGTCTTAAATAATTTTTGGAACAAATACTGTCTTCAGATGAGCAACAAAAATAAGTCACAAAAATGTTGGGTTATGAATTTGAAATCATCTACAAAAAAGGGAAGCTAAATGTTGTTGCAGATGCACTCTCAAGAAAGGATGAAGATGTGGAAGCATTGATATTTTCCATTTCTATTATCTAACCAGCTTGGATAATTAAAGCAAGGGATGAATGGAAGAAGGACGAAGAAGTGTGGAAACTCATTCAAAAGTTGCAGCAAGATCCAAGTACATCTAATACATTTAGTTGGAAAAATGATTCCTTATGGTACAAAGATCACTTATATATTTGTAAGAATTCCCAACTAAAACAAAATATTGTTTTGGAATTGCACACATCTCCCTTAGGAGGACACTCAGGATTTTTAAAAACTTACCATAGGGTGAATAAAGATTTTTTTTGGGATGGCCTTAAATATGATATTCAAAATTTTATGGTAGAATGTTTGGTTTCCAGCAAAATAAAGTTGAGACAATTAAGACGCTGGGTCTTCTACAACCTTTATCCATTCCAAGTCAACGTTGGGAGGAGATTTCAATGGATTTTATCATAGGTTTACTTAAGTCCGAAGGAAAGAGTGTCATCATGGTGGTAGTTGATAGAATTACCAAGCATGCACACTTTTGTGCATTATCTCATCCATATAAAACAAGTACAGTTACTACTGCATTTATCGAAACGAAACCCAAAGATTATTGTAAGCGACAGGGATCCCATTTTTACTGGAAATTTTTGGAAAAATTATTTTCTTGTTTGGGTACTCAACTAGCTCATAGCTCATCTTATCATCCTCAATTAAAGGGAAAAACTGAGATAGTGAACAAATGTTTGGAAGGATATCTTCATTGTTTTGTATCTGATAAACAAACACAATGGGTCAAGTGGTTACCTCTAGCTGAATGGTGGTACAACACTTCCTTCCATACTGTAGCAAAAATAACCCCATTTATGTCACTTTATGGATATCATCCACTGTCCATCACACCATCTTTAAGAGAAAATTCTAATGTTCAAGTAGTGGAAGATCACATCGAGCATTAACAACAAGTTCTCCAACTCTTAAAGGATAAGCTAAATTTGGCACAAAATCGAATGAAACAACAGGCAGATCAACATCGCAACGAGAGAAGTTTTGATGTAGTAGATTGGGTATTTTATGGCTACAACCATACAAACAAGTGTCTCTCAAGCAAGCTAAGAAGGAATAAATTATTGCCAAAGTACTATCGTCCTTACAAGGTGTTATAAAAGATTGGTACTATGGCCTACAAATCAGAGCTTCCTGCTTCTTCTCGAGTGCATCCATTTTTCCATGTTTCATGCTTAAAGAAGGTTATAGGTGAAAAAATTCCAGTTCAAACAATATTTCCATAACTCGATGAGGAAGGAAAAATCATATTGGAAGCTGAAGCAATCACGGAAACAAGAACTCGACAACTACGAAATCGATCAATTTCAGAGTATCTCATCAAGTGGAAGAACTTACCCACTGAATATTCAACATGGGAGGATGAGAATTTTATAGAAAAGCATCCAATGCTACTCAAGCATCGAGGACAACACTTTTTTGAAGGGGAGGGGCATGTTAGGGCCCTATATTACTAGTGTAGCCCCCTTATTGTTATTTTTATACCCCTGTAACCCCAATATTGTTATTATTATGCCCTTACATTATTTTTGTTAGGCTGGCTAGGATTATATTGTGACCCCATGGAATCCTATATATAGAAAGGAGTTTTTTTCATTTGTATCATCCAAGAATTTTTCATTTACGTAATGTAAAGGAGGTTGCCCCCTCGAAGTGGATTATTTCTAAGGCCTTGATCTCTCTTTTCTTCTATTTTTGTAGCTGGATTCATAACACAATATTAAAGTTTTGCACGTACATAATCTTCATGATCATGAAGATGTTCATAATTAAAGATGATAATAATGATGAGCGTGATGAAGAAATATATAGAAATTATGATGATCAAGATAACCTTGATGCTATGATAAAGAAATAAATCCTTGAAAGATTGTAGTCTCTCTAATGTTATAAAAGAAAGAAGTCGTTGATCTCCCTAAGTTGAGAGGGAGCTTGGATAGAAGAAAGGGTATATCTCCCCCATTTAAGATGAAGGGAATATTAGGACAATGATATTAAATACCTTGATAAAGAATGAATGAAATTATTTCAGACAAATGTCCATAATTTATGAAGTTACAAACAAAATACTTGAGAAAGTACTAAGGCTGTATTTGGTGTTACTGAAGAAGTAAAGAAAGAAGAAAGCTTCCGACAAGTTGTATTTGGATAACTTGATGATGATACAAGTAACATCAGAATAATTGAGGACCCTGAAGGTTTGTGTTTATTTGCATATATATTCGAAAGTTTATTACTGATTGGGGTTGTGTTTGTTCAAGATCTCTCCGTATAAAGGTTGAACGTTTGAAACAAGCTTGGATTGGTGGATATATATCTAATTAAGAGAGATAAAGCATCTTGTGGTGAAAATATGCTTGGGAGGAAATCTAGCCGACCTATGTGTTGATGTATGGATCCCAGAGTAGGGAGGGTGGCATTGGTAATGGAGCGCCGACCTTGGATACACACCTAGATCCCTGGGTTGGTGTTAAAGCTTAAATGCCTGATGGTACCTATAGTGGATAAAGCTCGAGCACACCTTAGTCCCACCCGATTAGAGTACCCTGGTTAGGTATCTAATCGATAGCATTGCATGTGCTATGATTCTCCATATAACTTATCATTTTTATATCTTCCCTGTACCATATATATATATGTAATTATGAATAAATCCCTAGTTAAGAGGGAGTGTTGAGGAATGTAACTAGTGTCGGCCTTCATAATTTTATTTGAGTCATGAAAAAGAAAATGATTTATAAAATATTTTTTTATTGACTTATTAAAGAATGGGTTTCATGCTTGGGTCAATGTTAAATAGGTCAAGCCTCCATTGCAAGATTATAGTATTTTTTTTGAGTCAATGTAAATTTAATTATGTAATAGATCCCTTCTTGGGATAATTTTGTCAAAGAAAATAAATTTATTTTTATGTCAAAGTATGTCTTTCCTTCCTCCATCAAGTCGGCCTATTCAAACTATTCAAGTTGGCCAAGCTTCATTACAAGCTGACCCCTTCTACTACTTCATGTGAACCTCAATATAATAGACAAAAACAACTATATTTAGCCTATGAACTCAACCCAACTCATGAAGGAAGAAGAATTTGGCATCTGTAATTGGAATATAAAGATTACAGGTCGAAGTTTGTAAGGACAATGCGATTAGAAGGTTGAAGTCTGTAAGAGGAAAATTAAACTACAAGACTGAAGTGTAGCATCGTTACATGGCTGAAGTAATGTATTATTGTAGGGTTGAATTGTAATATCATTGTAGGGCTAGTGTAGTTGTAAGAACAAAGTTAAACATTGTGCTACAAAACTGAAATCCAATATTATTGCAGGACCAATATGTATATTATGAATACAGAAACGAAGTACAAGATGACTGGAGGGAAGGAGACTCTAGAAAGAACTATTGCTTTATGAATTAACTGCTCAGATAACTTGATGGATGGACGGTGGTTATGGTCTAAGTCAAACGATCTTGGTTTGCAACAACTTGATATGATTTTATTGAAGAGAAGGTTTGATTGGGTTTTCCCCTCAAGGAGGGGTTTTCCACTGGATGAGTGCCTACATCTGGTGTCTATTTTATTTTATGGCTTTAGTACTTATTTAATGAACAAAGAAAAAATATCAATAAAAAGAATAAGAAGAATTTAATCAAGAAATCACAAGCATCTAACAAAAGTAAAGAGAAATAAATATAATAGAAGACTTGATCTAATTTCCTTGGATTTCTCAACAATATCATAATAACATGAACATACAAAGAAAACCAAGGTTTTATATTTACCAATAAGAATGTGAAAATTTTCTTATAAAAGGTTACATGCTAGTTGAGTCAATCCACTTTATGAAAGTGAGATAGATCATGAAACACACCATGTGAAATAAGAAATAAAATCATAAAATAAATTAAATTCAAAGTGTATTAATTAATGTTCATGTGTAATATCTAAATGATCAATATAATGAATTAATTTAACAAACTTCCTATTTTCCATGCATTGGACCTAGTCATATTCTATATATCCAATTGGTTCTAAATTATTACTACGATGATAATATTCTAATCCCCAAATCAAATTTCCTTTAACGTGTCTTATAATTCTTTGAGTTCCTCTTTAGTGACATTATCCTGGATCAACCATATTTTTAGACACTGCACTAATTGTGTAGCATATATTATGTTTAATAAATTTTGAACAAATCGTGACACCTCCAAGTTGTCTATACAAAGTTGTGCACACATTTTTCCTACTTAATCATTTATAAGATATACTTTTGATCTAATAGTATGATGTAGATATTACAATATTCAATACCATGACATACTTTTACTTGGATAAGAAAATTCCTTCTAACTTTCATCATACCTCAATAACACGATAATAACACAACACTCTAATATTAGCCATTTGATATGAATCTTGTAAGTCCTTATTTACTACAATATAATTGTTTACATTACATGTATGCTTAAATCATTAACATATAGAATTATTAGCAACATTCCTCCACTTGGGGTAGTGTTTAAAAAAATATTTGGATAGACATCATAATTTTGGAACCCCATTTCCTTAAAATGATCATAAATCCACACATACCATCCTTTATGTGCTTTATTCAATCCATATATTTATTTTTGTAACTTACAATCCATGTTCTCCTTTTTAGGCTCCATGATTTTGAGTGGTTGTTCCTTGAATATTTTCCATCTTTCCACCCATTAAGAGAAACACGTTTGATATCCACTTGATGAATAATTCATCTACCAAATTCTCCAAGAGTTAGCATAGCTCATAATTACTTGTCATATTATGCACATGCACAAAAGTTTCTTTCTAACCAATTTCTTCTTGTTAATACTATCGTCACCTTGTGCTTATTAATAAAACAATTTAGAAGTGTACTTTGTCTCGAAGATCCATTTATAAGTCATCACATTTTTATTATTTATTTATTTTATTTTTAATTTGGAAACCAAATAAACTATATTTATTTTAAAATTGAGTAACCCATCTCCTTTTGTTAATTCAATCCAGAGTTTTAGTGAGCCAAATAGGCCAAAGCATGATATATCCAAAAATTTGTATGAGTTAAAAGCAAAAATGTCCAAGTGCACATCAAGGTCAATTCAATTGTTGAAGTTTTGCAATGACTTCTCTCTTTTTGTCCATCTACAAAGTGAATACTAAAACTTTTACAACCACACCTTATATGGTGCTTGGTTGTCTTGCCTACTTATGCCTACAAATCTTAGGTTGTTTATCCTTTCATGTGTTCGTTCCTCACAAATAGTCAATAACACTAATTCCATTTTTGGTCCTCTTTATAATTTTTCTAATTATTTAAATATTGTTAAATACGATCATATGATTTCTATGTATAGTATGTCCATGAGTGGTTATACTTATAAAAACTTTAACATGAAGAACTTGTTATGCATTGATGGCCATTTATGCACTCTTAGCAACATTATAGGGCTCATAAATAACCACATGTGATCATTATTTAATGGAAATTGTTTGTTTGAGGAACACTCTAACAACAATTGTTTATGATAAGAAAAACATATATATTTGTTATTGTGCATGCATTGGTACACAATTTGTTTTTTGGTGAGAAGATGTTAATAAGTTAAAAACTTCATAGACCATCAATCTCTTGTCAAAGGCTAAAGTGCATTGGGACTACCTTAGACTTTCCTCTTGGAACATAAGAAAAGATCAAAAGTAATTATTTTTTCGAACTTTTAATGGAGTTGAATATAAATTTATTACTTAATTCTACATTTTTTTTATAAAGTGGTTGTTTGTATGTGTACAAATAAATGCTTGCAATAAATTTTTGGTCTAATGTTTGAGAATACTAAATGCATTTCATTTACTAATATCATCGGTTTAATGTTCAATATTTTTTCATTCAAGAATTAGATGGTGAACAACATGTCTACCAGATACCTTTGCACTCCACTACAATGACAACTTGAGAGAAGGTTGCTAGACAAGAACACATTAGAGAGGAAATATACCAAGAGTGGTTGCATCAATCACCTATTTAATTTGCACTACATCATGAGTCATCAGTTCATAACATCTATAATAATATTAGCTCTTCACATGTTGGGGATGAAAAAATGATATTGAGGTTGGTATGGATGATTTCTTATGGGATACCCATGCCATGGAGGAAATGTTGTTAAATTTATTCCAACAACATGAGCTAGGGGGCGATACTGATATTGCTGATAGCTTCTTCAAAATATTGAAATATGCTTCCACTACCCCTCTCCTTGGACATGGGTTAAATTCTACCCAATTAGGGAGAATAATGTTGTTATAGAAATTGAAAGAAATTTATTTTATGTCTGACATGCATATCTTAGCACTAGTAAGGTAACTAACCATTAAATCTCTCATATATTAGCAAAAATCGTCACACAATCAACAACAAAAAGAAAATTTATGGGTGTTTAAGGTCATTATACATTCAAATTTCCCAACAATTACATGATATTCAAAGTTAAGATACTACCAAGTGACATTGTCTTCCCTAACGACTGCACAAAGGTAAATCGATTGCTAAAAGGTGCGTATTATATCACACTTATCAAAATAATTATATTCTTTGTAGATGTGAATAAATAAATTTGGACATGATAAATACCATAAATAAAAAATAGGTAAGGCACATGGATCTCCTCATAAGATTTTGAAGAATGTGCCTATATCCCCAAGGATCCAAATAATCTTTCATTATAAAGAATTATTTGTGTTGTAGAAATGGCATTTCTAACACAAAAAAAAGCCATGATTTACACAAATCCTAGTGGATTGAACAACCAAGAAGCATATATATGATACATGGATTGATAAATTCAAGGATGAAGTATGAATCCAATTGAACATATCCATAGATGGATTTAACTCGCATTCCCCCAAAAACACTAATTATTTTTCTTGGCTAGTGGTAGTAATCAGTAATAATATTGCACATGGTTGTTAATAAGAATACACATCTTATGTTGGATGTTATATGTATTGGTAGAAAAAAAGTGATATTGAGAATGAATGTCTACCTCCAATCATTGATTGATGAATTGAAGCAATTACAAGAAAGGTCACATCTACACTATGTGTTAAAACCCATCCTGATGGGAAGGTCTTCTACATTATAGGGCTTATGTGTATACACCACACATCATTATCTAGAACTATGAGTTTCATTAGTAAGAAATTTTATTGGTATGTTTATATATAATTCTATTTGGCATACTTAATTTCGTGCAACTATGTTCTCTGGTGCCAACATATTCCATATATAATAACATTTTTGTAGAAAAATGGTGTCATGGATGTAAATGTTATGGACCCTTTATAAAGACTATATGGTTCAATGAACTTTAAAATCCATGCATGATTGCTTCAATTATTCCTCTTAGAAAACCCCCCTCATAGAACAACAACATCTTCTTTCAATGGTAAACGAAAGAGAACCCAAAGACTTAAAATAATGACACCATAATTGAAAAAATGCAAGATAAATAAATTGTAGAATTTTTTTAACTAAAATGGGGAACATATATTCATTGGCCTTAAAATTTTCAACATGTGTTAATAAAATGACCATTAAGATGAAAATATCCTTGCTTTATGAGCTTCCATATAGGGAACATCTTAAGGTTGCCTAGTTACTAAATTTCACACATATATTCAAAATATCTCATATTCTTTATGGAAGCACATATTATAAAAAAGAGTGACACATTAGGTGTTAGGAGAGGTCTTATTTCTTTGAATACTAAAAATAAACATTGTCCAAAAGAATAAAGTAGAGAAAATGATGGTTCCTCTTAGTTTTGTAAATAAGGTGATATCCCAAGGGTTTTAAATACAATTGATATGTCTTTGGTGAAGGATGTTATATTGAGTGTCAAGGGACCTTGTTTATATGAATAAACTCTAGGACACTACATCATTGTAGGGAATTTTTCAAGGTTGAAGTCACATGACAATTTGAACCTTCTAAGTGTATGTATGTTGATTACACGCTTTTTTTTTTTTTACAATATTAACTTACATGCTATGTTCTCACTGTCTTATTCCAATTAATTTTCTTTGTGTTTATTTTGTAGTGTAAAACGTTAATTCCCCTAGGACCCATGATATGAATCATATAAATTGTCTACTTTTACACATTGGATTACATTAAAGGAGATTCACATGGCTAACATTCCATAGTGGTGTTGAGACATAAATGATATTGTTTCTCTGTTTGAGAAGGAATTACCTACAAATTTCATGGACTCATAGGTCCATCTTCTAATTAACCTAGTTGATGAGGTCGAATTAGTTGTGGTGGTTTCATTCCATTCAATGTTCTTCTTGGAGAGGTGCATGAACAAATTTAAGGGTTTTGTTCAATAAAGGGGAAAACTCAGAGGTGTCTACGGTGGAGGGGTACATAATATCTAAATCATTCTATTATGCTAGTGTGTATGAAAATAAAATTGATGAAACACTATGTAGAGTGGCTTGGGATGACCATCATGACTATGGGAAAAAAGAAGGGGAGATACTCCAAACCAATAGAAAAAGGCACATGATACATGGTAAGTCACATATATTTATCAAATTTATATATAATCATGTCTATTTACACTAAAATTTAAAACATATATTTAATCACATACTATGTATTTTGATTTCATTGAGACATAAGTGAAACGAAAAATTTATGCCTTTAATAATTTACTCTTACAAGATGGTGACAACACAAACATGGACACATTATATAAAGAGAAGAGAAGGAAGTGGGACAATGACAAGAAATAATTGAGACTTGAACATGTCTTGTATTAATCGTTGAAAATAAAATGTGCTAATGATGCATACCTATAGTTAGGTGTCTGAATAAATCAGAGCAATATGGCATATTTCATCATTACCTATGCGGCGAAGAGGATGAATTAAACTTAAGGATTATGTGCAACAACTTTGTATAATATCTCTATGTTAATTTTTAATTATAATGCATGTTTGAATTATAACATGTATACTTTTTTATTAATTCTCAGTTACTAGACATATGACACCATCCTTTTTTCACATTTTTATAGGTGCATTTGTTCCAATATATGTGGTCATATTGATGTCATTTTCATATTGAAAATGTTGGTGATGGATATGTTACACATGGTTATGGAGTGGAGGTCAAGTTTGACCAATCTAATGATGCTAGCTAATGCAATTAGAATCTAATAGAGGGGAAGTTAGTTTATTGATGCAAAATGGATCAATACATGATTTTTATATATTTTTGTATTCCCTAGATGGGAAAATTAGTTTTATTTGCTTGTAGGGCCCATCATAGAGGTAGGCCTTGTTTTGGTGATTTGGGGTCCAATTTTTTTTGGACCTTGTTTGAGTCATAAAATTAGATCTTTTGGGTCAAATATTTGCAAACAAAGTTCAAGCCCCTTGGCGCCATTCTACACATTGAGATCTTTGCAATGGTGCAAAAATCACCTCAATTAGAGTTTGTATGAGGAAGTGAAGAATATATGTATCCAACAAGTTGACCTAAAGTTGTTGAACACCATGGTATTGAGTGGATGCCACTTTAGCTTCCATTAGTCACACATGTGGAACTAGTCATTTGTGTAATTTCAAGAATATTATAGAGGTACAAAATCATAATCTTAATTAGGAAACGAGGCATGTAAAAATAAATCAACCCTAACCCCAGGGGACTATCGGGACATTGTTAAATATGGGACACTCGAATAGGAGGGGGTTCCATTCATATTGTATTGATTATTATTCTATAGTTGGGTCAAACAAGGGAGTGGCATATTGAATTATAAAGAGAGAGTAGAAGACCCTACAACATCCATGCATGTCATATTGTCCATTGTAACTCAATAGTGAGTTCACCATTATTTGTAATTTCATTTCATAATTGAGAAGAAAAGAGCAAGGCATAGTCCTCACCTTTTGTTCAAAATTTTCCCATATGAGGTTTTCTTAGGTAGATATTATGTCATTGTGTGGATGGTGTGTTGTTTTCTTTAGCTTCATTCATTTTAGGCTTAGTTTATTTGCGTATTTCATGTGCTAAGTTAGTAATGTTAAATCTTAATTTCAAGTTAATGAATACATAACAAGAGTTCACATAAAATTGTAAGATATATTGTGAAAAACTATTCTAGTAGAATATACATGGTAGTTAACATATCATATTGGTATCATAACCGCTTTATTTTGGGATTTTTAATGGGAAATTATAAGATCCAATAATTGAAATAATAATTAAGTCTCAAAAACCTAGCCATGGTGGATGAGTACAATAACAATCTAAGGGATGATTTGGAGCATATAATCTTAAATATAGAAGAAAAATTTGCTGATATCTATCACAAATTAAGGATCCTCATTGCAGTTTAGAGAGAAAGTTTGGAACTTTTGAGGATTTTGGTAGATATAACTTAAAATTTGACACAGATGGTAAACCTAGAGATGACGAAAACCTAGAAAAGGATTTGAAAAAGGAACTAGAGAAAGAGAGTCCATGTTCTAGCATCACTAGTTTCCACTATATATTTAACATGAAAATAAATGTGGACATCAAACCATACCAAGGTGAGATTTATGCTCTTAAGTTTAGTTGATGGTTCAAAAACTAGAAGTCTATTTCATTGTTCATAACATAGGAGAAGAGATCACATTATATATTTATTGAATGAAGCTAGAAGGATATGCCCGAACTTGATGGGAAAGCCACATAGAGATACTTATGCTAAAGGGTGATCCTCCCAACAAACCAAAATAAATCCAATTGACATAGGCTATGAAATTTTGTTGTGAGAAGGTTTTGTAATTTTTATTTTAAGATGACTCATATGATGGAAATTTTGAAAAAATAAGTAAACCAACACAAAAATTTACATAGTTGAAAATAATAAATTTATCAAAAAAATGATTTTGTTTATTTATTAACTCACTTGAAATAATTACTTGACATAACATAAAAATGAGAATAGATAAATAATTGACGATTTAAATATTTTTTTATAAGGTGAATTCTATTGCTCAATCAGAAATGAAATATATCATATTCATGACTCTTTTTTCTAGCATAGTGTGCCATATATTGAAAAGAACATCACTAAGATGTATGAGACCAAAACTAACAAAGGACCCATAAAGGAATAGAAGGAACAATTATAAAAGTTCATCATCCAAATTGGGGTCGATCCTTGCAGCGAACTTTCTTTCCTTTCCTTTTCAAAACCTTAAATCAACCATATGAAGGTGGTTTTATCAATGAAATATGAATATTATCATTTCTTTTTGAAGGAGAATCCTTGTTAGAGTCTGAAGAAGCATTATTATTCACTATCTCTATGCTTGCCGAAAGAGCATGGTTCACAACAGGATCCTCATGACACTTTTGAGGATATAAAGTTTGGACCTTGTCCATAGAATGCATTTCATCATTAGATCCTTCATCATCCTTGTCCAAAACAGAGGAATCCTTGTCCTCCATATGAGGTGGGTTACATGGCTTCCAAATATTTGCTCTAGAATTTTGAATATTCCACTTCTGGTGAGATTTGAATAGAGGGAAAACATTCTATAAATGGTATGTTTATTGATATAAGCGACATAAAAAAACAGTATTCTCATAGTCTAGAGCCTGGGTCCCATGAAAATAACCTATTTTAAAATTTATTTGTTCTAGTAGACCTTTGCGAATATCGATTTCAACACATATTTTTCCATAGGTGCAGATGCGTAGTTTCACACAAGAAGTATCAATTGCAAGGAAACAAACCAGGGAGTTTCCAATGCCTTGAAAGACTAAGTAGTACCACAAGTGAGTAGACAGATTAGGAAGCAAGGCCCATATTGGAACCTCGGTAATGACTATTGTAGAAAGGTTAAAATTTAGAAATTAGTGGGTTAAGAATAGTTTGACATGCACCTAGAACCAGGGCCCTTCAGATAAAAGTTTATGTTAGTATTCCTGTTCAAAAAATGCCACAATGAAGAAGCCTTTGGAGTAGAAAATAAGCTTTAAATTCTTGGTCCATGAAGAATGGATCCATTGTTAAATATCGACCATGTGGGGATATAATCCATTAAAACAACATATTGGTGATGAATTTGCACAAATGTGATGGAGGTTCTCAAAAGCAGGTTGAGAGATTTCTACAGATGGAAATTCCTCAGTTTTTTTGATTAGAAACAACCTAGGAGCTGCTTGGGATTGAGTTTCCTTTTAGGAATGTTGAGCATGCACAACATATTTATAAGAAAAAGTATGAGATAGGGAATGCTTTCGCTCATCCCCCCTCATAAAAGAAGGGCCAAAAAGACAATGGAATTTTCACCAATATTATAGATAGAAAGATGGGAATAATAATCCATCTGCTTACCTTTGAAAATTAGGCTTTGCATGACAAAGGGAATACCCACTTGGAGCTCCAGGGGAATATTGAGGTCTCATACCAAGTCTGTGGAGTAGTGAATTCCTAGAGAGAAGTTCGACAAAGATCTAAAAATAAATTTGATGAGCTAGGGGCCGAGGGCATATGAGCGCAAAAGATAAGGGTAATGAAATTCTTCCATTGCCATAACCACCACCCCTACAACAACTATTGCCACCACCCATAACTCAGTCTTGACTACCACCGCTCCCTCCACTGTTACCATGGACAAAGGTTCCATTAGGCACTGTAACACCTAGGGACTTGGATCTTCCACCTTTCTCATGCTCGAATACGTACTTGATTCCCTCTTCCTCAGTGCAAGATCAAAGCTTGTTGGAGCGAATTGAGGTTTGATGGGTCCACAGGTCCGTGTTTCCCTTCTAATCTACCTTCTTTCTCTATGTCCACTTAGGGTTTTTCATGTTAAGAGTAGCGATGAGATACACCAAGTTACCAACTTCCACACTCTCTACATCCATTCTTGCCTTAAGTAACCTAGTGATCGTTCATTAGAGAAATTTTTAGGTCTAAAATGGGCCTCCTAAGGAATATTATAAAATAATAGTGGACATAATAAAATAATATTAGATCACCTCATCAAGTTTTGGAGGGAAAAAAGAAAAAAAAAATGAATTTTTCAACTCGTATTTTCAACTTATCTCCCTACGATTTTACTCAAATTTTGAGTGGGAGCACTCATTGGATGCAAAATTTAATTTTTTATCCAAGGAGTAGCCATGTTGCATACTTTCGACAAACCCCACTATATGAAAAATGCGAAATACATGAAAAAATGTGATTGCAATCACACTTTTACATGTATTTCACAATTTTCATATAGTGGGGTCCATCAAAAGTATGCAACATGGGTACTCCTTGGATGAAAAATTTATGTTTTCATCCAACAAGTGCTCCCACTCAAAATTCGAGTAAAATTGTAGGGAGATAAGTTGAAAAAATGACTTGAAAAAGTAGTATTTTTTAATATTTTTTTTTATAACTTTTTACCTTTTTATGTCGAAAATGGTGAATCATCCCCCGTGGTTGACATCATCATATTGAATCCTATTGGTCCTTATAAAGTTGATTTTTGTTTTAAATTTTTGTTTTGAGGCCCATTTTTAATCTCAAAATTTCTCTAATGCTTACTGAGAGTTGTAAGCCGACCTTTTGCGATATGGACATGGACTTTGTAGACTTGACTTTCCCACGACCACCATGTTTATCAACAGATATGAAGGTTATGTGGATAAATTTCTATGCATCCTTTATCTTTTCATCTACCTGCATGCTCTTCACATATTCCCCCTCATCATCATTATACAATTTCATAAGCATGAAGGCCTAGTCCTGCAGCCACACATTCTCACATTCCACATCCAATTGTTTGACCCATTATTGCTAAAGCTCTAGTTGAAGCCATTCCACTATAAGACAATAATGAAAAATAATATTATTGACAATTTCGATATTTATTAAAAATAAACAAGTGCAATATGCAGCATTTTTTCTTAGTACCTGCGTCTTATGCAAAAAGTATTTGATAAAAATTATTAAGTGATTGAAAAAGTACATAAATATACCAATGAGACACATTCAAATACGATGAAGGGAAGTAACATAAGTAATTAATGGACTAGATAACCTTGGAGAAAAACATAGATAGGTGCATAGATAATTTTGGATGAAACATTAGCCCCAACATCAACGTTTTTTACAAAAGTTAAGAGATTATTAAAATGTGCTTGTGCAAATTTTATTCCATATTCAGCTTATGGGACCAAATAAGGACGAGAAATTACAATGTGTATTATCTTTATATTAAATAATTTACATATATTATATAAATAAAATAAATAATTTTTTAAAAAGATAATTATTGTAACAAAATATTTATTTAACTTTAAATTTATACTCACCCTAATTCAATGAAAAAAAAATAATCTATCGTACAATTTCTATGTTGAAAAAATCAAATTGATATGAAGTATCCCATATCTCTTAATCACGTGACAAATAATTCATATGTAATAAAATATCTATTATAAAAATTAGAATGTCTAGTATATTAAAAGAAAAGACTTAGTTACACAAAGGCTTAAGTGTGAATGCAAAATTGACGCAGGAGCATTAGATCGAGCACGAGGTGAAGAAATGGAGCATAGATTAACAATGTGGTGGATTGACCACATGTTAATTCTAGCAAACAAATTTTTTTGTTTTTGTTAGAATTCTAAATATTTAAAGTACGTGTAGGATTAGAGTAAGCTGAAGAGTTTATAAATTCAAGATTTATTTCTCGTTTTAATAATTGGCTCACAAAGTGTCTTTTTGACTTCCCTAATTTGGAGAGAAGAGGAAAAAAACCATTTTCTGAAGTTGTGAGTAAAAGAGGCATCAAATACGGGGAGGGGCAACTCTTCTCCTGCCTCGTAGTATGTATGTTGAGGTGAATAAAAGAAATTTTATGCAAGTGTGTATTATTCATAAAATATTTTTTTTCTCCTATGGATTCAATCGAACTGTGTGTGCATTTACTTAAGTTTTAGAAGAATTCATTGTGACCATTTGTCAAATGTATTATGTTGTAAAACTTGACTCTGAGTTGTGATTACTTGTGCGTATTCCACTTACGAAGACCCTTCAAACTATTTCATAGTGCTTTTGTGATTTTGTAGGAAATGACATGCCCTTTTCATTGGAATGCAGACAATTAGCGAGCGAGAGTGTAATCGTTGATGAGGAGAGGTGGGAGGAGAACATTCCCTAAGTTGGGAGAAGAGTTAGACCATGGAGCAATTAATTTTCTCAGAGGAACGAGTCATTTCACCTTCCAAAATTCGAAAATAGAGTTTTTTTAGAGTGCTACGAAATCATTTTATAGCATCTACATGTTTTTAAAAGAGCGCTATGAAATCATTTCGTAGCACCTATAGACATAATTTTTTGCATTGCGTTTTGATGTCCAATTTTCCTTTTGGCCTGCCCATTTCTATCATTTGTGGTATTAGAGGCACACCTGACATTGGGTTGTTGTCTATAGCATAGGGAGATGGCTATGTAGGCAAGGAGAGCACGAGGCTGGGGAGGGAGACCCATAGCCAATGAAGAACTATGGGAAGAGAGACAAAGGCTGCAATCTCATTTAGAGGCTATGGAGGTAGATAGGTAGCGAGACCTTGAGGTTAGGGATGAAAATAGATCAAAGGAGGAAGCTAGAGCAGAAATCCAACACCTGTGGATGAAGCTACAAAAGCTAAATTATTGAGGTCAGTGTTAATCTCGAGTTCAAGACAAAAACCTGAATTTTATACCTATGATGGCCGCCTGGTAGCCGAGAATTTGATGGATTGGATCAGTGAATTAGACAAGTATTTTGAGTATGAGGAGATTAAATAAGACAAGGTGGGTAAAATATTTTGTAACTAGGTTGAAAGGTCATGCTACATTGTGGTGGGAAAATGTGCATGCTTAAAGGAGAAAACAAGGGAAACCGTTGATAAAGAGTTATGAAAGGATGGTAGTGAAGATGAAGGGACATTTTTTTCCAAAATACTATCAACTATCCCTCTACAGGCAGGTGCATAACCTCAAGCAAAGGCTACTGACATTCAAAGAGTATATTGAGGAGTTTTACAAGGTGAATTTGAGGGCAGGTTATGTAGAAGACACTCCAAATAAAAAAACAAGTTACATCATTGGTTTGAAGTTGGAGATTCAAGATGAAATCAACATGCTTTCTCCTAGGATGATGGAAGAAGCATATCAATTTTACTTGAAGGCAAAAGAGAAGATAACAAGGAAGAAAAATTATGGTAGAAGCTATAGATTTTCTAGAGGAAAAGGACAAACAATTGGAAGGGGAAAAATTCAGCTCAAAATAATGATGCAAGTAACCCAAGATAACAAGGAAAATAAGATAAATAAGGTGGTTCAAGAGGAGGAAGACCTTACCAAAGATGTATGGGTAGAGGAAGAGGCAGAGAGAATATCTATTAATGTTACAAATGTGGGTAGCTGGGTCACAAATATTTTAAGTGTCCTGAGAATGAGAAAGGAGGGTAGAGAGATGCACATGTAGCTCATCTAGAAGCAACATAAGCGCATGCACTTGTGGCAGAAAATGCAATAGAGATGAGAGAAGCTTTAACGACGAATAAAGTATTATTGAAACCAACCAAGGAGACTGATGAACCAAAAAAAATAAGAGCCTTGATTAGGACTGTTTGCAAAGCTGGAGGAAAGCACTGCAAAGTGGTGATTAACAATGGAAGCACTCACAATCTAGTTTCCACATAAATGGTGGAAAAACTAAGGCTGAAAACGATGAAGCACCCAACACCATATAAAGTGTCATGGATGTAGAAAGGTCATAAATTGTTTGTAAGTGAGTAGGGTGAATTGGAGTTCCAGAAAGGAAGATATAAGGATAAGATAGTTTGAGACATCATGCCAATGGATGTCTTCCACCTCTTTTTGGGTCAACCTTGGAAATTTGATAGGAAAGTGGTGCATGATGGAGAGAAAAACACTTACAATATTGAAAAGGATGGTATCAAGCATACTCTTGTACCATTAAATGAGGAGAGTACACCTGGTACGAGTAGCTCAAAGTCACTTCTGTTAGGATGAAATGCATTTCTAAAAAAATGGAGGAAGAAGATGTCAAGTATGCGGTGGTCTACAAATAAAAGGTAATACTTCTGCACAATGAAATTTCAAATTTACCTATTAATATTCAAGAGATGTTGCAAGAGTTTAATGATATCATAGTAGATAATTTTCCAAGTGAGCTGCGACCTAAGAGAAGCATCAACCATCACATAGACCTGATACCAAGAGAAAGCCTTCTGAATAAAGTTGCTAACCGAATGACACCCAAGGATAATGAGGAAATAAGGAAACATGTTCAAGAGTTGCTAGACAAAGGGTTGATAAGGGAGAGCTTGATTCCATGTGCTGTCCCTGTGGTACTTATTCCCAAAAAAGATGGAGAATGGAGGATGTGCAAAAATTCCAAAGAAATCAACAAGATCAAAATTAGATACAAATTTCCATTACCACAGATGGATGACATGATGTAATTTTTGAGTGGGGAAACCTACTTTTCAAAGGTTGATTTGAAGAGTCGTTACCATCAGGTCCAGATCAGAGAAGGGGACAAGCAGAAGATAACTTTCAAGACCAATAGTGAACTATATGAATGGATGGTCATGCCATTTGGATTGGAAAATGCACAAAGTACTTTCATACAGTTGATGAACGAGGTCTTGAAGGAGTTCATTGGTAAGTTTGTTATTATTTATTTGGATGATATTTTGATTTCATCCAAACAAAGGAAGAACACCTTATGCATGTAAAGTATGTTTTAGAAAGGTTGCAACAAGATAAACTATTGATTAACCTAAATAAATGTACTTTCATGAGGTTTGAATTGGTATATTTAGGCATTTTCATTTCAAATGATGGTCTGAAAATGGATTTAGAGAAAATGGAGGCAATTACAAGTTGGCCTTCACCCAAGAACATTTTCAAAGTAAGAAGATTTTATGGCTTAGCTAGCTTATATCAGAAGTCCATCAAGAACTTCAGTGGTATTTGTGCACCCATCATTGAAACGATTAAGAAAGATAGGAAACCATTTTGTTGGACAATAACATCAGAGAAAAGTTTCCAGCTCTTGAAGAAGAAGATCATTGAGAAACCTGTGTTGAAACTACCTAACTTCAGTAAACTTTTCCAAGTCAAATGTGATGCTAGAAGAATAACCATTGGAGCAATATTGAGTCTAGAAGGTAAACCTGTTCCATATTTCACGAGAAATTGAATGATTAAAAACATAAATACTCCTCTTATGATAAGGAATTCCATGTTGTGGTTTAAGATCTGAAGCGTTGGAGACACTATTTGATGCCCAGGGAGTTTGTTATGTTCTCTAACAATTCAACATTATATAATGCAACAACTCAAGTTGAACCATAAGCATGCCAAGAGGTTGGAATTCCTACAAAGTTTCACCTTTGTTCTGAAACATGTGAGCAGGAAAGTGAACAAGGTATCCAATGCGTTGAGAAGGAGGAGTTTGATCATGTAGGAGTTCCATGTACATATTTTTGGCTTTTATGATTTGAAGGACTTGTATGAGGGTGATGCTGATTTTCGAGAGGCCTTTGAAGCATACACGAATCCCGTGAGTAGAGATAGAAGCCCATGGAAGGAGTTTATGTTGCATGGTGGTTTGTTGTTCAAGAACAAATGATTATGTATTCCTTGTTTCTTAATGAGAGATAATCTGATACAAGAAACATAAAATGGAGGATTGGCAGGAAGTTTCAGTATCGACAAGACACTTTGACAACAAGATCATTTTTAGTTCTGGCCAAAGATGAGGGAAGATGTGCAAAAACATGTAAGTAAATGCAGAGTGTATCAACATGCGAAAGGAATGAGTCAAAATGATGGATTATATACTCCTTTTCCCATTCCCAACATACAATGGGACTCAATGAGTATGGAATTTGTATTTGGTTTACCAAGGATGCAACAAGGTAAGGAATCTATACTTGTACTTGTGGAACTATTTACAAAGATGGATAATTTAGCCTGTGTTGCAAGACTAGTGATGCTACACATGTGGCTCGTTTTTTTTTCAATGATATTGTTCAATTGCATGGCTTGCCAAAGGGTATAATCTTTGAAAAGGACACTAGGTTCACAGGGAATTTTTGGAGGACCTTGTGAAAGAAGCTTGGAAGAAAATTGAACTTCAGTTCAACCTATCATCCACAATCTGATAAGAGAACTAAAGTTGTGAACAAGAGCCTCATAAACATATTGAGGAACCTTGTGGGTGAGCATCCCAAGAAGTGGGATCATGTGTTAGCTCAAACTGAGTTTGCATACAATGATTCGTTAAATAGGAGCACGGGGAAGAGTCTGTTTCAGACCTTGTGAACTGAGATATTTGGGAAAACCTTAGCAGGGGAGTGATGATGGGGAGGATTTTGTAGAAACAATGAGTGACTTACATCAGGAGATAAAACAGAAGCTACATGACAACATATACAAGTACAAACAAATAGGAGACATAAGAAGAAGAGAGGTAAAATTTGAGGTAGGGGACATGGTCTTAACCCACTTGAGGAAGGAGAGATTCCCAAGAGGAGAATATAACAAACTCAAGGTGAAGAAAATAAGACCTTGCAGGATACTCATGAAATTTTATGCAAATGCTTATGAATTGGAGTTACCTATGGGCATAAGTATCTTGCCTATTTTCAATGTGGCTGATTTGTATCCCTATCAAGATGGTGATGAAGGTGCCACTACAATAAATGAGAGTAGTGGAGACGTCAATGAACATAGCTAAGCAGATGCCTATGACAGAGGGTCCGAAGGCTAAAATAATTTTGGACACTAGAGCTGCAAAGCACAATAGGGGAAAGAGTATCTGGAGTTTTTGGTGAAGTGGAAGGACCGTTCGATGGATGATTCTACATGGATGAGTGCTACAACTATACAAAAAGTAGGTTGTTTTGTAGAGGACCTTATGAGAAGGAGCTCATGAATTTTTCCTTCCTGGGGAGTCGGATGCAAGAGCATTAGACCGAGCTCGAGGTGAAGAAATGGAGCAAAGCTTAACAATGTAGTGGATTGACCACATGTTAATGCTAGCAAACAATTTATGTTGTTTTTGTTAGAATTATGAATATTTAAAGTAAGTGTAAGATTAGAGTAAGTCGAAGAGTCTAGAAATTGAGGAGTTATTTCTCATTTTAATAATTATCTCACAAAGTGTCTTTTCTACTTCCCTCATTTGGAGAGAAGAGGGAATGAACAATTTGTTGAAGTTGTGAATAAAAGAGGCATCGAATAGGAAGAGGGTCAACTCTTCTTTTGCCTCCGAGTATCTATGTTGAGGTGAATGAAAGAAAGTTTATGCAACAATGTATTATTCATAAAATTTGTGATTTGTCCTCTGGTTATAATCGAACTATGTGTGCAATTACTTAAGTTTCAAAAGAATTTGTTGTGACCATTTGTGAAATGTCTTATGTTGTCAAAATTGACTCTGTGTTGTGATTAATTGTACGCATTCAACTTACGAAGACCCTTCAAACTATTTCACAATGCCCTTGTGATTTTGTAGGCAATGACACACCCTTTTGATTGGAATGTAAACCATTAGTGAGCGCGAGTGTAATTTTTGACGAGGAGAGGTGGGAGGAGAACATTACCTGAATTGGGAGACGAGTTAGACTATGGAGGAATCAATTTTACATAAGACCGAGCCATTTCACCTTCCAAAATTCGAAAACGAATTTTTTTAGAGCGCTATGAAATCATTTCGTAGCGCCTACAAGTTTTTAAAAGAGTGATATGAAATCATTTCGTAGCGCCTACAACTAGAATTTTCTGCACTGCGTTTTGGCGTCCAATTTGCCTTTTGGCTTGCCCATTGCTATCAATAAAATTCCCAACTTTTTTATTTTATTTTACTTTATATTTTTAAGTTATGATTAAAAGTGTGAAGACAAAAGATATATATATTTAATGTGGTTCACAAACGCAGGGTGACCGCTACATCCACGGAAAATCAAGGTAGATTAACCCAAAGAGATCTACTCGCTAGCCAAACTAATAAGGCCTAACCCCAAGGGCGTCAAGGATATTTGACCCCGTGACCTCTCGATATGCGAGGTACTTAGCAACAGGAACTCGACCAAGTGACCTATCCCTTGGGGTTTTACAAAAGAGAAAATATTATTTATTGTAGTGTTGACTTAAATTTTATTTTTTATATTGCATGTGTTTTAAAATTGAATTGTGAAAATATGTAATATAGGTAAGGTTTATTTAGAAAAATGATTGAACAAAGTCCATTCAATAATAAAATTTAGCAAGAGAAAAATCAGTGTAATATGCAACATTGTTGCTTTTATTTTTTAAATCAAAAAGTTCCATGGTTAATGAAACTAAAAAACATATTAATAATTTTTTTTTGAAAATAAAATATTAATTATGGAAAATTCTATAAATTTAGAATTAATTTTTCACCATTAATTTTAATATATATATATATATTTCACCGATACTAATTTGTCAATAAAAATAAAAATGGGTTGGATGCATACAAATATATAAGCCGTTAGAAGTAGGGGAAATGATCCAACGAAGCCCATCTAAAATATCAAACCGGCACCAACGTTTGCAGACATAGATTCATACAAAGACCACCATCCTCGCTTTGACAATAAGCGTTCAACTACTTATTGAATTTGCACCGAACCATGCTAACAGATAAATAAATTTATATATTGAACAGGAACGAGTGTATATAAAATTTGCAACCCACCACCAGGAATATATACATACATGTGTAATTTCTTCTTATTAAAATATTTATTTTATTTTAATTACACATGTAAATATATTTTATATGAGAAATGTTAATATTGTTTGCAGAAATTGAAATTGGGTAAAAAGGATCTCATTCCTTCCATAACACCATTCACAACTTTTCTATTAAAATACGTATTATCTGTTAGCCAAATTGATTGCAAATTAAAATTAATATTAAAAATATATTCATCCCTATATAATTTATATAAATCTGTATGTAATTTGGCTTTAAGAGTCGAACGAATTTGTAACTGTTTAAAACAGTATATAAACATATATTCTTACCTAAATATACAAATAGGAAGTATGGCAACGTAGTTGTTTTAGGGAGAACGAGCCAAGTGGTAGTTTTGGGCGCTTATATATATATATATAATTTTTCTTTTGTTTAATATGATTTTTATTTCTTTATTTTATACATATATTATTATTTTTATGTTTTTATATCGATGAATAGATTGAAAATGTGTATATATGTTTTATTATTATTTTTAATTCCATTTTACATTTATATTATACATTTTATTATTATTATAAGGTAGGTTTGATCTTTATCTCAATTTTCAATATCTTATTTCTTTCTCGATGACACTTTGTTTAATGAGTCTAAGTAATCCTTTTCAGATTAAAATACTTCTTATTTTCAAGTTAGATGGAGAAAGGATTTGAATCCATGAGCTCAAGGTTATGAGCCTTGCTAGTTACTAGAATACTCTACTCTGCAACATTGATTGATGTCATAAACACAACAAATACATTGGAAACAATCATGGGATATACTACCCCTATCCCTATATAGGCCCAACAATGCTTCATCCCGTCATATTTCATTCATATATAATGCGATACACACCTAACCCATCTAAGACATGACATCCACTTGACACAACTACGAACTTTGTTGCACCCCTCTAGCGTGCTACAAGCCCCCTTAATTAAATCCACCATTGCTGCATCTATTATATTTACATTTATCTTAATTACAACTAATGAAATTACTATCCAACATGAATGGAATTAAATTTAGGAATTTTGAGTTGCATCTACCATAGTTACACCTACCAACTACAATATAAAATACTTCAACATTATATCCAAATCATCTGTGAAATGTGAAATTTGAACCCTATTCATGACCTTTCTCTCATTGGTTGCTATCACTTCTCTTTGTATACACCTCTATAATATATGTATTTTCATATGAACAATTCACACCAATATGGTCAAAGGTCAATTTGGTTCCTTAAATTCATTCATGAACTAGCTTAATGACTAAAAGATGCTCGGGTCAATCCATGGAGGAAGAAATACAAGAGTAAAGATTGGGTTGCATCATACATAACTAACATTGTACAATTAGAGTGTATCTAGAGATATTATCGTCCAATAATGAACAATTGTTTTGTAAGATATTTCTGTGAAAACCGATTGTTTACATTTTATTCATGTTGAGTAGACCTTGTCCTTGTAAGAAGTAATTATTATTAAAGGAGGGACTTATGTCAAAAAAATAGAGAAATCTAAATCTAGTGTCAGATTCAAAGCTCTTGTTAAATATTACATATTAACTTAAAACTATTGGAATAATTATCCAACATGAATGTAATTGAATATAGCTGTTTTTATTTTTCATGATTTGATTCTTGTAACTACTGTGTAGAGTCATCACTGAGAGAGGCTTGGGTCACAGAGGAGGGTAATGTGCTCAAGTCTTGTAGTCTCATTTGCAATGAGTTTTGTTGTATTGAATTGTAATTGTATTTTCTAAGTTTGTTAATTGATAAAATCATGGAAAAAACTTATATGAAAGTTGATTATTTTCTAGTCTCTAGAAAAATGCACCACCCTCAGATGCAAGAATCCCTGAGTTTTATCTAGATCAAAGCTGAGAAAAATCATCTCTCGAGATGCACGTGGTAGTGGTGAGGGTGGAAGGGGTCAACGAGTGATTCATTATGTTAACACATGCACAATTTTCCATTTTAAATATGAACTCATCTTTCATGTTTAAGGCACGAGTTTCCATTATTGCATAGTTAGAAATGTGGTGATATTATGTATCTTGGGCATGATGTCCATTTTGTAAATTATAAATAGATGGACCAACCATGAATATATATGTGCATTTTCATACATGTATAATGGATTCTTTATGGTTTAGTATTTTCTATAAATATTATGATATTATTCCAGTTTTCGTTTATTCTATGTTAATGAAGAATGATGTTGTACTCCAAATTTGATATGCTTCACAAAGGCTTACTTGGAAATTCAAGCCATGCAAGGTAATGCAATTTCTTTGTTTATTGACTAAGAAATCAAGATAATGCAAGATAGTTATATCCATTGGTGTGCTTATTGCAAAAGAAGGCATTGGAAAATGTTATCATAGTGAAACAACAAGTTTGGCTATTGAAAAAGAGTTTAGGGAGATGGGTATATATAGTCATAATAAAATAGAAAACTCAATTTTTCATAAGATGCTTGAATTCCAAAAAGGAGAGGTCTTGCTCACCATTTAACTATTTCATTTTCTTGTCTTGGAAACCCCATATTTTTGTAGGTGTAATAACAATAGCTTGTTTCTTCCATGTTGCTTGTTATGTGAGGCCATTCAAGTATATCAGTGACTAATAAGCTTACTAACTAGACCTGGATCCATAGTGAGAGGGTACTGCAAAATATCATGAGGAAATTAACAATAAATCAAAGAAGATGAAAATAAGCTAGAATATTGTAATAAACTTAAAATATTGTAACTTGATGGAAACAACCTTGTTGGAAACATGTAGTTTTAAAATTTCATACTATCACAAACTTTCTTGAAACATGTTTTTGAAATCATTGTTTTCAAATTCCAAATGTATATTGAAGTGTTCATCCTTCCAAAAAGAATCATCGAGAGACAAAAACAATGTGTCCAATGACTTATGTAAGTTTAGATGCACAAATTATTTTGGTCATTATATATGACATGTAAAATCATGCATAATATTTGGTGTAGGATGCACATTATATTGGTCAATGTTAGCAAGGATTACATTTCCAATTTGGCATGGTGCCATCAAAGTGCTCGTGTTTTAATCACATAGTCCCAAATATAAGTTAATTTTTTAGTTCACAAGTTTGGTCACTCTTACATATTGTTGTACTTACTTGGCACGTTCATTCTCTTTACCAAAACACTATTCCAATTCAATGTGAGTGCATTATCATGGATTGGAAACATACTATGGGATTCCAATTGTCATGATGTATCTTCTTCCTTTCAATCCTCCCATCTTCCCAAATTTGTACACTTATGTAATTTAGGGCATCGATATATGGGAAATGAAACATCCAACATCCACTTATTGAATTATTTATACCCATATTTAGGTATTAAAAGAATTCACATGGTTAATTCTTTGTTGTTATCAAGTTTCATGTTGTAGGCAACTCATATTATAATTTTTACTTTAGTAATGAGAATGTTGAGTTGAATTATCTAATTTATAGGACCCATGTGAATATGTTTGATTTGACACTCATTTTTTTTTGTTATGTCTTGATTTCTTAAGCAATTTGTCACACCATCAACTAATGATTATGTATGTAAGTTTATATTTGGTGACATACAATGGAAGACAAATTTATCTCTTCAACAAAGACATTATTATATGGAACATGTAATATATTACTTAGAACTTTCACTTAGAATATATAATGCACCAAAATAGCTCATGAGGGATTTAATATGAATTAGACTAGGTGGTGGTCAAATTAATGGCAAAAGTCAAATGAATTTGATCTTATTGAGGTTTAGAGACCTACCTTGACTAAAAATGAGTGTATAAATATTCAATCAGGGTCATTTTATCTCATACGTTAACGATTATTAAATCACAAGGGTGTGAGGGTTCAATATCCTTGGTGTTTTTTTGTGTAAATTAAATATTGCAATATATTTTCCACAACTTGCATTAAAAACCTTAGATGATACCAAAAAAATAGAATATGATGAAAAACAACAAGATGATATGATAACATAAACTTTTATATTAAGGGGGTCAAAAATTTAGAGGAGGTGCATTTGACATCTAATATGATCTTCAATACTAAACTATCACGTGTTAAGTTAAATGTGATTGAATGTGAAATTTTTCATGTATTTCAATTGATTTTTATGTTTTTGTATTATTATCATATCAGCAATGTGTATGTAGATAACATTTTTTTTTCTTTAATTCAACATGATTGATTTCATCCATTCTTTCCACAGGTAAATCATTATTTTTCATGTTTTTGTGTTTCTATATCATATTATAAATGCGTGTGAAGGAACCATTATTCTTCTTCCATTTACCATGGTTAATTTTCCCCATCCATCCTGCACCTACACCATACACACCTTAATACATGGTGGGTTTGATCCCTCCTAAAGTTGTCCTAGCCCTCCATATTCCATTTTCTACCATGATGGAACTCCATTCAATATAACACACCATGGGGATTTATCATTTCCCACCTTTACTTCCTTTTTAGATCCATCCATACATGGTCATTGCATCCCTCCACCCTGTTACAACCTCCCATATTAAATCCGTTTTTGATACAATCATAACACCTTTTTATAGTTTCCAATACATGGTTTTTGCATCCATATAGCTTTCTTCAAGCCCCATTATTGCATCCACCATTGGCGCAACTACCATTGCATCTATTATAGTTACATTTACCATAGTTTAAACCAATGAAATTATTAACTAACATGAGTGAAATTGAATTTACATATTTTGATTATTTCATTAGTTAATTCTTGTAACTAATATATAATGGAACCATAGAGAGTCTTGGGTCATAGAGGAGGGTAATACCATAAAGCCTTGCAATCTCACCTATTATGAGTTTTATTGTATTGAATTATAATTGCATTTCTAAGTTTGTTAATTGATAAAATTATGGAAAAAAATAATATGAATGTTGTTTAGTTTCCACTATGTAGAAAGATGGACCACTCTTAGATGCAAGAAGACTTAAGTTTACTTTAGATAAAAGGGTAAAAATATCATCTTTGGAGATGCATGATAGTTCTGAAGGTGGAAAGGGTCAATAAGTGACACATTATGTCAACTGAAGCATGATGTGCCATTTTTGGCATGAGGATCTTCTTCCTTTGTGTTTATGGCATGAGTTTCCATTCTTTTCTAGTTGGGAATGAGGATTTATCATATATCTTGGGCATGATGTCCATTTTGTAAAAAATATATAGTTGGACTAGTTTTGAATATGTACACCATGTTGGACATGTAGACTGTTTTTTATTAATATTGTGTTATTATTCAAGATTTTGTTTATTCTATGTTAATGGTTAATGATGTTGTACTCCAAATTTGATATGATTTGCAAAGGCTTAATTGGAAATTCAACCAATGCAAGCTAATGCATTTCCCTTGATTATTGATTAAGAAATAAAGATAATGAAATATAATTTAATCTATTAAAGTGTTCTTATCGCATTTGAAGAAGGCATTGAAAATGGTATCATAGTGACACAAAAAATTTGGCTATAGAGGAGAGATTAGGGAGATGGGTATACATTCATAATAAAATATGAAACTCAATTTTTTTTTTTTAAAGATGCTTGAATTCCAATAAAGAGAGATCATGGTCACCACTTAATAGTTTCATTTTCTTGTTTTGGAAACCCCATATATATTATGGGTGTAACAATGAATACTTGATTATTAAATGCCATGTTATTTGAGGTCATTCAAGTATATCATTGACTAATAATCTTAGTAATTGAACATACTAGAACCATAGTGGGAGGTTAATTGCAAGATATCATGGAGAAACTAAGGATAAATTAAAGAAGAAGAAAAAAAGTTCATTTGGAAAGCCTCTACTAGATTAGGTAGGTCATGGGGCACATAAACTATAATGATGTATTACACTTAAATTTTTCTAACCTAATAGAAACAAGGCTTGCTAGAAACAATATGATTTGACACGTTCCATACTATTAAAACCATGCTTGAAACACGTCTATCAAATAACTTTTATAAAATTCCATATGTATGAAGTAGGTCATTGACGCAGGAGCATCTGCTCTAAGTCAAAAGTCCAAGTAGAAATCAGACCTTAGGGTCTTCATATTTGTGCAAGGAGGAACTATTGTAAAGAGACATTGTAAAATTAATGTAAAGAAATATTTTATTTCTTAGTGAGCATTGATAGTGAATATGCTTAGTTGTTAGGTGTCAATGAATGTTGAGTTAGTGTAGCAAATCCTCTTAAGAAATAGGATATTAGAGAGAATATTTGTTGTTTATGCTAAGAATATAGAAAAGTCATAAATTAGGATTTCTTTAGAATTTAAGTGGTTAAAAGTTTGTAGGAGTTGAGTGAGGGCGGATAAGCTCTGAATTTTATTATAAATTAAATTGTAATATTCGAAAGAGGGGGGCCAAATTAAACAAAGAATATTAGGGCAAGAGATACGATAGAGAGGCAAGAGCTGAGAGACAAAGAGGGTTCTGTAGGAAGATAATGCCATGCAAAGAGAATATCAGGAAAAGCGAGATTGTAAGCAGGTTTTTGTTATTGTGTCTATACATTTATTTAACTAATGATAAATTGAATTCATGCGATTGTATTGTGTCTTTGTTATGAGCTAAGTGATCCGTAATGAACTAATTTGGTTTATGTGTAATAAACCACTGTTGTATGAATTATGATAAATGCTAAACGAATGAATAAGTCTTACTGTGTGGTCAAAGACTTAATGGCTGGGTAGAATCATGTGTGATTCCAGTCTGGAGTGAGTGGATGTATGTGCAGGTCGAGAAGGAGAAACAAATCCAAATTTTGGATTCAGAGAAGTAATATAGAAGGGTGTTATGTATTCGGGCTTGAGAGAGTGTAATGGTTATGGATATGAAAGAATAACCAGAAGTTAAAGCTCAGGAGAGATTGGCGCAACTAAATACCAAACAAGCTCATGAAGGATAGCGTGAAGGAAACAAAGATGCATAGTGGCGGCGGTCAAAGAAATAGGAGAAAAGATCAAGGCAACAAAGCCTTTAAAATATTTCCAAAGGAAGGGAATGGACGACGAAGATTAAATCGCAAAGATCAGTTGAAGATTAAACGTCAAAGATCTCATTACAAGGTAAGTTGGGAAAGTTGTGAAGAAGAGCCACGTGTAGAGCGGAGGTCCAAGCGTATATTGCATAGTGCATGTGATATGGTATAATGGTTAAATGATGGAGTTAAAAGGTGCGACATGCGAAATTTTAAAATCGTTGATGTGCGAAATTATATACTCGCCAAGTTGCGAAATGGACACGTGTCAGGAGGAGGATCCATGCACACATCACAATCGATAATTCTTTTAGTTACATGTTAAGACTTGGTAAGGTAAGCTATTTTAGTTCTGATGCGAAGAAGATAAGCGAAAGCACAGCAGGATCGTTAGATTTGGAATAGATCAACGGTTGAGATTACATCACAGACAAGTGAAATTTTACATTGGAGTTGTGGTTATTTATTGGTTGGTAAGTTTTATATATTGTGATTTGGGATAAATCTTGAAATCTGCAGGTGACGAAGTTATTAGATTAGCGATATTGTACTAAATTCTTGTGGATGCGATGTCGTGTATGCGATATGGTTTAATGTTATGATGTGATATGGTCCGATGATACCATAGGTAGTGCATTGGATAATGTAAAGGAGGAAACCACGATATAAAGGTAAAATATATGGTTGTTAACTTAATGGTTTTGGAATTAAATCGGGGTACCACAAAGCCTGTGTAATGGTGATGTATTGCGGGTAAGTTAACTACTTCTGCTTAAGAAAATCCTGGGAACATGTAGAAAGTTTAAGTTTTAGCATATGTGGGTATTTGTGGCCTTTTGGCTGCCTCAGTCATCCTTTCAAAAGGACTCCTCACAAGGAAAAAACAATGCGTCCAAATAATTTTATAAGTATCGATGCAAAAATTATTTCGGTCATTATACATGATGTGTAAAATCATGCATTAGCCATGGTGTGCACATCGTAGTGGTCAATGTTCGAGAGAATTATACTATCAATTTTACATGGTGCCATTGAAGTGCTCATATTTAGTCACACAGTCCCAAATATGACTCAATTTTGCAATTGACAAGTTTGGTCATGCTTACACATTTTCACACTAACTTGGCATGTGCATCCTCTTTAGAAAAACATAGTTGCATTTCAATTCAAGTGCACTGGAATTTATGGAAAACATAATATAGGAGTATAGTTTTCATGATGCATCCTCTTCATTTCAGTATTTTCATCATCCCAAATTCGTACACTTATGTACACTAGGGCATGAATATATGAGAAATGAAACTATTAATATCCACTTATTATATTATTTATACTTCATCTTTAGAATGTAAAAGGGGTCATAGGGTTAGTTATTTGTTGTTTTTAACTTTCATATTACTGGCAACTCATTATATACAAGTTTACTTTAGTAATGCTAATATTGAGTTGAGTTATTATCCAATTTATTGCACCTATGTGTAGATGTTGGATTTTACATTCATTTTTTTGTTAAATGTTTTGTTTGTTTAAGTAATTTGTCACACCATAAACTAATGATTATGCATGTAAGTTTATATCTTGAGAAATGCAAGTTTATATTTGGAGAAATACAAATGAAGCAATTTTTTTCTCTTAAACCAAGAAGACATTATGTGGCACATGGAGTCGTATTATTTAAAATTGTTACTTAGCATATGTAATGCACCAAAATAGCTTAGGATGGGTTTGGTATGAAGTATAATAGGTGTGGTAAACTCAATGGCACATGAATCAAATGAATTCTACCTTATTGAGGTTTAGAGGCCTACCTTGTCTAAAGACGAGTATATGAAATCTTCATTTGGAGTCATTCTCTCCTAGAATGTTGGTGATTCTCAAATCCTAGGGGTATAAGGGTTCAATATCCCAAGTTATTTTTGATGTATATTATTTTTGGTGTTGGTGAATTTTCTAAGTATGGATGGACAAATTATTTTCTTCGTTATATATGAGGTGTAAAATCATGCTTAATCCATGATATGCACATCATTATGGCAAATGTTAGGGAGGGTTGGATTTCCAATTTGGCATGGTACCATTGAAGTGCTTATATTTTAGTCACGTAGTCCCACATATGACTCAGTTTTCAGTTGGAAAGTTTGGTCACACACACATTTTCGTGCTAACTTGGTATGTGCATATATGAGGTGTAAAATCATGCTTAATCCATGATGTGCACATCATTATGGTAAGTGTTAGGGAGGTTTGGATTGCCAATTTGGCATGGTACCATTGAAGTGCTTATATTTTAGTCACATAGTCCCAAATTTGACTCAATTTTCAGTTAGAAAGTTTGGTCACACACACATTTTCGTGCTAACTTGGCATGTGCATCCTCTTCACCAAAGCTTATTGTTGCATTTCAATGCAAGTTCACTCACACGGATGGAAAACTTAATATGGGAATGTAGCTGTCATGATGGATCTTCTTCATTTTAATATTTTCATTTTCCCAAATTTGTACACTAATGTAAATTAGGGCATGAACATATGAGAAATGAAACTAGTGTATACTTATTATATAATTTATAGTTCATATTTAGATTGTAAAAGGGGTCATAGGGTTAGTTATCTATTATTGTTAAGTTTCATGTTGTTGGAAACTCATTATATACAAGTTTATTTTTGTAATTTGATAATATTGAGTTGATTTATTATCCAATTTATTTCACCCATATGTAAATGATTGATTGTACATTCATTTCTTTTGTTAAATGTATTGTTTTTTTAAGTAATATGTCACACCATAAACTAATGATTATGTATGTAAGTTTGTACTTTGAGAAATACAAGTTTACATTTGGAGAAATACAAAGGAATAGTTTTTTTCTCTTTAACCAAGAAAACATTATATGACACATAGAGTCTTATTGTGTAAAATTTTCACTCAACATTTATAATGCATTGAAATAGATTATGATGGCTTTGGCATGAAGTAGACTAGGTGATGTTAAATTCGATGGGACAAGAGTAAAATTAACTTGATCTTATTGAGGTTTAAAGGTCTGCCTTGTCTAAAGATGACTGTCTGAAATCTTCATTTGGGGTCATTCTCTCCTAGAATTTTGGTTATTCTCAAATCCTAGGGGTATAAGGGTTAAATATCCCAGGTTATTTTTTGGTGTAAATTAAATATTGGAATACCATTACTAAAAATTGAATTACAAACCTAAGAAGATATGGAAAAATCATAAGATGATGAAAAAACACAAGATAATATGATAACACAAACCTGGATATAGGGGTAAAATTCATGAGGATGTGCATTTGAATTCATTAAATATAGGGTAAGGATGGCCCAATTAAAATAGAAATTATATTAATGACATGTACTTTTAAGACATGATTTGCATTTGTTTCTTGTGAATGTGTTGTAATTAAAGTGTATCAAGGACTCATGGTGAATTGGTCCTACGGCATAAAAATAAAACCAATAAATAAAATTGTGTGTTTTAAACTCCTACAAGTGTGCTTGGGAAATCTAAACATGAGCATCCTATTAACATACTCCTTGGAAAGAGTTTTCCAATTTCCTCTTTCATGCAAAAGTTGCGTTGTTTAATATTAAGGAAAACCCTAGTTTTGAAAAATCACTGAAACAAACTCCGTGCCATGAAATCATGAGACATGAACATTCCTCTATATATTATGATGTCATGAGGGAAAAAAAAAAATTGGTTCATCAATTCAAGCATTGATTATAGTTTTATGTTGACTTTCAACTCACTCCTTGGAGGCATTTATGGACACATGGTGAATTTGTGTTGGGGGCATAAAAACCAAACTAAGAAATGTAATAAAATGCCATAATATCTTGCAAGAATGTATGTAAAGTGGTAATGTGAACACACTATCTACAAGATACTAATTGGATTTTTCAAAAATTTACAAAGTGCATAATTTTCATTTTCTCTTATTGAGCAAAACCACAAATTTAGAAATAATTGAATTTAAAGAAGTTTCGGGACATAGAATCATGGGAGAGGGGTTATCTAGACATAATTTGATCCCATAAGTCCAACATAATTTATATTTTGTTAATTTGAGTCCCATTTATTGGTTATGGTGAGTTTCAATTCACTTTCGAAAGCCATTTGAGGATACATGGCATATTTGTGCCAAAGGAATAAAAAAAATTGAGTAATAGAATTAAGTGTTATAAGATATTACAAGTGTGTTTGAGCAAGGAAAACATGTTAATGTTGGCTACTCTTAGGGTAAAGTTTTACAATTTTGTCCCTTTAATGGAAAGGTTACATAATCTCTTATGGAGTAAAACCCTAGTTTCAATTATTTTTGAATCAAACAAGATTTTGGCCATGGACCCATGAGAAATGGGTATAAAAAACTATAACTAAATGTAACAAGTCCAATAGATGTAAAAATTTGATATAAATTGCAACTGCTCAATATTTCAAAAAAAAAGCAAGAGACACAATTATACTCTACAATTATGTGGAATGGAAATCACAATTTAGAACAACATGCATAGACATGCAACTAGAAAAACCACAGGTACACAATGATTTCTAGAGGAACCCAACTGGGAAAAAACCCTCAAGCCTCTTTGCATTAATCAGTTTAATAGATAAACTATTACAATTGCCTGCTCCAGCTCTCAGCAAAACTTGCAAAAGAATAATTATTTTCTCTACTGATTGAGGAGATCTATCCAAAACTTAACCACTTTATGCCTCCATCAAACTACTATTTCCTTGCGTAATTCTCAAGGAAATTAGCTCCTAGAAGATGGGAATTTCCTCCTATTTTCTTGCGAAATTCCCAAGGATTGATCAACTTCCTCCATGCAAAATTCTGTACACTCCACTAGTATACAAATAATTTTACATTAGCTTTAGTTCCTCCACTCCGGCTAAGGAATTCAAATTCCATGCATTCGTGCACTATTTTGGGCTGATTTATCAGTTAACTGACATCCCTATGAGTTAGATTGTTTTCACACTCCTTAACTGATTTTCAACTGAATCTATCAATAGTTAGAGGTCAATTAACTGAGTACAACTGAAAATAAATTTTCTAGATTGCTAAAATTTAACAATCACACATGCATGACTGAAATCCCAACCCACTTGTTAGCACCCTATAATTGAACCTCTAGGCTAAAAAAGGGTTTATGTGGGTAACCAAAAATATCTTTTGGCGAGGAACTGGCCTTTTCTAACCAGAGGGGGCTCCCTCATTCGAAAAATGTTGAAATGTAAGAAACAATAAAGCTTAAGGACATCCGAAAGATACCAGATATGAAAAGGTAAATGGAATTTAATGATGGTGGTTGGTAGACTCAAGAGGGAGGGCCATTGGGCATGAAACTATAATTCATATTTTTAGATAAAATTATCAGTGCTTACATGTGACACTTATTAAAACAAATTTCAAGTTGCAACATCTGTCATAGCATACTTAGTGAGTTTTAAAAGAAACTAGAAAACACACAAAGATATTTATACATGCAACGTAACATTGAATGAATTATACAACATATATTTTTGACCAAATATCGAGAAGAACACAGAAATGGAGCACCTAATTGAGGGTGAATTCCATCATAGTTCAGAAAGAAAAAAATCATCCAAAGCATCAACATAGATGAATCCAATTTTTTTTTTAGCACCAATTAGAAATGAAAATTTAATAAAGAAATGGATACTAAAATTACACATAAGAAAGGGGCACAAAACTTGAAATCCATACCAAATGAATCTCTGGCTAAGTGGAAAAACTCTGCATTGATAATTTTATTTAGAAAAATAAAACACATACACAAGCCTTCTTCCCAAATTCGAACCATTTTTCCATGTTCTGTTTGGTTTAAATACATTTTGGCAAAGTGAAAAAACATAACTAGATACAATGTACCTGCCATCCACTAAGTGAATCGAAACCAACTGAAATTAGAAACATCAAGTTTTAAAAGCTAAAAATAAGATAAAGCTAAGAATAAAACTGCAACTCATTTTTGATAAAATAAACCTGATCTTATCTACTTGTTTGATCCCTATCCATTCTTTTCTATCCATATCACCAACATCACAATAGCAAGGTCCAACACTGACTGAAAAGACAAAACAACTGAATGATGAGTTACACAACGATTGTGTATTAGGATCCATCTCAGCATAGACACAGGCTGCATCGACTGAAACCGAGCTTATGGGGATGATGAAAATGCTATTGAGTTGGATTAGGACCCATCTAATGCCTCTTTCCATGCGTGCAAACCTCATAACTGACCAGTCAAACACTTATACATCATTTTTGCAGCAAAATTTTAAATGTCTAGGTTTGACTGTCATTTCTTGCTCCAAAAAAAAGAAATTTCCAACAATCCATCACATATACCTTATGAATCCCAACAACTCCAAAACTTTAACATTTACAAATCGAATTTTAGAAATTTCAAAATTCTGTCAGCAAGGAATTGTGAAAATGGGTGTCCAAGTGACACCTGTAATTCCCAAAATATAACACCTATGTAAAATATGAGATATGTTTTTGTATAGTAAAATTTTTATAGTATAAATCTCTCTCATTTTCCTCAAATTATGCCCCATATATTCAGAACCAGTTCCCCAAGATAATGGCTAAAACAATAAATTGCAAAGTCTGAAATATAGGCTTTGAAGATGCATTTTAATATCCCAATATATGACACCTGTGTAGAAAATGAAGGAGGTTTTTTTTCTTTGTTATGTTCTTGAGAAAAAAATCTTTTATTTTTTTTAAAATTCGACTCCATTTGGTCGGAAAACACTTTAGAAAATAGTGACTGAAATAGTCACTTTGCGCAGCAGTTGCGCAACGACTGTGTGAGTTGAGATGAAAGCCTTTCCTTAAATCTGCCTGCAACCTTATTAGAGCCTTGACCTACTTCAGAACTCGAATTATTCTTGATATTAATGAGCAATGAGGATAGTTCTTGAAAAAATTGAAATTTTTTCCTCCACATGCCTTTAGACTCTCACCAATTTGAATTTTGGGTTAAAAGACCCATTCCATGACCCTATATATTTACAAAACCTTAGCCGAAAGACCTTTAGACTATGAAATAGAGTGACTCATAGGACAAATTGACATACGAACACCCAAATGAAATAGTAAGAGGCAAACACTTCGATTCCTAGACTCTAGGACCCTAACATTGGCTCCAATGGGGATGGAAGCCTCCTCATGAGGTGCCAAGAACACTGTATACTAGTAGCCTAACCATTTGGAAATGGAGCCAAACACTAAGGAATGAAAATTAACTGACCGAATGACTTGAATTTGACCTTACATATGGTAACATATCATTGAAACCTTAGGGCCTTCTCCTCGAGCTTCAAATTTTGATCCACCCACACTAGAAACCTGAAAATAATACCAAACTACCAAGACAAATTGCTAGAAATTCAGTCTATTGAAGAATATGCTCAGAGGGCTAAGCTTATTCACACACCTACTCACTCTAACTAATCCACAAGCTACTTGATGAAGTGAAGTCAAACATCTAGTGAAACCATGAAAGCAAATGGCTTGATGACTTGACTTTTCTTTCATTTTTCTCAAATATAAAGAAAATGTTTACAATTAGCAATTCAAAATCCAACTGAAACTGATAACCATAATCCATAAATACAAGAACATCCATCTTCCTTGATGACTGGAACCAATTCAAAAAAGGGTCTTGGAGATCATGAAGTCCTTCATTCCGTTGATCCTTCTCAAATTGTAATGCAACAATTTGTTATTACCTATCATCCATATTAGAGACAAGTTTGTGTGTTATTTCAAATCTTCAATTGAGGCAACCACACATTGAATAAAAAAATGTCTACATCCACAAGGTCTAGAAAAACCTACTCTTCTTCATTATTTCCTTGCAACTATGGGTAATTATTTTCATAAGTTTTTTCATGTGATGAAAACTAATAAAATAAATGAAATGAAGAACAAAATGATCTACTACCCTTATCCCTTCCTTGGGTATTTTAAAATTGCTGAAAATTTTCATCAAGCTCATGAAGACAAACCCGTTGTACTACTTCATCGATCTCAAGAGAATGAACATGAACATTTACATCAAATTCCTTATTAGTTTCATCTTCAGCTAAGGAAAAAATTATTGCCTGCTAGGAATCCACTTGAATATCATGGCAACTGGCCTCATCATTTACCATTTCCTTCTACTGATTAAAATAATTCTCATGCTTTTGATCACAAAAAGACTGACAAGATTGCTGCAAATTTTCATCAAGTTCAGAAGATGGAACATGATTGTCATCATTAAGATCTTGCTCGGTTTCACTTTCATCCAAGGGAGAAAACACCTTTTCTCTTGGTGATGGAAAGGGTTGTCATGAAGGGTCTCTAAAATTTCCTCATCCATGAACTCATTATCTACATAAAAGCTTTCCAAATTTTCAATGAAAATTTCAAAATGTCCACAACAATTTTGAAACAACAATAAATATGGATAAGATTTTTTAATATTTTAAAATAATACTGTATGAAAATGATTTAAAGAACATAAACTAGTAGTTGGTAATTGTTCATTCCATGACGTTGCCTTTCCTTCCAGAGTAGCCATGAACATATTCATGAGAAAATCTTCATGCCATTCAAATTTAAGCCTCCGTGAATGCATATGAAATTTGATAAGATGTAAAGAAACATTACCACCATTCTCATATTTTAACTTTGGAAAATATGATTTCCAATCTATACAAGGAATACGATTTGGAAAGCCAGGTATATGAGCACGATTCATAAGGGCATACCTTGCATATCTGAGATCCATCTCAAGCCAATAGAGTTGCTAGTAAAACCTGAATTTCTGAATCTTGCTACCAATAAAGTCTTTGGATTAGGCTAAAATTTGATTTGTGGTCTCTAGGTGAAGGTTCAACCTTCCTATGTCTGACTATTTTTTGACCATCAACAACCAAATCTGAAACTTTGATGATCTTTCCCGAAGAAGATGAAACTTTTTGATCCCCAACAATGATGCCAGAATGTTAGCATACTATAAATAAACATCTAGGCTTAGAAAAGGTTTACATGGGTAACCACAAACCTCTTTTGGCTAGAAACTAGCCTTTTCTAACCAGAGGGGGCTCCCTCACTTGAAAAATGTCCAAATGTATGAAATAATAAAGCTTAAGGACACCCAATAGAGACCAGGTCTAAAAAGGTAAATGAGATTTAATGATGGTGGTTGGTAGACTCAAGAGGGAGGGCCATTGGGCATGAAACTACAATTCAGATTTTTACATAAAATTATCAACGCTTACGTGTGATACTTATTAAAACAGAGGTAAGGAAGATATAATTTCAAGTTGCAACATCTATCATAGCATAGTGAGTGAGTTTTAAAAGAAAATAGAAAATACACAAAGATATTTAATCACATGCAACAGAGCATTGAATGAATTCTGCAACATATATTTTTGACCAAATATTGAGAAGAATATAGAAATGGAGCATCTAACTGAGGGCGAATTCCATCATAATTCAGAAAGAAAAATAATCATCCAGAGCATCAACATAGATGACTCCTGAAAAAATGTTTTAGCGCCAATTAAAAATGAAAATTTAACAAAGACATGGATACTAACATTACACATAAGAAAGGGGCACAAAAATTGAAATCCATACCATATGAATCTCTGGCCAAATTGCAAAACTTTGCACTGATAATTTTATTTAGCAAAAGAAAACACATATACAAGCGTTCTTCCCAAATCTGAACCCTTTTTCCATGTTCTATTCGGTTTAAATACATTTTGGCAAAGTGAAAAAACACAACTAGATACAATGTACCTGCTATCCACTAGGTGGATCAAAACCAACTGAAATTAGAAACATAAAGTTTTCAAAGCTAAAACTAAGATAAATCTAAGAATAAAACTAAAACATTATTTTTGATAAAATCAACCTTATCTTATCTACTTATTTTATTCCTATCCATTGATCTGAAAGCGGATAGCCAAGATCTAACTAACTCTTGACAAAATGAGAATGGCAAGTGAATTAACTAAGACAATTGTTTGTAAGTGATTTTAACTGCTTAGCTCAAAGTCTTTTTAGATATAATATGTTAATGTTAAAGTTTAATAATTACACATCATGCATAACAATAAAGCCATAAGACAACAAGGATTAGTGACAGAGTTCATCCCTCCTGGACTACATCTCCGGGTCCGCTTCAGAAGTGTAAGACCGTTGTATTGATAAAACCAAGAGAAAAAGGAATACAATGATCTATCAGTTGACAAGTGCCAAACAACACTATTGATGTTTTATAATGCAATTCTCTTGATGAGGCTTTACATATACAATCTCTTTTCTTTGATGGGCCTTTAATCGACCAAGAAAATATGATGATGATGTGCACACTCTAACTGATGGACTGAAGGATATGGACCTTTAGCGCAATGGTAGTTCAACTGAGTTTTTGAAGATTGAAGTGGATCTCATTGTTCTATAATGAACTTTAGTTCTGTATCTAGGCAGGAAAAAGAGAGCTCTTACTCCACAATATACCTACAAAACCAAAAACTCTCTCTATAAAGTGTTCTAGTGCTTCTTCAAAAAGAAATTCTTCTTAGCTTCTTGAGAAATCTCTCTCTTTCCTCATGAGCCTTACAAAACGTTTTTATAAGATGAGGGAAAATAAATGGAATTAAACCACTATATTTATCTTCATATCTCGAAGATTAAGGTTTATTGGTTTTAATGTAGACTCCATTTTTAAATATTATTTAATGAATCATTACCCTTTCCAAGCCTCTTATCCCATCACGGATCTCTTCGAAATTATCCACAACAATAATTAGATATAGGTTGATATCGGTCTTCTTGACACCTAGGGTCTTAGGATAAGGTGTTCATTTAAAACAACGCCATTTTTCATGCATTAAAACCCATTTTTGACTTTAGGATATAACTTATCCGCTGGTGGTCTGTCAAACGGTGCGGAGGTGAACCATCGACATGTGATTAGTCGGATTTATTAGCGGCTAATTCTTCGGTTTTGGATTCGGCAGTTGAATCTGACATTTACTGTAAAATCTGCATGTGACAGTAGATCTGACTGGTGGTCATGGTTTTAGAACTCGATGGTATAGTTTCGGCTTATCCCTTAACCTCCGCCTTATTCACATGCGACTCCTTGACAGTCGGATTGAGCTGGCGGATACTGTTGCGGTATCACTTTCCACTGTGGTTAACTCTGTTCACATGGATTTCCAATAGTCACCATATGCAGCTTTGGGCTGACGGCTTTCCAACTCCCCTCACATGATTCCCGACTATTGTTCTCCTGATCACATGGTTTCTGGAACTTCGACGCAGTTAGCTTAAAATGTCACTATTAACATCTTCGCCCATTACATGCGCAATTTATGGATTGATGGTTTTGTAGTGACGGTCACCTTTCTACGTTCACATGATTTCTTGCTTCGACGTGGTCTCTTGGTGTGGTTAGACTACTCATCCAAACTTGACATAATTCCATTGTGGTTAACCTTTGTTACATGAAAACGATTCTTCTGATTCGATTTAATAGACTGTTTAAACATTACATTTTTTTGTAATGTTTTTACATTGTTTTCCAAGGGTTTTACATTGTAGTCCTAAGTTTTATTAACAAGCCTGAAAGTGGGTTCATTGTATAGTTTTAATACCATGCACCTAGACTTAGGTTAGAACTAAGACTTTAGCACTAGGTTTTAGGATTAGTCCTTTCACCTTAGGATTTCACCTTAGTTTTATAGTTAGGACTTAGACCTAGGCATCACCATTTACATCTTCATTGCGCCATAACATCAAGACCATAGCCACTTAGGAAAATGTTTTTAAGAATAACATTTTCGCTTAACACTTTAATTGACTTAGAATTATAGTGCTAACTCTTAGACTTAGGATTGTGTTTCCTTAAGTATTTACATGGACTTGGCACTTTACAATCATGATTAATGCTCTTTACTATTTCAATGTCACAGGTTGACATAATTCACTATGACGACTTTTTCCTATGACGACAATTTGACTTCAATAAGAGAAAAACATTGATAAATGTCGAAGTCACTGATGCTGATGTCAAATTTGACGACGAACTTGTTGAACTTGAATTTCCTGCTCATAGCAAGAACGTTGAATGTGACCATCTTGGTCGCTTACCAATTTTGACAAGATTCTGCTCGACGACTTGAGTCGATGAACCATTGCTCATAAGACCATCTTGGTCGATAAAATTTTCGACTCTACCTGTTTATTACAAAATCGATGACTAATTACTTGTAAATGACCATCTTGTTCATTTTGTAATTTTGATACAAAACTTCAGAATCCAAATTGAATCACACCTTCCCACAAAAATAAATTTTGGTTCTAAAATTTTTTTATTACAATGGATTGAAGAAAAATAACTCTAGATCCTAGTTACAGACTTATCTAGATCTAGAAATTTTTTATAGACTCAATTTAGACATATGGCATAAAATTTGCCCAGTTCCATTTGGAAATTGAATGTTCCCCAGTAGGTGTGTTGGATGTCTCCTGTACTGCTGATGTCAATGTTGTTTCTTGTGGCAGGATTGGACAATTGATTTTAGCATGCCCCGACAATTTGCAATGTCGACAAATTCTCTCCTTATAATTTGTACTTATTTATTTTGAGTTTTATGAATGTTGTTCCTCTTCAACTGATTCATTAATAGATTGAAGCAAGGTTTTACTTGAACGCTTCTTCACTTGAAGTGTCTCATCATCTTCTTGCGGTTGGATTTTTGTAGCTCCAACTTTCTTGTTGTAGGCTCTATGCTTCTAGCAATGTTCTACACAATGCCAAGAACTTCCACAAAATGTGCATGGATATATTCTTTTAATAGTTTCTACTACTCAATTCTGATAAAAGAAATCACTTCCAGAATCACTACTAGAGGATTGTTTTTGCTTACCCTTCTTGTCCTGTAGCTTCTTTAGCATAAGCTCAGGATGCGAAGACAAACATTGAATCGAAATGTGGCCCATATTTTCACAATAGTTGCACTTCATTATACCATAACCTAGACCTTGATACTTAGGCCTTTCTTGTATAGTTATTGATAGAAGTCTCCCTTGACCATTATTTCTAAGGCCTTCTCCTTCCTGATATCCCATGGCCTTCATCATGGATAAACCTTTTATTTTAGAAGCTAAACTTGGCTTCTGGCTAGAAACTTCCTCAGAGTCTGAATCAATTTTTGTGATATCAGTATGTTGGGAGTTTCCTCAGTGGGTGAGGAAAAGGTTTCGATGGCCTCTCTTGATGATTTTGGTGATGATGAAAGAGAAGAACTATCTTCATCCTCCTAATGAAGAGATAGTATTGGCTTCTTTCCATTAGAAGATACACCTTCTATTAGAGGGTTGTTTCCTCTTTTGTTATTTCCCAAAACTCCAAGTTCAGACTACAAGATTTTCTTGTCACTTCCCGGTGCTTGCACCATCCTTCGTAATGCAGTATTCTCCTGCTGAAATTGTTGATTGAACTCCTTGAGTTCTTTCAATAGAAGCTATTGTCTTGAGTTCTTGCCCATTTTGTACCTGAAAAAGAGCTAGTATGCTTTGATACCAAAATATGGTCTGAAAGCGGATAGCCAAGATCTAACTAACTCTTGAAAAAATGAGAATGGAAAGTGAATTAACTAAGACAATTATTTTTAAGTGATTTTAACTACTTAGCTCAAAGTTTTTTTAGATATAATTCGTTAATGTTAAATTTTAACAATTATGCATCATTCATAACAATAAAAACATAAGGCAACAAGGATTAATGATGGAGTTCGTCCCTCCTAGACTACATCTCCAAGTCCGCTTTAGAAGTGTGCGACCGTTGTATTGATAAAACCTAGAGAAAAAGGAATACAATGATCTATCAGTTGACAAGCAACAAACAACACTACTGATGTTTTATAATGCAATTATCTTGATGAGGCTTTATAGATACAGTCTCTTTTCTTTGATGGGCCTTTAATCGACCAAGAAAATCTGATGATGATGTGCACACTCTAGCTGATGGAATGAAGCATATGGACCTTGAACACAATGGTAGCTGAAATGAGTTTTTGAAGATTGAAGTGGATCTCATTGTTCTACAACAAACTTCAGTTCTATATCTAGGTAGGAAAAGGAGCTCTCATACTCCACAATATACCTGAAAAACCAAAAAATATCTCAACAAAGTGTTCTAGTGCTTCTTCAAAAAGCACTTCTTCTTAACTTCTCGAGAACTCTCTCTCTTTCCTCATGAGCTTTACAAAACCTTTTTATAAGATGAGGGCAAATAAATGGCATTAAACCACTATCTTTATCTTCATATCTCGAAGATTAAGGTTTATTGGTTTTAATGTAGACTTCATTTTTAACAATTATTTAATGAATCATTACCCTTTCCAAGCCTCTTATCCCAACATGGATCTCTTCGAAATTATCCACAACAATAATCAGATATAGGTTGATCTCGATCTTCTTGACACCTAGGGTCTTAGGATAAGGTGTTCATTTAAAACATCGCCATTTTTCATGCATTAAAACCCATTTTAGACTTTAGGATACAACTTATCCGCTGGCGGTCTGGAAAACGGTGCAGACGCGAACCATCAACATGTGATTAGTTGGATTTGTTGGCGGCTAAATCTGTGGTTTTGGAGTTGGTGGTTGACTCTGAAATTTACTGTAACATATGCATGTGACAGCAGATCTGACTGTCGATCATGGTTTTAGAACCCGACGGTAAAGTTGTGGCTTACCCCTTAACCTCTGCCTTGTTCACATGCAACTCCTTGACAGTCAGCTTGAGCTAGCGGATATTGTTGCGGTAGCATTTTCTACTGTGGTTAACTCCATTCACATGGTTTTCCAACAGTCACCATATGTGGTTTTGGGCTGACGGCTTTCCAACTCCACTCACATGATTCCCGATGGTTGTTCACATGATCACATGGTTTCTGGAACTCCGACGCAGTTAGCTTAAACTGTCACTATTAACATCTCCGCCCATTACATGCGCAGTCTATGGGATGACGTTTTTGTACTGACGGTCACCTTTCTACGTTCACATGGTTTCTTGATCCGACGTGGTCTCTTGATGCGGTTAGACTACTTATCCAAACTTGACATAATTTCGCTGTGGTTAACCTTTGTCACATGAAAATGGTTCTTCCGATACTGTTTAACCGATTGTTTAAACATTATATTTGTTTTGTAATGTTTTTACATTATTTTCCAAGGGTTTTACATTGTAGTCCTAAGTTTAATTAACAAGCCCAAAAGTGGGTTTATTGCATAGTTTTAATACCATGCACTTAGACTTAGGTTAGAACTAAGACTTTAGCTCTAGGTTTTAGGATTAGTCCTTACTAGGATTCCACCTTAGGTTTAAAATTAGAACTTAGACCTAGGCATCACCATTTACATCTTCATTGTACCATAACATCAAGACCATAGTTACTTAGGCAAATGTTTTTAAGACTAACATTTTCGCCTAACACTTTAGCTGACTTAGACTTATAGTGCTAACGCTTAGACTTAGGATTGTGTTTCCTTAAGTATTTACATGGAATTAGCACTTTAAAATCATGACTAATGCTCTTTACTGTTTCAATGTCATAGGTCAACATAATTCACTATGTTGACTTTTTCTTATGACGACAGTTTGACTTCAATAAGAGAAAAACATTGATGAATGTTGTCGAAGTCACTGATGCTGATGTCGAAGTTGATGACGAACTTGTTGAACTTGAATTTCCTACTCATAGCAAGAATGATGAATGTGACCATCTTGGTCGATTACCAATTTTAACAAGATTCTTCTTGACGACTCGAGTCGATGAACCATTTCTCATAAGACCATCTTGGTCGATACAATTTTTGACTCAACCTGTTTATTAAAAAATCAATGACTAATTACTTGTAAATGAAAATCCTGGTCATTTTGTAATTTCCATACAAAAATTCAGAATCCAAATTGGATCATCCATTCTTTTCTATCCATATCACCAAAATCACAATAACAAGCCTGTCGAAAACTGACTGAAAAGACAAAAAAAAAGTTGAATGATGAGTTGCGCAGTGATTGCAGGGTAGGCTCCAACTCAGCATAGATACAAGCTATACTGAATAAAACCAAGCCAATGGGGATGATGAAAAGGCTTCTGAGTCAGATTAGGACCATGTGGTGTGTCTTTCCACACGTGAAAACTCCAGAACTGCCTAGTCAGCACTTACACAATAGTTGTGTAGAAAAATTTCAAATTTATGGGTTTGAATGTCACTTCTCACTCAAAAACAAAGAAGTGTCTAGCAATCCATAAAACATCCCTTAGGATTCCCAGAAAGCATCAAAACTCCAAAAAATTTCACATTTACTAATCGAATTTCAAGAATTTCATAATTCTGTTAGCAAGTAATTGTGAAAATGGGTCTCCAAGTGACACCTGTAATTCCCAAACTATACTACCCGTGTAAAAATTGAGATTCGTTTTTGTAGATGAACTTGTTTTTGAGAGAAAACTCTCTTAATTTTCTCAAATTCTACCCCAGATATTCAGAATCTGTTCCCCAAGATCATGACCAAAACAATAAATTGCACTATCTGAAAAATAGCCTTTGAATATGCATTTGGATCTCCCTATATATGACACCTGTGTGGAAAATTAAGGATGTTTTTTTTCTTTGTCTGTGATTGAGAAAAACCTCTTTCAATTTTTTTTAAAAATTCGGCTCCATTTTGTTGGAAAATACTTTTGAAAATGGTGACTAAAATAGTCACTTTGTGCAACAGTTTTACAATGGCCGTGTGAGTTGAGATGAAATCATTTCCTTGAATCTGACTACAACCTTCTTGGAGCCTCAAAATGCTTCATACCTCGAGTTCTTCTTGAGATGAATGAGAAATGAGGATGGTTCTTGAAAAAATTGATTTTTTTTTCCTCCACATGTCTTTAGACTCTCACCAATTTGAATTTTGGTTTAGAAGACCCCTTTCATGACCCATATATTTACAAAACCTTAGCTGAAATACCTTTAGAATATGAAACAGAGTGAATCATAGGATTAATTTACAAACATACCCCCAAATGAAATAGTAAGAGGCAAACTCTTTGATTCCTAGACTCTAGGACCCTAACACCACTAAGTATAATTTACTCAGCTAACTGAGTGATAAGAGCCATGAAACACTAGTTAAATGCCTCAATTTTTTTTTATTGATTTGGAAATTTGATTTACTCAATTTAACTAAGGATAAAGTCAAATTGAGCCTTTCTTGCTACACTTTCTGGCACTCCCTCTTAGCAAGAAACATATTTTTCACCACTCCTATTTAGAAGCGGTGGAATGTGCAATAGAACTACCTCTTGTTGTTGATGTTGCTACTGCAACAACTACAACTGAGAATAATTGAAAAAAACACTAAATAAACTGTCTTTGCAACTATCCACTGAAGAAAACCACACTGATGTTGATTCTACACTATGCCTCCTACACTACTATCAACACTTCTTTGTGCTCCTAATAATTTGGTTGCACCAACTGACACTTATCCTTTTGTTACTGAATACTATGGGCCCATCTAGCAAGGTAATGATCTAGGAGGAGGACACTGTTGGAAATATGATGCAGAGTGTTGTCCTTGATGGCAACCCACTGAATGAAGATGAAGACGTGCGACTGTTGACATGTATTGTCCTTGATGGCACTCCACCTGATGAAGTTATGCTTGACTTGATGGACTTGTTAAATGATGTAAATCTGAAGTGATATGATGATTGTTGATGATATGATGTTGAGTGTTGTACTTGAAAGGAAACCCACTTGATGAAGATGATGACAACTTACTTGATGAAGTTGTGTTTGATAGAATATGTCCTTGATGAAGGAAATTTGATGTATCTATAGTATTTACAGTAGGCAATGAAGAAAGGATTTCAGAATGTACTCAGAGAATGATGAAAAAGAGCATGTCTCTTGGTATACGCGGATTGGCCTAGGGGAAGTCGCGTATGCACGCGGAAAGGAACGTTACAAGTCGCGTATGGGCTAAAGCGCTCAAAAAAGTGCAAATCCAAGGGTAACCACCATGGTATTGACCCATAGTATTGGGTAATGATCCGCCTAATTGACCCCGTCCAGGTAGTTTTGGGCTTATGGTATTGTTTAGGTCCATGGTATTGAAAAAGGGGCTCATGGTATTGAAAAAGGATAATCATATAAAAGGAGAAGAAATTCATTGTGCACAACATGAGTGTGGGTGCAAGATATCTGAGCTTGAATGAATACTTCTCTCTGAAGTAGATCTAAATGAAAGGGTTACACTTGAAGATAAATCTAAATGGATGATGCACCAATGATGAAGAAAGGGATCTAGATCTAAAATGTATCTACTAGATCTGCTTATGGAAGGCTTAGATCTGTGATGAGGCGAACATCTAGGCGAACATCTGTCTGAAGTGAAAGGGTAAATCTGAACTGAATATCTGATCTGAAGAAGTATGCTGCTCTGGAATAATTGAAGATCTACACGCTACTTCGACGCGGAGGAAGCGCGTATATACCGGCTTCGCTGAAGAGAAAGCGCGTATGCGCAATGAAATACATACATAGGTATACGCTGGTTTGTGTGGACGGAAGCGCATATATACGCGACATCGCGTTAAAAGAGCGTATGCAAATTAGGGTTTGCTGAAGCAAGGGGTATGAAATATCTGATCTGTTCTGCTGTTTTTCTGATATCTGATCTGTGTTGATATGTATCTGCTGATGATGTATGGTCGAGCTTAAAAGTATGGAAAGGGTTCGGTATGGAAATATGATGAATTTTGGCCTCGCAAGTGGTGATAAATCGGGGTTGTTGGATCTGGGGAAGCAGAAAAATTGATGAAACGTGGTCCATAGAGGTGCTGAGGGTTGTAGCCTTCAGTCAGGGGGTTGAAGCTCCCTTCCAGGTGAGGCTGGTAAACGAGATCGGGGGGTCGTAGCTCCCTTCCAGGAGAGGCTGGTAAACGAGTCGGGGGTTGGAGCTCCCTTCCAGGAGAGGCTGGTAAATGAGCGCAGGTGGGTGCCTGCGTGCTGGTAGAGTCTGCACCAGCACATATGTTGTAAGATGTTTTCTCTATAACAAAAGATTGAAGGCTGAGCAACGACAACGGTGGTTTTCTCTCGACTTGGGTTTCCACCTAAAATCCCGGTGTTCATGTGTGATGCTTTGTGTGATGGCTTACTCTGCTCTTACTGTTCATGTTTACTGATTATTAAATATCTGATGAATGAATGATGGAATGATTTAAGTGAAAATCTAATAACATAATTAGATATCTGTGTATACGCGAGTTTCATAAATGGGATCCGCGTATATACGCTGGTTTACTGTAGTAAAGTAGCGTATGGGTTTTAAGGAATGAAAAAGTAAAAAGTTTGAATATGCAGTAAATACTGATTCACCCCCCCCCTCTCAGTATTTTTCCCAACAGACACCTCAATGGACCCTGCCCAAATCTCTACAACTCTGGGACTAAGGTTCTACATCACCCCACCTCACTCCAGAAGGTATAAAAACATGCATGAAAATATCTACCTCTATTTTTTATAGATTTTTCACTCAAAATCCAATTTGTTTCACTTTCTTGGTAGCCACATGTTTTAGGAATGATTTCCCCTTACTGAAAATAACATCATAATGTCTATCCTTCAATACTGCTACAAAGATGAAGTTCTTCTTCAGCCCAGGTACAAACATAACATCTTTGAGGTGAAGATGGGAGCCAAAATCCCGCTTAAAGGTTATAGTACCAATTCATGTAGAACGACACCTACCATCATCCCCAAGTTATATATGCATCTGGAGATCCTTCTCCTCCAGGGTACTGAAAAATTCCTTGTTTCATGTCATATGTTAGGAGGCACCAAAATATAGGTACCAATCACTCCCTCTTATTTTTCTTTCCAAGAAAGCAAGGTGGGTGAAATATAATTCGAATTGTGAAGCCGATGCTTCACTTCCTACTCCTTCTACATGCTCCTTGCTATATTTCCTGTGTGGACACTGTTGCATAGTGTCTGAATTCATGGCAGTGAAAGCATTTTATCTTTCTTAGATCCTTCCTCTTTCCATTATTCTGGGTGGAATCAGACTCACCTTGGGCCTTCTATCCCTTGGACTTCATTCCTTTTCCAACTAGAGAAAGGACCTCTTCCCATTCTTGAGATGTTACTCCATCTTTGGTATTTTTCCTGATATCTTCTTAAACCAAATCATACCACAACCTTTCCCAATTTCATAATTTTTTCCTTCCATTCATAGAGTCCTGGTAGTTGTGCCAGGATTTTGGAAAGTCTTGAAGAGTTAGGCTCAAAAGGTCATCTTATGCAACATTTGCCCCAACCCCTCCAAGCTCATCATGAAATTGAGTAAATATGGAGAGATAATGTGGAATGGTATCATTCTTCTGCATCCTAATGTTTTTGAGTTTTTATTTAATGTCCATTTTTCTACAATCGCTGCTATTTTTGAATAGCTCAATAAGTGCCTTCCACATAGAAAATGGTGTCTCTTTTCCATGGATATTTGAGACCATGTGGTCTCTCACATCCTCCTAGCTCTAGAAACATCCTTCTTCCACTGGGCTAATTGATGTGCATTAGACTGTCGGGTTTCAAAATTTTAGTTTTAACATATTCTAACACACTATTAAAAATCGAGAAATTCTTCCATTCTGTCCTTTTAGGCTATGAAATTCGAGCTACCCTCCACGACATACTCCACTCTCAACCCGTTGAAAGAAATTCTCCCGAATATGAAGAAAAGATGCTACACCAAATTTAAAAATTAGAATTTCCTGAGGGAAAAATTAGAAATATTGGTTTTAATGTGGTTTCAGGTCTTTGATATCATCTATAAATTTGATAGAAATTTCAACTTTTCAAGATTTCAAATTGAAAAACAAGAGACACAATTCTACTCTACAATTTTGTGGAATGGAAATAACAATTTAGAACAACATGCATAGAAATGCAACAAGAAAAACCACAAGTACATAGTGATTTCTAGGGAAACCCAACTCAGAAAAGCCCCTCAAGCCTCTTTGTGTTAATAAGTTGAATAAAGAAACTACTAGAATTTTCTGCTCCAGCTCTAAGCACAACCTGCAAAAGAATAATTGTTATCTCTACTGATTGAGGTCCTATGGCCAACACTTATCCACTTTATGCTCCCATCAAACTCCTATTTCGCTGTGCATTTCTTGAGGAAATTAGCTCCTAAAAGATAGGATTTTCCTCCTATTTTCTTGTGTAATTCCCAAGGATTGATCAACTAACTGCTTTCAAAAATTTGTACACTCCACTAGTATACAAATAGTTTTACATTAACCTTTATTCCTCCACTCGAGCTGAGGAATTCAAATTCCATGCATGCATGAGCTATTTTGGGATGATTGATCAGTTAACTAACATATCTCTTATTTATACTACCGTCCCATTGCTCAACTGAACTTCAAATAACTCTATTAATAGTTATGGGTCAATTAATTGAGTACAACTGAAAATAAATTAACTAGATTGCTGAAATTTAGCAATCACAAATGCATGACTGAAATCCAAGCCCACTAACTCAAATTTACTCAGCTAACTCAGTGACAAGAGCCATGCCACACTAGTTAACTTCCTCCAAGTTGTCATGCTGATGTGGAAATTCCATTTAATCAATCTGACTAAGGCTAATGTCAAATTAAGAATTTCTTGCTACACTTTATAACAATAGAACCAATATTTTATCAATCCAAGTCTTGTTTTTTTTTAATGATGAGTTTCAACCCGCTTTCGAAATCCATTTAGGGATTCATTACAAAAATTGACAATTTTTTATTTATATCTCCTTCCAACTAATATTTTCCATAAGGTCTTTGTTACATTCTTCCTGATGTGCATTGTATCAAACAAATGAACAATTTATAGGTGCTCATAGTAGGGGAGTCTATTTAATTTCTCGATATAACTTTTGATTCCTCGTGGAAGTGCCCCGTTATTAATGCCTTGATGACCTACAAGTTGAATCATAGTTAAAGATATTATAACAAAAATATAACCTGTTAATTAGTACAATGAATAAAATTCCATTAAAATATAAAATAATCCAAAAATATCTTGTATATTGATATATAGACAATTTTATCCATACCTTGATAGACTCTATTATATTGCAACTTCCATGCATGAGGTGTCATTCTTCGTGGTATTAATCTAGTCCCTTCTTTCCCATTGAAAATATGTTTTTCAATACCTATGGTTCTTCGAAAGGAAGTGCCTATACTCATCGAAAACCTCCTTTCCTAAGCTTCTTGAATGACATGATTTCATCTTAGGACCAAAAACCGGACAAGACAATTTACTCTTTTTTTGAAGACATGCAAGAGATGGAATAGTTTTTTAATCAATTATTTCAAGTATGTAGAATGAAGGGACTATTTAAAAAAAATACACGAAATTAAATTCATAAAACTAAACACTATTAAAGTGCAGGGTAACGTTATAACATACCACAAAAATTTATTAGCCCTAGGTCATCATGAATTGTCCATACAAGAATTGCATGGAATTTAAATACCCTTTGTGCATTTATTGGCCTAGATATATCATACATAGTGACACCATTCCATAACACCACTAACTCATCGATAAGAGGAACAATATATATACAGTCATATCTTTGATCTGGTGTTTACCTAAACGATTGAAGAGAGATACTTTATGAGATATATAGTCACAACCATAATAAAAAGCATATATATCTTATTTTGAATTCATCATTGTAATGTTGTATTCTTTCTTGATTTCACTTAGAGCCCATAATTTTTAACAGGATGGGTGAGTGACCATGTACTTGGGTGAGAGCAAGAAACAAATACAACAAATCAATGTGATCATGAAGCTTGTGCAATTTAGCAAGATGCTTAATATTATGTTGAAAATTTTTAGGAATAATCACATGAAAATCATCAAACCCCTTTCATTCCATCACATCTATAAATGTACTCAAAGTACAAGACTCAAACAATAATACTAATGAATCCATACAATACCAATTAACTTCAAGAAGGAAAACCTCAAGGTAAATACTAAAATATTGTTCATAATGCCTTCCATAAGGCAAGAGAATGAGAGGGGAAAGGACAAAAAATGAATTTTATCCCCAACTCCTCTCATATATTTGATTATTACAAGTGGAGGGTGGATCTTATATTATCTTTTTTAAACATTTTTTAATTAAAAAAAATATTTCTAAAGAGGATGTGGACTTTTAATATTATATGAAAGGAATTATCACAATGAAAGTTACTACTAAATTAGTTGGCGGCTAGATGGTTCTAGGAATGTACAAGAGGAAGATAAGTCTTTCTTATTCTTTATTGTTTGGTCTTGTGTTTGTCTCTAATTTTTCTTTCTATACCCTTTTATTCCTAATTTCCTATTTTTTGCATCATTGTTCCCAAATAGGTAGGTGTCATTGTATTGTCTACGTTAGCTTATCAAAATCAAGGCAACAATGTGTTTGTTGATCTAACTTGTTATTTTCATTGTATTTTTATTTTTATTTTTATAATATGTTTTCACTTATAAAATTTGAAATCAATAACCTATGTAAGAAAATTAGATAGGATCCCCTTTTTTCTTTAGGCAAGTGGTAGGGAACCCACTAAAGACATTTTTTTATAGGAAACCCTTTTTTTCTCAGCCACGATGTCAATCTCTCCTTCTACACAAAATGGGGTATTATTCTATTTGACCACTTTGTTGATTAGAACAAAATGTCAAAATCTCACTCCTTTGTACTTAGTGGAATGTTATAGAATAAAAAAATTGTGCCTAGTTTAAAGGATATTGAAAATGGAATGTTATACCTTCCATGAGTGATAATAAGTAAGATAAATTTGTAAAAAATAAACATTAATGATTTATCAAACATTTCATTAATCTACCCTTTTCCTAGAACTATTATAGCTTGTATATTACTTCAAGTTTTCTCACAATTTAAAATAATCGAGACCCTTTACTTATCATAAAAAGACACTTTATATAGATAATTATTCACTCTATATCACTTGGGCTTAAGAGGTTCATTTTCACATAAAACATTTTGAAACACCAAGTGCAAGGCTTGTGTCTTGTACTTTTTCCTTAAAAAATGAGAAAAAGTCTTTGTTATGAGCGAAATACATTGTGGTTAGGAACATAACATTTTAGTAAATTGTGGTTTATAAATTTAAACTTTTTAATAAATAGAGTTATATATATATATATATATATATATAATATTTTTGATAAAAAAATGGTTTTTTATTAATTATCAACTTACCTAAATTAATAAAATGGACTACTTTTATCTTCATCCAATCATCTACCTTTATAATATTTTTATTTGTAATCAATTTTTTAATGGTATTTATATTTTTTCATATTTTGTCTTATAAAAATTTATTACAATATATTATATAATTTTTTTCTTCTTTCCTGTAAAATTGTATTCATTATGTCTATCTTTTAAATGTGCATAATATACTTTAAAAAATTATTAATAATGCTCCCTAAAAACCCATTGTCCTATAAATCTTATAGGTCCTAATTAGCCCCTTACACATTCATTAAACCCCTAACACCTTAAACCCATTCCCTTAAGCCCTTAAATTCCTAATCCCTAAGCCCTTAACCCCTAACTCCTAAACACTTAAACAATAACCCCTTATCCTTAAGCCCATAAACTAATTAACCCCTAACTCAATAGTAACCCCTTAATCGACCCTAACTAGAATAATCAAATAATATTTCTCCACATCAAGATGACCACATAGGTCAAATATTTCCCAAAAGAATATAAACATTTATAATAGAAAGACAATGCAATTTACAATATAAAAGCATACAATATAAAATACAATATACACATAAACATTTACAAACAATCTAAAATACAATGACATATAATGAATAACTTACTAATGGATGATATCCATATCCGCCTTCAACATGTCCATAGTCTCTACAATGCCTTTTTTTGTTATTATAAGCCTCCTTATCTTCAAGCCCTTGCATATTTTACAAGGGAAATAACATTTCGATCCTTTGAAGCCCCCGATGTCGATCCCACATCTCATTGGCCTCCTTGAGGAATGTTATGTGCAATTTTTCCTCACCAAAATTTCAGTGATTATTTAATTTAAAAATTGACCTAAAAATAGGCCTACAATATTTCAAAACAATCGCAAGTAATATAACAACTATTTTGAAATTTAATGAAAATTCGAATCTCTCTCTCTCTCTCTCTCTCTCTCTCTCTCTCTCTCTCTCTCTCTCTCTCTCTCTCTCTCTCTCTCTCTCTCTCTCTCTCTATATATATATATATATATATATATATATATATATATACATACACACAGATATATATATATATATATATATATATATATATATATATATATATATATATATATATATATATATATATATATATATATATATATATATAATATAACTTTATACATATAATTTATGTTATAATTATATAATATTATATATAATTATAATATTAATCTTATATTTATTATAATTAGTTAAACTCAAGGTAAAGTGCGTGGCCCCATAGTAGATGTTTTCCAATGGAAAAAAACCATTAATGGTGGAATTGGATGTTATACAATGATTCTTTGACATTTGTTGGATATTCGACGACCATCAGGATTAAAACAAAAAAAAAAAATACATTTAACATCTGACAATTTTTCTGATTTTATCTGTTTCTTTTCTTAGGATTTTGTCGTTAGATTTTCCGCTCATGTGTTACAATGGTAGAGCTTGGAGACAAAAAAAAATATAAAATCAAAGGAATTGGGACAACATTCGTTGAGTTGGAAACGGGTGAAAACTTTCACTCAAGAGCAACATACTCTATGTTCCAGAGTTGAAAAAAAAATTGGTTTCAATTTCATGTTTAGAAGATAGAGGAGATAGAGTGGCCTTCATTGATTAGAAAGTCCTTATGTGGGACAAGGGCTCTAGTATAAGCTCTGCTATGGCTATTTGGATTCGTGAGGGAAGGTTATATAGACTACTAGGGAAATATTCTAAAGCTTTAGAACATAATGATATTAACCCCAATGAGCTATGGTATAGAAGATATGTACATATTCATTATATATCTTTGATAAATTTGAATTAGATTGTTTCAAGTGTAAATGATTTGAAGATAAATAATAATAAAGGTGTGTGTAAAGGATGTGCTCTTGTAAATAATGTTAAGAAACCCTTTTAAAGCAATGAACATAGGTCCATATAAATTTTGGATCTATTCCACTCCGATGTGTGTGGTCCCATGCCACCGATGAAATCTCTTGGAGGTGCTCTATACTATGTGTCCTTTATCAATGAATTCTCCAATAAGACATGGATCTATCTGATGAAATCAAAAGATATTGTTTTCAGAATGTTCCAAGAATTCAAAGCTAAAGTGGAGAACCAAACAAAGAAGAGAATCAAGATCTCGAGATTAGATAATGGAGGAGAATACACCTCCAAGGAACTCATTTCCTTATGTAAGGAAGCTAGGATTAAGAGGGAGGTGATAGTTCCCTATACTTCTCAATAGAATGGAGTAGTCGAAAGAAATAACATATAAATTGAAGAGTCCATGAAGGCGATGATACATGATCAAAATGTACCAGTGTTCTTGTGGGGAGAAGTTGCCAAGACAACCATCTACATTCTGAATAAAATTCCTTATAGGATTCTGGATGATAAGACTCCAAGAGAGGCATTCATAGGTTAGAAACCACAAGATGATCATATGATAATATTTGGTCATCTGGTGTTCATAGATGTACCCAAGGATAAGAGGAAAAAGTTAGAGAATTCCGATAAGAAGGGAATATTTGTTGGGTATAGTGAATCATAAAAATCCTATAGGATCTATGTTTTAGGGAAAAGATAGGTGGAAGTAAGTATAAATGTGAATTTTGATGAAGATACAACTTATTGGAAATCTAGAGAAGAGCAATCATATACTGAAGATGAAGAGAAGAATCATGTGGCTCCTAAAGAAGATGTTACATGTCCTCCCTCATCGTCTAGTCGTCTTGAAGATCATGACGATATGCCAGAATCACTTGTGAACCATTGGATCCTGTGATTGTTACCAAAAATAAAAAAAAAATACTAGCTTGTCTAAAATATACTTTGAAAGTTGCAGAAGAACATGCAGCTCTAAAAGGCACCTCTAGGGAATCTAAGATACCTAAGATGCATTCTGGTTGTGAAAATTTAATGAATAAACTGATTGACGTCGAACCTTCCAACTTCGAGGAAGAAACTGATTCAAAAGTGTGGAAGAGTGCAATGATGGAGGAATACCAATATATTATGAAAAATTATATTTGGGAAAGTGTTCCAAGACCTAAAGGAAATTTTGCGGTAACCTCAAAGAGGAATTAAAAGATAAAGCATGCAGTAGATGGGAGCATTGAAAAATACAAGGAAATATTTGTTGCTAGAGGATTCTCCCAAAAAGAGGGAGAATACTATGATAAAGTCTTTGCCCCAGTTGCCAGGTACACCACGATTAGATCCCTGATCTCTCTTGCTTCATTTATGGGATGGACACTACATCAGATGGATGTGAAGACTACTTTCCTCAATGGTGTTATTGTAGAAATTTTAATACAATTATGTATTGCCTAGATTCTCCTGATCTAACAATTACATCCCACTTTTAAATACATAATCACTTCTACAAAAATTCTTGCGGAAATTTAAAACACGATCGCCAATTGCAAACACATGAAGAAAGATCATTCACACATAACACAATGTTTACTGGGAAAGCTTAAAGCTAAAAACCCCACTATCATATATTATGTATATATCATGTATCATGAAAAAATCTCATACAAAACTCTAATCCAAGAGCTCTCAGTATAATATACAATCGTCTCACACTGTCTTGCAGAAATTGACAAATTCCTTAGCCAAATTTCTGCCTCACAACAACCTGCCTCCAATGCGCAATCCAAGTTAATTGCAAAGACCAATTCGATGCAATTAGGCCCTCCTTGACTGCGCAATCCTCATGAACATATCCAATGTGTGTTTGGCTTGCACGAGTACAATCCAATATAGTACAACTAATAGTCAACTATCCCTTTCACCTACCTCTCAACTGGGTCTCCACTAGATTTGACATGCATGTAGTTAACAATAGTAAATATTCAGTTTCATGTGAGATCACTCCATGTGAATTAATTTAATATTTAATTCACTGATCTCTCACTAGTGTATCTTCAATTACAACTAGCACAACTGAGTTTAACTCACTTAACTGAGTTAAACTACTTTACAACTCACATAACTACACATCCAACTCTGTTACAACTTTAAATCACTCAGTTACAACTAATTCCACTTGCATGTCCCGCCAACCAACCTTAGAACTCGAAATTCCTTCAGCTAACTGGTTTTCCACTTTAGTTAACTGATTTCAGGTGCTCCATGAGAATAGATTAATATTTATTGTCCAACTATTATTAAGGGATAATAATAATTGACATGCATCTATAAATATACATGCGATCTATAAATAGACTTCAGACATACATCTAAAAATATAACATCATCTATAAATATAATTTTCTCAACATCTAAAAATAGACTTCTGCTATAAACAAAATTTTCTTAGCCGTTCTATAGATATACTTACACCTAAAAATAGCCTGAGGCTCCATCCTAGTGTAGGTGCTTAATTTTCACTAGGATCATCATCTTGTTGAATCCCAACAGTTATTGAGGAAGAGGTGTACCTAGAGCAACCGCAAGGTTCTAAGGTTCGTGATAGAGAATCTCACATATGCAGATTAAAGAAGGTCTTTTATGGACTCAAACAAGATTCAAGATCTTGGTATTCTAGAATTTACGGACATTTGATGAGATTTGGGTTCTCTAAAAATTTTACTGATCCAATTATATATAAAGGTTGTAAAAGGCGAGTTGGTGATACTGCTATTATATGTTGATGATTTGTACCTGACTAGTCTAGACCATCTTATTGCTCAATGTAAAATGGAGTTTGCCTCTAAATTTTACATGAAGGATATTGGCTTGATGAATTACTATTTGGGGCTAGAAGTCTGACAAAACCCTAATGAAATCCTTCTTGGATAAGGAAAATATGTCATTAAGATCCTTCAGAAGTTTGGCATGATGACGTGCAAGCCTCTGGAAAATCATATGGTGATAAACCTGAGAAATTTGAGAGATTCCGATTCTAAATTGGTGGATCCATCCATGTATCAGAAGTTGATTGGATCATTGATGTATTTGGTAAATTCTAAGCCATATATCTACTTTGCGGTAAACACCTTGAGCTTGTTCCAGATGGAATCAAGACATGAGAATTAGATTGAAACAAAGCATATATTAAGATATTTGTGTGGTATTTTTTACTATTGTTTGAGATATGATTCGAATGGTGAGATACAAATGCAGTGATATACATACTCTAACTAGGCAAGGAGTGCGGATGATAAGAAGAAAAAATCTAGTGTATGTTTTAGTTTGGGTTCTGCTATGATATCCTGGATGAGTAAGAAGTATAATTCTGTTGTACTCAATACTATAGAAGAAAAGTATATTGCAGCTTGTTTGGAATGATGTGAGGGAGTATGGCTTCGAAAGCTACTCTCTATATTTTTCGACCATATGCTATATCGACTATGTTGTTATGTGATAATAAAAATTGTGTGAAGCTGACAAACAATCCAACGTTTCATGATAAGACAAAGCATATTGAGATCAAGTACCACTACATTCGTGATTTGGTTAAAAAGGGGGAAGTGAGGCTCCAGTATATCTCCATTGATGAGTAGACGTTTGAAATTCTCATAAAGCCTCTGTCTTGGACAAAGTTTGTATACTTCAGAGACAAGCTTGGACCAGTGTAGTACTCCTCTATCCGTGCAAGGGAGAATTAATGTGACATCAATAGAGGTGTAACTCGAACTATTGGTAACAAAAAGAGCTTGGACCAAATTGTTGATGGGTAGAAAATAGGGGTATGGCTCAGACTATTGATGACAATAGGAACATAACCTAGACTATTGGTGAGATAGCATGAGGTACATACATTCTTGAAAGGAATGGTATATGAGGCCCATATACTTAGGGAGTTAGTGCCTCTTCAGAATTATGGCCTAAAGAGAGAATTTGGACTTGGGACATGGGTTTCCCTAGGGTTTGACCATGGGGGATGGAAAATTTGAACTAGTCAGAGTACTATGAGGCGAGGCACCCACTGGATCATGGTGACTATTTGAGTAAGTAGCATAAGTTATAAGAGCTAACCTGGGTTGTGGTACATATTGATGATGATGTTGATGTAGGTCAAGGGTATTGACCTAGATAAATATGTTATCGTTGATATTTACCTTCTTTTTGTTGGAAGATCATGTATACAAAAAACATATGGATAGCCATTATGAATACCTCCCTCGTTAAGAGGGAGTGTTGAAGAATGTGGCTATGACCAGTCATCATAATCCTTGATGTATTTATAATACTATGTAAAAAAATTAAAGAAAATTTAAATTTTAAATTAAAAGAAAGAAAATCAAAAGAAATGAAATAAAAAAAAACAACCTAAAATTAAGATCTTTGAAAATATCTCATACTCATGTAAATAACATATTTACCATTAGTTACTACCCACCATAATTTCAGCAAGTATTTACATAAAATATGAAAGAGGAGCAAGATGTAAATAAATATACTTACCACCAGTTTTCCCACCATTATTTATGTGATTTTCACTTTAACTAATACATAAGTAAAAAATGTAAATGTGGAGACTTACTAAAATTTAATTTACAAAGAGACATGATTTAATTTACGAGACTTGGGTATAAAATACACTTGAAATTTTTAATTTTACATACACACTTATCACTTAGATATATCTCTCTCAAACACATTATGATATCTACTTTCTTTTCATGGTTGTTAATTGAATTTTTGAAGTGCGATTGCTTGATGGAGATAAAATAAATATAATATATATTCACAAGTAATTATCATAGTTCATAAATAAGATACTTGTATCAATTGTACTGAAAAATCAACATTGAGAATCTACAAGTTCCCCTAAATATTTTGAGACTAAAACAAAAATGGAAAAGAAAGTAGGGATGAAGGGAAGGAATAAGAGACTATAGAGGAAATAGAGGAGGAAGAACAAAACTAAGACAAAGAACCAAAGCCAATAATAAAAGTTACCAATGAATTTTCTAAATCATTTTCTAAACTATTGAAGAAATATCCAAATCCCTCCCATCCTCTCACATGGAGAAGGAAATTCAATTAAGATTGAGGAAATTATGAGACAGAAGGGCCAAAACTCATGCAGGGGAATAATTTCAACTAACAAGTAATAGTTATGTTATATTTTTGAACTTTCATTTGTAATCAATTTGTATGAATCTGAATCTACTTATTTAATTTGTGAAAAGATAACTCTATAGGAAAATTCCTCTTTCCTTTCCCTAATTCTTTGAAGGGAAAAATGAAAATATAAAAATAATTGATTATATAATCAGAATATTTCATTTTTGGGGTAGTTAATTATTTTAGCTTGGTAATTAAATTTTTTTGGGCGAAATTATGGTGATGTGGATAGTCTTAGAATATTCCAAATCTCAAGTGGCAAAATTTGATGATCAAATTTCTCATCCAGTTTATAAAATTATGATTTTAGTAAAACTATTGTGATATTTTAAAAGGAAAACTTAAATATTCTATGATTTAAAGGTTTTCTTATTTGTTATTTTTTCAATTAGGTGATACAAGTTTTTGTTGAAATTGCAATTTTGGATTAATGAAATTGTTGTTATTAATACTTAAATAGATACTTTTAAATCTTGTGGAAACTATGATTTAAAATTAAAAAAAAATTATTTAAAAAATAAAAATAAAAATAAAAATGTGCAATATTAACATTCTCCTTCTCTAACTCACCTAAAATTTAAATAATTTATGTAAGATAATATAATATGAAAACTAAAATAAAGGAAAAAATAAAATTTAACTAAAACAAGTGTAATTCCTTCATTATTCAAACTCGAATGAACACGTCATTTATAATTAAAAAAAAACAAAAATAAGTTAATTTTAATTTAAAATTTTATAAACATCAATAAATGCTATGAGTTTATATGATCTCCGAAACTATTTTTTCCATATAGTTGAGTTTTTTCAGATCATGGTAGGGTTTAATACACAAAATAAATAAATAAGACAAAAAAAAGAAGAGAGCAAGGCCATGAAAATATAAAATAAAAAGAGGTTAGAGAACCAAATTGATGACTGCAAGGAATATTTTTTAATTCTTCTTACAATTCCAAATTTGGAATTCGAAGATTCTCAAGTTTAACATATGTAATATCTGTATTTTTTGTTATTTTTCTGGAAAGAAAAGACAACAACTTTCTATTATATAAAAATATGTTTACATAATCATGCATATAGCATATGTGATACAATAATCCTTATATTTATGAATGAAATCAATATATGATGTAATATTCCCAAATGGGGAAATCAACAATATAGCACATGAACATGCAAAATAACATTGAATACATCAATGTGCCATTACATGGGATAAATGTACAACCATCTTATTAAACATATCAACAAATAATAGGCACAAGATCTTGAGGATCAAGTCACTCAAGCAATGCAAAACAAGCCTCTACTAAGAAGATATTTCAATACATGAGAAATAACTGCTATACAAGTGCCATGAGCTAAGACATCACAGTTTTAGGGGATAAAATTCTATAGGAAATATGTATATATATATATATATATATATATATATATATATATATATATATATATATATATATAATGCCGGGAATGAAGATCTAGGCTATATATATATATATATATATATATATAATAATGCTGGGAATGAAGATCTAGGCTCCCAAACACTTTTCCTAGACAACCCAAAAAGGGTTTCCGGAAATACCTAAAACACAAAAATGTCGGAATGCAGCCCTAGGGCTGAATAGTAGCTACAACTGAATAACTGGATGGAGGTGGCTGAAACTGATATCTAAATGAATAGATCTCCTCTAGTAGCTCCTTTCAATTAAAGGTTGATCCCTTCACTGAAAAGCAAACACCCCAAATGAGGTAGTGAAACCCCCACTGCAAATACTGAATAAAATAACGCAATCCTTGAGGGAAACTGCACTGTAGGAGGTGGAAATATGTTTTCCTGGTGAAAAAATATGAAATACAGCTCCTGGACCTTACTTGCTGGCCTCCCAATGGAAAGGATGTTTCCTCCACTGAAAAATAGCTCAGAAATTGGCCTGATCAATCCTCCATTGCAACAACTTGCAACACAACACAAATCTGAACAGAAACTGCACTGTAGCTGAAGATTGAAGCTTGGCCTAATGCCTGGATGTCGACTATACAGTTCAATAATATCTCCTAAGTAGGCACTCGAAGTCCCCCGAGGATGAGTGTGGGATTCCCACTCGGGAACACCCTTGTACTAAACAGTACAGCAGACCCTGCTAAACATAAATAGCATGCATAGAAATTTCACTTGAAAAATCCAGATCTAAAAATATCAAAATCAATAATCATCTAACATGCCTTCTATGGCTGCCTTGCCCTTCCTTATATGCATTGTGAGACTTCTCACCTTGGGTCCCACTCATTAAAGACACTACTCTCATGGAGAATATCTCCCATTAACTCTGCACTGTTTCACATTGATGATCCCCTCTCTCTATACTAGCGCTATTGATTTGGTCAACCTTGAATTTTTCCACATGCTTTTGCCCCTGTTCACACATGGAGGTGTTTTATCCATCTATCATAATGATCCATTTTCAAATTAAGAGGGATTTTATTCCTAATAAAGATATTTATTGGTCTCCCTACCCACTTATTCATCTATCTAAAAGACAAAAGAAAAAATGAATATTCCAATTAGCTGCATGCTAATTTAGGAATATTATAGTCCTCCCCTCCTAAATGTTGCTTGTCCTCAAGAAAATTAAAGGATAGAACTAAAGAGCCTCCTCTCCTCCTTCTATAGCATCATCACATGATAAGCTTCTCCACTGAACAATATGCTCTCTCACGATCAATATGTCCCCTAGTTGCTCCTCCCAAGTGTAAAATTTAGCCTTTGGTGACAAATCCAAATGGCCCTCATCATGAAGTAGTGGGATATCCATGGAGGCAACTATATGCTGTCTAGAGGCCTTCTTGAGGCATGGAATCTGAAATATATTGGGAACCATCATTCCCATGTGAAGCTCCCATCCCCAAGCTATCATCCATACAAAAAGAGTCACCCTCCAAAATGGTAGCTCATGGAAAAAATCCTCCACCTTTGGCTCCTGCAATGTAGGTGGGCTTCATAGCTAAAATTGATGGACCAAATTGTCTATCCCATGCTATCTCTCTCTCTACTTATGATAAGTGTAGAGCTATTGCTGAATTTGGGCTACAATTATGTTTCCCTCAAGAGGAAAAAGGACAACTAGACCCTTAAATATCCCCTCTTTGGTTCTCTGAACCTTGCTTACCCAAGCCATCCCATATACGATACATAGGACATCATCAAAATATGGAATCCAAATGAGAAAGATACTAAAGGTTTTGTGTAATGCTGGATGGTACTAATAGTTTCCCAAGTGGTTACAATGCAAATTATTTTGCTAATTGTTGTTTCAAAACATCATGTGGCAAGTTGTCTCCCAACAATTTTCTAGTTGTGCATGTTTTCTCATCTAACAGAAAGTAGTAAATGACATTATATATCAGCTGAGCATATAGAGAATAGCACAACACTTGCCCAAATCCATACAATAAATGGCTATCTCCATCATAAATTTTGGTCTTAGAAAGACCATGAAGCCAAAATATAAACTCTCAAGAGAATGCAAATACTTTTTTAGATGATCAATAAGTACAAAAATACAACTCTTACCATACACTGTGAGTAGGCTGAAAATGAGGTCCATGGATGAGCCCTTCCATGAGAATCTCCTCATAGTGGTATGAAATGTGAAGGGATGCATACTCTCCTTGGAACACTCCATCAATAGATACATACTCCCAAGTGACAGCAATGTTGACCCTTGTGATAAGGCTCCTGACATCTTATGACTCCCCTCTTTGTCATGCCCAATGCCAAAGTCAGATACCATAATGCTGAAACATATGGGAGACTCCCTCTTATGTGGAAGTACCTCCTGATTCTCCAAAACTAAGGAGTATCCCCTTTGCACCATGATTGTGCCACCATCTACTCCTGCAACATCATGCAGAGTATGGGAGAAAATTAGCCCATACTCTCCCAAGAGTATCCAAAGAAACAACAACTCTTGTTGCCTCCTCATCTCCTCATCATACAAGTCATGTAGTAACATCATGACGATTGAATTGTAGAATGCCCCGTACAACCAAATATTCTGCTGCCATATCATATGGGTGCCATGCAATGACCCAAACCATAACATACCTTTAGAAATAAGATATGTTATATGATGGCCAAATTATTTCAAGAGTAGTCAGCGCAACCATGCTTCCCGCTGCCCTGTGTCATAGATATGAAAGTGGCTCAGCAACCTCTTGCTCACCATCCTCACCCATCCATCAAAATGTGGGTGTCTCCTCCCATGCTCGAAATTGGTATCCCTCCAATGGAGATTACCATCCTCCCAAATCAAATCACTATCTCTACACTTCATGGGATGTTGAAGTGCAACCTCCTGGATATATCCATATGAATACCACTCATCAATGACCATGTTGAATCCATAAGGATCAAAGTATACTGAAGGTAAAATATTCTCATTGAGCTATGAAGTGATCATCAAGAAAGATCCATCATATTAATGGGAGATAAGATGTCTCTCATCAACCATCTGCCTATTCTCTGCTACACATGTAGAATGGTCATTGGAATGCTCCAATAATGGTTGGGCCCCCAACTCATCACTGCTGCTCAATGACAATGCTGCTGATCTCCATGATGGTGCATCTGTTGTCTCATGATCATGCTCAATGTCGAACATATAGTTCTGCATTGGAATTTTTAGGAAAAAACTCACAATATCCTCCAAAAATCTTCACTCCAACCCCAAGAGCTGTGTTCAGCTTAACAATGACATACTAGGATGAATGTACATCTCTTCCTTGATCCTGTCAAGGGTCCTTTGCATAGTGATAGTCTGTTGCTCCAAATCAGCAATGTGCTTTGACCCTAGGTCATGTACTTTTCCTGATGGCATGTTCCCACAATCCTCCATATGATGTACTGAAATAATAGGAAGTGGAAATGTTTGCATACCTTGGTAAAGCTTGGGAACATCTTGTACTGCTACAAGGGTTCCTCCCTCTTGTGTAATAAATCCTCCACCTACTGGTGATGATGATGGTCGCTCCTCTACTACTGAACCAACGTTGGTATAAGTCTCCTCCTCCTCATGCATCTCCTGAATAATGCACGGGACTCTAATTGTGAAGAGATCAAGACCACTTTGCAATGATGCAAGTGTTCCTTCTCTTGATGCAAGTATTCCTGCAGTAAGTGGTGGCGGAAGCTGCTCTTCCTCCAGAATAATAATATGGAAATCTTCCCTTGGCTTCTTCGGTTTCTTCTTATCAAACTTCTTGATCAACCTTTGAGTAAAATTTGCATAAGCAACCACTCTTGCATGACTCAAATGGCTGAACCACCAAATGTTTGCTTCACCCTCAAGGTGCAGCGCTGCAACCTCAACAAATTCTCTTTCTACTACTGGATGTAGCAGGAAGAATGCATCCAAATCCATTCCCCAAGCCCTTGCTGTGCATGTGGATGACCCATTAAATGTAGACAATAGAAATCTATTGTGCTTCTTCCTTCTATAGCTGTAAGGTCTCCTCTCTTCTTTGATATAAATAAACTGTGGGAGAGTTAGATTCTTCTTGAAAGCCCTTGATTGAGACTTTTACTCTGCAAGATAATAACTTAGAACCTCATGATCTAAGTTTCCTCCATATCCATGCATGTCATATTTTTCTTCAAAAGAAAAGGGCACAATGTATTTCTTTGGAGCTTTATGCAATACCGGTTCTTTCTTTTGCTGATAGGAAGTGCATGGACCTTCCTCATCTTGAAATCCTCTATAGGTCTCATTGCATCCCTCCTCTCTCATATGCTTGACCTCCTTGGAGAGGTTCTTCATAGATCTGAAAAGCGATGAGACAAAGCTCATTCCTTCCATATTTTTAGATCTCTTTTCTTATTCTTATAGCATATTGGCTGAAACTCACAAGCTGAGCCAATATTATGCTCTAATATCACTGTAATATTCCCAAATGGGAAAGTAGAAATATAACACATAAACATGGAAAATAACAGTGAATACATCAATACACCATTACATGGGACAAATGTACAACCATCTTATTAAACATATTAGCAAATAATAGGCACAAGATCTTGAAGATCAAGTCACTCAAGTAATACAAAACAAGCCTCTACTAAGCAAATATGTCAATAGATGAGAAATAACTGCTATACAAGAGCCATAAGCTAAGGAAAATTAATTTTAGTGCATAAAATACTAAAGGAAAGATGTAACAATATATATCTGTTGTTATATATCTCAAATAACGCTGGGAGTGAAGATCTAGGCTCCCAAACACTTTTCCCAGACAACCCAAAAAGGGTTTCCGGAAATACCCAAAACACAAAAATGTCGGAATGCAGCTCTAGGGCTGAATAGCAGTTGCAACTGAATAAATGGGTGGAGGTGGCTGAAACTGATATCTAAATGAATAGATCTCCTCCAGTAGATCCTTTCAATGAAAGGCTGATACCTTCACTGAAAAGCAAACACCCGAAATGAGGCACTGAAACCCCCACTGCAAATACTCAATAAAATAATGCAGTCCTTGAGGGAAATTGCGTTGTAGGAGGTGGAAATAGGTTGGCCTGGTGCCAAAATATGAAATACAGCTCCTGGACCTTCCTTTCTGGCCTCCCAATGGAAAGGATGCTTCCTCCACTGCAACACCCTGCAACACAACACAACTCTGAACAGAAACTGCACTGTTGCTGAAGACTGAATCTTGGCCAGATGCCTAGATGTGGAATATATAGTTCAATAATATCTCTTGAGTAGGCACTTGAAGTCCCCCGAGGATGAGTGTGGGATTCCCGCTCGGGAACACCCTTATACTAAATAGTACAATAGACCCTGCTAAACAACAAAAGCATGTATAGAAATGTCACCTAACAAATCCGGATCTAAAAAGATCAAAACCAATAATCATCTAACATGCCTTATATGGCTGCCTTGCCCTTCCTTATATGCATTATGAGCCTTCTCACCTTGGGTCCCACTCATTAAAGACGCTACTCTCATGGAGACTATCTCCCACTAACTCTGCGTTGTTTCACATTGATGATCCTCTCTCTCTATACCAGCATTGTTGATTTGGTCAACCTTGACTTTTTCCACATGCTTTTGCCCCTGTTCACACATGGAGGTGCTTTATCCAGCTATCATGATCCATTGTCACCTTAAGAGGGATTTTATTCCTACTAAAGAGATTTATGGGTCTCCCTACCCACTTATTCATCTATCTAAAAGACAAAAGCAAAAATGAATATTCCAATTAGCTACATGCTAATTTAGGAATATTACATATGAGGCACCCAGGACCTTAAAGAAACCTTGTAAGTAATACTAGATATATTCCAAACAACGGGAAACCACTCATAAATCTAGCAACAATGGAAGATACTTTGATCGACAAGAAAATAATAGCGCTGGAAGATACTCTGATTGGCAAGAAAATCCTGGAGATGCTCCGATAGGCATGAAAAAAACTAGGTATGTAGGCTTGCAGGAAAGAACCCCATTACAATGTAGGTTAAAAACCCTAATAAATAAGCATTAAGAAAAAAAAAAATCTCGAAGGCCTGCCATTGAAACCTCGAAGGGACAAACTACAAGGAGAAACCTTGAACAGAGCAGGGGGGTGTCCATAAAGGCTTGCCATCGAAATCGAGAAGGAACAAACTACAGGGTGAAACCTTGAATGGAGCAAGGGAGTGTCCTCGATGGCTGCATTTCCCAAGAACAGAAACATCTGTGACAAAATCCCCAAAAAATTGAACAACGAGAATGACACCCTTGACCACAAAGTATAAAACTGACAAACAAAAACAGTTCCGTTGGGCATAGGGAAAACCATGACCACCTCATCTCCAATGACACCAGGAGCACCAGTTGGATGAACCCTATGAATGACGAGAGAAACCAAGTTGCTACTAACCTTAAACAAATCATTATAAGAGAAACCCTCTACGTCCAAAAGCACACCATCCATCGTCAAGTGATCCGAGAAAACACACCACTGAGTCACCTGCAAAAAAGCATTGCGACAAGAGGACAAGGAGAAGCACAAAAAAATAGGCTCGAGGGAAGTTAGGGTTTGTCCCTCTTCCCTAGGCCCAAATATCCATCCTTTCGAAAACCACGAACAAATCAACATAAGAGAAAAACTCGACGTCCAAAAAATTGTTCCCTCCACCGCAACGTGAAACCCGTAACCTCACCACAGAGTCATTTACAGATAGACACCATGACAAGAGGGCAAGTGGATGCACGAATAACATCGACGATGGAAACGAGGGTTTCACCACCTCCCATCTGTATTTTCAATCTATCTTAGTGCATTTCTTGGTAAGGGATGAGGTGCCATAGTTGGACAACTAGTTCGATCAATGGGGGAAGTCAAATCCCTAATAACAACTTACTAGCAGTATATTATATAAAGTATTTATATAAATATTTTTCTTTTGATCTGATAAAAGCTCAACATTGAACATTTACCAATTTTATTTTTTAGGTAGAGTTAATCTTCAAAATGTTTCACTTAGAAGAATTTTACACTAGTCTAAATTTATCTTAAGTTGAGGACTATTAAGTTTTGTATTAAATAGAGGTTTTCACCTTGAGATATTTGATCCCTCTTGGTGCTTAATAGTTTTTAATTTTAAATAGATCTAAGTTGGTAAATAAAACATTTAGATATCCATGTGAAGTAACATTATATTATTCCTTTAGAGTGTGACAAAGATGTATAATTCTTATACATTTATTTTAATATTGATCATAATAAAATATTTTAATGCCTTAAAAAAGGAAGTAATTGAGAGAGATGTGTAATCCATTCAATTCATAATATAAAATTAATGTGGTATTTAAAAAATATTAATAATAATAATAAAATTTAATGTGAGTTATGAAAAAAAACATCTCAAATTGCATACTTAAGTAATATTAATATGTATTTAAAAATATATTACTGAGCAAAAAAACATTTTAATATGGACAATGTAATCCATAAATAAAAACTTTCAAGTCTATATTAAGTAAAAGATTTCATTCTCAACTATTTATATATTATGTATGGTTAAAAAAAAACCATGTCTATATTATGTAAAGCAATTGTAAAAATTAAATTATGATGGTCCAAAACATATCAATTAGTTTCATTATTTTTTATTTTGATTTTTTCTTAGGTATATTTTTCTATTAGATTTGTATGAGATACATTGAAGATTTGTTAGAATTGCAAGTTTAAGTTGTGTAGTCTATATAGTCCAAGTACCCAAGAAAATTGTCAAAGTATTGAATCTATTTATCCATTTAAAAAAGTAAGTTAAACGATAAAAAAATACAAAATATTTATACACAAAAAAAAAAAACTAATATTAATAGATCTTAACAATAAATCTATTAAATATGGAAAACAATTAAACCTTTCCAAATATAATTTAAAAAAAAAAAACTTTATACCTTTAAAAAAAAAATAAGATAGATATATACTAATTTATAAAACAATTACTTGAAATTTCATCCATATAAACCTAAATAAAATCCCAGACATTTTTAAACCCAGACACTTTTAAATAAACCAAGAACTAATAGGAGTGAAATTTGCACCTTGGAGTGTCAGGTTTTGTTTACACAAACCAACCTACAAAGATATTTTGGAACTTGAGGTTTTGTTTACGCAAACCGAGATACAAATATATTTGTACATTTCTAGAAGTGTAAATTATAAAAGTGGAAGTTTGTCATGGATTGGATTTGTTTGCACCCATCACATGAAAGCAGGTATACATACAACATGGTGGACTAGGAGTTTTTCTGAGTTTTTCTTTAAATAGTTTGAATTTGCTTCTGCTAATTACATAAATATTTGAAATTTATTAAATCACTAGTTAAGTGACATGTTTTTTACGATTTAAAATATATATCTTCAAATAAATGAATCAACATCTTCAAAAATATTCATCCTCCTCGAATATATATTTTTTAATATAGTGGCTGCTTAAACTGTGCAATTTTCCATATATTTGTATATATTTCAGCATCTTCAATTTCAGCTACGCTCTTTGGCAGTGTTGATGGCCGCTCCTCTCAAATATCTATCCATCCTGGAACGACACCAACGTTTGTTGTTGTATTATTCATCTTTGGTTTGGTTTACTGAACGATGAAATATCTTACCAATATGGTATGGATCGCTCGTCGTTCGTTGGTTATTAAAATTCAAGACCAAATAAATTAACTGATTACTGAAGATTCAAGGCAAAGAAATCATCCCTGCTCACCAACGGCCAATAAAAATAAATAAAAAAGGATTGACATTTTTTTTAATAAGTTGACGGTAGAATATCCAAACTTTTACAAAGATATTTGGTATTAGTGAAAGCTTGTTTTTTATTAATCATTAGTTGGTTATTTGAGGTGGTCTGGTTTTTTTTTAATAACAATAATGAATCAGCTGGTTAATAGTCAGCCTGGCTAATAACAACCAAAAATAATTGTCATGAATACCAATTTGACAAATAAATTTTCCCATCATTAAAAAACAAAAACAAAATTAAATACATACAAATATAAGAGCTGTTAAAAGTAGGTTAAATTATCCAACGATGACCATCTAATATATGAACCCCGCACGGACGTTTACAGAGATAAATGAATATAGGGACCATCATTTTCGCTTTCAGAAATAGTCGGGTCAGCTATGTATTGAATTTGCACCAAACCAACAATGCTGTTAGACAAAATTGAATTTTAAAGACCATTTCTTGGCTTTATCGGTCAAACAAATTATTCTGTAACGGTTTATAACAAATTCTAAGATACATATCTTCTGAAAATATGGAAATCGGAAGTGTGCGCATATTTGACTTCTATTTGTGTATTCAGTTTGGCAACGATTAATCACTCAAATCGCTTATGGGAATGTTACTGACTCAAATGGCTTATGGCTTATTAGTCACTTTGTGTTAAAAAAAATCGAAGTACAGATCAATTTATAAACAAATATTGTCAGGTTGCCTTTAAAAAAATTAAAGTACTAAGAAAAATATTTTATTATTCTAAGAGAGACAATGAAAGCGAAAACGCCGTTCTAGGATCGCGATGCAACAATGACTTAGGACTTGCAAGGTCGTTTCCATATCAATTCAACTAAAGTAGCAAGTTAAATCATAATTTAGATAATTTAAAGTTGGTAGTTGGGAATATAATTTATTTTCATTTACATTCACCCATATTCAATTTCCAAAAATTCCATCTAACATTACTATCTTATTAGTTATTAATATATTTAATTTACCCCAATCACTTTAACATATTATTAACTTCCCCATATATCTGTTTACCTAAAATCCATAACAACTACATGGACTCTAAGACTCTAAGGAGTCCTTTCTTTAACAAACCTCTGATTTCTTCCTCATAGACCTTCATATGGTTATGTATGTTCTATAATTATATTCGTATGGTTACATATGTTCTATAATTATATTGAAAGGGGTGGAGATTGAGTCGACAACACTTTTTTTTTATAATTTCATTAACATAATTCATCAATGAACACGTTGAGTTGATTTTGTTTAACAAGTATTTATTTTTTTATTTTGGTGAAAATTTGAGGAAATTTATTTATAATTTTAATAACACTATTTTACTAGCAATTTCACCACATGTTGCAAAAGAAACACCGTAAGTAAATAGCCTAGGAAAGAGTAGCCTAGAAGAAATAAAATGTTGCAGAGAAGGAGCCATTGTGGAGGAATGAAAATCAAAATTTTCTTCCAATTGAAGCGGGTAGTGAAATCTCTTCCTTGAGCCTTACAAATCATGAGGTGATGCAGGGGCATTGGACACTAGCCAGCAATGTGAGAGAATTGTCCACATGTTGTGGCTAGAAGAGTTCGAAATTGTTCAAGAAATGTACCAGCAAGGTGTCAGTACCTTAGCTGTCTGTTGCACTTAGAGCAAGTAGGTTTAGTCTAATAAGTGAGGAAGCTGAATAGGTTGATTCGTGTCTGTCTGTTTAGTTTCTATTGATAGAATGTAATTAGGCTTTTATTTTATGTTAAGAATAAAATGGTCCTCGAGAAGGAACCAAACAGTCATGTAACAATCTATAAAATGTAACCCCCTGATATAGAGTAAGGGGGGGATTTGGCAGTGAAAGATTGAATAGAGAAGCATTGTTCTCTGTTGAATAAAATTTAGACTTACTAGGTATCTGTGTGTGTTATTGACAATCTTTCCAAAGGACTCATTCCTTCGAGTTGTGAACTCTGTGTATAATTTGAAGAAGGATCAGTTCTGTGTGAAATTCCCTTAATTCTCTCTGATTGTCTTCGAATTCATATTCTCGGCGAATAAATTGAATGTGATTATTCTGTGTAGAGATTTTGAAGAATGTAGAATAGCTGGTTCCATTGGTTGGTGTGACCATAGTGAATCTCTGTCCGTTTAATATACTGAACCTCTGTCTAAAGCGTTGAAACCTCTATTTGCTTAGAACGTATTGATTGTGATAGAACTCTGTTTGTTGAAGAAATGAACTAAAATGATGTGAAATTCGGAGTTGAAAACTGTTCAATTACTGGATTGGGAGTTGAGCGGTTTTGAAATACCATACCACTTGTTTCGCACCGCTTTTGAGTCCGGGAGCGAATTCACAAAAAAAACCTGATCCTATTAGATTTGGCCACGTTGCCAAGACAAAACTGCCCATTTCATGTTTTTTTTGGGCGTTAGCATTCAACCCTTGAAAAAACGCGACATCAATCCGAACTGTTCGATTTGGAGGACGACAGATCCGAAGGCAATCGCGCAGTGAGTTGCACGAGAGATAATGTGGGTATGGCCCAATGTTTTTACAATAGTAAAGGTTTGTTTAATTCATAAAATTCGAATAATGGATGCGTGGGCCCCGTGGAATGAAATTTATAATAAAAGGTCGCGTTGTTAGAGTAAATGGGTTAATGTTATGAGCTCGAGGTTTGGTGTTTGTTAAAGGGGTCGAACCATTTGTTATAATATTATAATACTATGACCCGTAAGAGTTAAGTGCTGATTGAAGTGTTTTATGTCGAAAGTAATGGGTTTATTGTCTTAAGTTAAGACTTAGATATTTGTTCTAAAAATATTTGAAACGACGGTTCAATTATCTTTAATACCATATTCCAAAAGGGTTTCAAGTGATAGTCAGAGTGCTTTTAGAGTGAGATATAATTACGATGCTTTATTTAAAAAAGCCAAAGGTCATAATATTTGGGAGGTTATATAACATTAGACTATTGTATTTCATTAATCAAATTCCATGAATTTGATGAGTGAAAAAGAAGCATGAAATTTTTGTAGACTCCCTTGGTGAAAGTAAACACAGAGAAACGAGATAACAACTCTCCTTAGCACCTGCACTCCAATTTTGCTATCATTTGTGGTATCAGAGCAGATTTCAAGACATTTTGCAGAGACTGAACCAACTTCCAAAAGACAGAAGAAGAATTCTAGCATGGTTGTCAGAGTTGCCAGAGGTGTTGCTGGTAGAAGAAGAGGCAGGCCAGTTGCCAATGCAGAAGTATTGGAGACCTTGCAACGGGTCCAAGCCAGACTGGAAATAATGGAATTAGGACACCCAAGAGATCTTGAGAATGTAAGTGAACCTGAAACTGAAGAAGAGGCGAGAGAGAATGTTGAGATTCCTCCTGAGATGAGACTCCTTAAATCTGTTTTGGGGTCTACATCCAAGCCTAGACTTGAAGTGTCAAGCTTTGCAGGAAGATTGAATCCAGAAGAATTGATAGACTAGATCAATGAGATGAACAAATGTTTTGATTATGAAGAGATGGGTGAAGACAAAAGAGTCAAGTTTGCAGTGACAAAGTTGAAGGGACATGCTGCATTTTGGTGGGATGGAGTGCAAGCAGAGAGAAGGAGAGCTGGTAAACAAGCAATCAAGAGTTGGACCAGAATGGTGGCAAAGCTGAGAGGTAAGTTTTTTCCTAGTGATTATCAGCTTACATTATTTAGATAGATGCAGAACCTTAGACAGAGATTGATGACAGTGAAAGAATACACAGAAGAGTTTTATAAAATAAGTATAAGAGCTGGAAAAATCTATGACACATCAGAGAAGGTTGCCAGATATGTAAATGGTCTCAAGTTGGAGATCCAGGATGAGATAGGTATTTGGTCTCCTAAGACAATAGAAGAGGCTTATCAAATGGCCTTGAAAGCTGAAGAAAAACTCCTGAGAAAGTAGTCTGGCAAAGGAAGAGGTAATTTCCGAGGAAAGGGAAGTCAAGGTGGTAGAGGAAGGTCTACAGCACCAAGGGATGGAGCTAGCAGTAGCTCACCTCAGAATGCATCCACAAAAGGTGATGCAAGGGGCAGAAGGAGTTCCTACAGAGGAAGAGGAGGCAGAAACAGAGGAAGAGAAGTGAGGTGTTATAGATGTCACCAATTGGGACATAAACACTATGAGTGCCCAGAGAATATGGGTACAATCAGAGAAATGCAATTGTTGCTCAGATTGGAGAAGAAGCAGCAAGGTTTCCTGACACAGAAGAAGCAATTCTACCAGAGAAAGGAGAATATTTGGTGGCCAATAAGGTTTTGCTGAAGCAAACAAAAGAAGTTGTTGAACCAGCACAAAGGAAGACTTTGTTCAGGAGTGTGTGCAAATTCCAAGGGAAATGATGTCAATTGGTCATTGATAGTGGCAACACAGACAATTTGGTCTCTATAGAGGTGATAGAGAAACTAAAATTGAAGACAAGGGAACATCCAACACCCTACAAGGTGTCATGGCTTCATAAAGGACACCAGCTGATTGTGAAGGAGCAATGTGAGATAGAGTTGCAGATGGGCAGCTACAAAGACAAGGTCATGTGTGATGTGATGCCTATGGATGTGTGTCACATACTGTTGGGTAGACCTTGGCAGTACGATAGAGAAGCAGTACATGATGGTAAGAAGAACACTTACAAATTCTTTAAGGATGGAGTGCATCACACATTGATACCTATGGAGGAAGGAGAACCATCAAGCAAAAAGTCTGGTCTAAAGACTTTATTGCTGAGTGGAAAAGAGTACTTACAGCAGATTGAAGAAGAAGAGGTAAATTTTGCTTCAGTTTGCAAACCTCAAGTAGTGCTTACTTCCACAAAAATTTTTGATTTGCCAATTGAAATTCAAGAAATGCTGGACAATTATTGTGATATTATTGTGGATGATTTGTATGATGAATTTCCACCTGTAAGAAAAATCAGCCATCAGATAGACTTGATTCCAAGATCAAATCTTCCAAACAAAGCAGCCTGAAGAATGACTCCCACAGAGAATGAAGAAATCAAAAAACAAGTGTAGGAATTGGTTGACAAAGGTCTGACCCGAGAAAGCTTGACTCCATGTGCAGTACCTGCAGTGCTGAGCCCAAAGAAAGATGGAGGTTGGAGAATGTGAACTGATTCAAGAGCAATCAACAAGATAACAATCAGGTATAGATTCCCTTTGCCTAGGATTGAAGATTTAATGGACTGTTTGAGTGGAGAAAAATATTTTTCAAAATTAGATTTGAAAAGTGGATATCATCAAATTAGGATAAAGGAGGGTGATGAATGGAAAACAACCTTTAAAACAAATGAAGGACTGTATGAGTGGTTGGTAATTCCTTTTGGGTTATCAAATGCACCTAGTACTTTTATGAGTCTCATGAATGAAGTGTTAAAGGAATTTATTGGTAAATTTGTAATAGTATATCTGGATGACATATTAGTTTTCAGCAAAACAAAGGAAGAACATTTAAGGCATCTTAATTATGTCTTGAAGAAGTTACATCAAGAGAAGCTGCTGATAAATTTAAAGAAATGTTCATTCATGAAAGAAGAATTGGTATATCTGGGTTTTGTTGTTTCTGCTGAAGGACTGAAGATGGATCCAGAAAAGTTCAAGAAAATTTTGGAGTCGCTTTCACCAAGGAGTGTTTTTGAGGTAAGAAGTTTCCATAGACTTGCCAGTTTTTACATAAAATTCATAAGAAATTTCAGCAAGATTAATGCACCCATCATTGAAACTATAAAGAAGGACAAACAACCATTCAAATGGACTGCTGAAGTAGAAAAGAATTTTAAGCTTTTGAAACAGAAGATAACTGAAAACCCTGTTCTAGTTTTGCCTGATTTTAACAAACCATTTCAAGTGAAGTGTGATGCCAGTGGAGAAGCTATTGGAGCTGTGTTGAGTCAAGATGATAGGTCTGTAAAATAATTCAGTGAGAATCTGAATGAGACAAGAAGAAAGTATTCCTCTTATGAAAAAGAATTTTATGAAATTGTGCAGGCATTGAAGAAGTGGAGGCATTATTTAATGTCTAAAGAATTTGTGCTATACTCAGATAACCATGCTTTACAGTATATTATGCAGCAGCCCAAATTGAATCACAAACATGCCAAATGGATTGAATATCTCCAGAGTTTTAATTTTGTTTTGAAGCATATAAGTGGCCAAGCAAATAAAGTAGCTGATGCCTTGAGTAGGAGAAACATGCTTGTTCCAGAAAACCAATTTGAAGTGGTAGGATTTGATTTTCTTAAGGAACTTTATAAAACAGATTTGGATTTCAAGGAAGAATTTGAAGCATGCTATAACCCCGTGTTGATAGATAGAAGCCAGTGGTTGGAATATTTCTTGCAAGAGGGCTTAGTGTTCATAAGAAATCAATTGTGTGTACCAAATTGTTCCATGAGGGAGAATTTAATCAAAGAGAAGCATAGTGGTGGAATTGCTGGACATTTTGGTGCTGATAAAACTTATGAGCAGCTGAGTCATTTTTATTATTGTCCAAGGATGAGATCTGAAGTGGAAAAATTTGTAAAGAATTGTAAAATTTGTCAATATGCAAACGGAAGAAGCCAAAATGCAGGATTGTACATTCCATTGCCTATTCTAGACAGGCCTTGGGATATGGTAAGTATGGATTTTGTTCTAGGATTTCCCAAGACACAAAGAGGGAATGATGCAATTTTTGTTGTGGTTGACAGATTCTCCAAGATGGCACATTTTATCCCATGTTACAAAACCAGTGATGCCACTCATGTTTCTAATTTGTTTTTCAAGGAAGTTGTTAGATTGCATGGGTTGCCCAAGAGTATTGTTTCTGATAGAGATACTAGATTTATTGGCCATTTTTGGAGGACATTGTGGAAGAAGCTTGGTACCAAACTGAGTTTCAGCTCAGCTTATCATCCTCAGACTGATGGACAAACTGAGGTAGTAAATAGAAGTCTAGGAAATCTTTTGAGAAGTATTACAGGAGTGCATCCTAAGCAGTGGGACCATATTCTACCACAGGCAGAGTATGCATACAATTATTCACCGAACAGAAGTACAGGACAGAGCCCATTTCATATTGTTTATGGAATGCACCCCAGAGGGATATCTGAACTGAGAAACTTGGGAAGAGCAGAAATGAGGAGTGTTGATGGACAAGAATTTTATTTAGAGATACAAGCCATACATGAGCAGGTAAAACAACAGCTACAAGGAAACAACATCAAGTACAAAGGCAGAGCAAATTTGAGCAGGAGGGAAGTTAATTTTGAAGTTGGAGATTTGGTTTTGGCACACTTGAGGAAAGAAAGATTCCCAAAGAAGTAGTATAACAAATTGAAGTTCAAGAAGATTGGACCATGCAAGATATTGATAAAATTTTCTGCTAATGCTTATGAAATTGAATTGCCTTCTGATGTTGGGATATCTCCAATATTTAATGTTGTAGATTTGTACAGGTATGAAGGTGGTGACACAGATGAAGGACCAGCAGATAAAGAGCAGATTGAGTGGGTGAAGCAGTTACCTATAGCACAACCATTACAGCTAGAGAAGATCTTGGACAAAAAGGTGTATAAAAATACTAGAGGACAAGAATATTTCCAGTATTTGATCAAGTGGAAGGACCAGCCAAATGAAGATGCTACTTGGATGACAGAATTTATGTTGCAGAAGCTAGGGAGTTCTGTGAAAGAGCTCATGGACAGAAGTCCATGAAGAAAATTGCTCTTAGGAGTCTGATGCAGGGGCATTGGACACTAGCCAGCAATGTGAGAGAATTGTCCACATGTTGTGGCTAGAAGAGTTCAAAATTTTTCAAGAAATGTACCAGCAAGGTGTCAGTACCTTAGCTGTCTGTTGCACTTAGAGAAGTTAGGTTTATTCTAATAAGTGAGGAAGCTGAATAGGTTGATTCGTTTCTGTCTGTTCAGTTTCTATTGATAGAATGTAATTAGGCTTTTATTTTATGTTAAGAATAAAACGGTCCTAGAGATGGAACCAAGCAGTCATGTAAAAGTCTATAAAATGTAACCCCCTGATACAGAGTAAGGGGGGGATTTGGTAGTGAAAGATTGAATAGAGAAGCATTGTTCTCTGTTGAATAAAATTTAGAATTACTGGCTATCTGTGTGTGTTATTGAAAATATTTTTGAAGGACTCATTCCTTCGAGTTGTGAACTCTGTGTATAATTTGAAGAAGGATCAGTTCTGTGTGAAATTCCCTTAATTCTCTCTGATTGTCTTCGAATTCATATTCTTGGCGAATAAATTGAATGTGATTATTCTGTGTAGAGATTTTGAAGAATGTAGAATAGTTGGTTCCATTGGTTAGTGCGACCATAGTGAATCTTTGTCCGTTTAATATACCGAACCTCTGTCTAAAGCGTTGAAACCTCTGTTTGCATGGAACGTATCGATTGTGATAGAACTCTGTTTGTTGGAGAAATGAACTAAAATGCTGTGAAATTCGGAGTTGAACACTGTTCAATTACCGGATTGGAAGCTGAGCAGTTTTGAAATACCATACCACTTGTTTCGCATCGCTTTTGAGTCCGAGGGCGAATTCACAAAAAAAACCTGATCCTATTAGATTCGGCCATGTCGCCAAGACAAAACCGCCCATTTCGCGTTTTTTTTGGGCGTTAACATTCAACCCTTGAAAAAACGCGACATCTATCCAAACTGTTCGATCTGGAGGATGACAGATCTGAAGGCAATCACGCAGTGAGTTGCACGGGAGATAATGTGAGGTATGGCCCAATGGTTTTGCAATAGTAAAGGTTTGTTTAATTCATAAAATTCAAATAATGGATGTGTGGGCCCCGTGGAATGAAATGTATAATAAAATGTCACATTGTTAGAGTAAATGGGTTAATGTTATGAGCTCGAGGTTTGGTGTTTGTTAAAGGGGTCGAGCTATTTGTTATAATATTATAATACTATGACCCGGAAGAGTTAAGTGATGTTTGAAGTGTTTTATGTCGAGAGTAATGGGTTTATTGTCTTAAGTTAAGACTTAGATATTTGTTCTAAAGAGATTTGAAACGACGGTTCAATTATCTTTAATACCATATTCCAAAAGGGTTTCAAGCGATAGTCAGAGTGCTTTTAGAGTGAGATATAGTTACGGCGCTTTATTCAAAAAAGCAAAAGGTCATAATATTTGGGAGGTTATATAGCATTAGAATATTTTATTTCATTAATCAAATTCCACGAATTTGATGAATGAAAAAGAAGCAAGAAATTTGAGTAGACTCCCTTGGTGAAAGTAAACACAGAGAAACGAGAGAACAACTCTCCTTAGTGTTGGTCACTTTAATTGTTTATCAAATTAAACAATTCAAGTGCTACATAAATTTTCAACCCAGGGAAGTCTGTTTATTTCAAAGGAAATCACACACTATATATGATCAATCTCAAAAGCAATGAAATGTTGTAGTAAAAATTACACTAGTCACACCTTGCTTCAACAAATTGAAGTCTACGTGAGTTATAGCAAAGACAATCTTTCTATTGCAGACAATCATTAAAATAATCCTGGATTACATTAAAAAGACAATGATCTAGGAAAGGAAATCAATCTGCAAAAGGAAGACCAATTATGCTATAACAGAGAACAGGACCCTATTCCCCAAGTAGGAATCTTCAGCACCTGTTTCTGATTACCAAGCTTTCACAAACTCATTCTATAAACAAGATTGCTAATTAAAATAATCCACAACTTCTTAAGAATGAACTGTATGAAATCAATGCAACAAGTAATGGAAACAGAGCTTTAGCAATAGACAACAGAATTCAAATACTGCATAAATGACTTCAGTAAATAGAGTTTAATCAAGGCATAAATGAAAAGAACAGTTAACAAACTACAGGAACAAATGGGTGAATCTTGTGAAGAAGACGGGCCCTTTCCTTCTCATAAGATTCCCCTGAAGAAGGAATTAAAATGAATTACTCAGAACAAAATTTTATTCATCTGTCGAAAGTACATATTACAAAGGATTCACGTTCCTTCTCTGTTAAAAAATGAACCTCCCTTAGTCTCTAAAATTTTCCTCTAATGTTGATGTCTCCTCTTTTTAAAGATGAGACATCTATTACAATTGATTTACATTATAGAAATCCTATTTTTAACTTAATTTGATCTTCTATACTGAAATAGGACCTTTCTATTCTTCCATAGCAAAATGCTATTAAAATGGTTATGATGGTACTGGCTTTAGAGTGGCTCATGTAACAGCTTCCTTACTTGTCTTTTCTTGTTGCCGTCATGCTTGAAATACTGCTTCAAAATCACAAATCATGGGTTGTCTCAGCAATGGGATTTGCATACCATGTTGACTGTTTTAACAACGCAGTCTTCAGACATCCACAATAGATTATCCGTGGTCTTCAAACTGTCTCAGCAACTATATATCTTCGATTAATGATTAAGTATGAAAGTGATGTACAATTATATGTAAAACAAATTAAACATATAGTAAAGAGAAGAATATTATATACCTTTGGAAGAATGGATGAAAGTGATAGTATAAGCTTTAAATATGGACTGGAAAAGAGTGGAATGATAACAAAGTGTATGGTAAAAATGGTACATTACGGGGTACTAACATCCCCCCTAACTGAAAGGGTTGCATGTCCTCAGGAAACTTTAGTCTGAGTCAGAGTCCGGATACTGGCTTTTGGCATGCAAATTACTTATGCAGTAGCTATGGAAGGTGCTATCTGTTAAAGCTCTGAATCCTTGCACATTTTGCAATCTCTTCCAAGCTGCTGCTTCATCCTTGTTAGCCAACCTATAATGAACATGATATTCCTCTGCTGGCATCCATAAAATAGGAAAATGAAAGTGGTACCCTATCCATTTTTCAGCACATTTCTGAACACATCTGATGTAATTGGGTATTCTAGACAATGCAGTTTCAAGGTTAGTAGGGCTAAAAGGATTATACTCCTGCCTCTCCTTAGAGGATTGTTGCCAAAACATATTTTTTGCTCTTAAAGCAGTAGTTTCTTTGGCCCTAATAAAATGGTGACAATCTTGGAGCACTGAAGCCTGTAATTGCTGTATATGTTCAGTCATCCCTAGCTTCTGCAAAAATTGATGATATTCTGCCACAAAGATGGTAGGGTTATGAGGTTCTGGCCTTATCCAGAGAAGGCGGTTGTCTTCATTATGCCTAGTTGCAAGACAATCAGACTGCCATGTAATCTGATTAGCAAGGAAGGAGGAAAATGCCCTGATCTGAATGTCACCAACAAGAGGGTTGAGATTAATCTTTCTGTTTTCAAGGATATCTTCATTGTGAAGGTACAACTCACATAGTAGGTGCTGATCATTGGTGGAATCTTTTGCAAATGTTTTCACAAACTGTTCAAATGTAAGCAACTCATGGGGTATTTTTTCTTTGACTGCTTTCAACTGAAAGTAAACAAGGCGTTCTGAGAGAAATAAAGAATAATTTAGAGATGGTTTCCTAGTAGCCAATAATTTTTGTACCAGTTGAAACATTAAGAGTAGTTTTCCTTTTAGCTCTTTATTCTCCTTCTTGTAAACTATAAATTGCTGGAGTGTCTGCTCCAAGATCTCCCAATTAAAATATATATGATTCTGCCAAACCAATTTGTGCTGCTGTAAGGTTTTATCTTGCAAAATATCGTACTTTTTCCTCTACTTGTTCATTATTTCCATCTCATTCCATGGTTCAGTTTGTGTTCCAGCATTGCAAGTGGTAGACTGAGGTATAGTATGAGTAGCAGAATCAGTTACAGTAGGGCAGGATACTTGTACATAACCTTCTTTTTCTGAAATTTTTGAAGGCCCTACTGGTTCTTGTGTAACAGTAGGGCATTCTTCTTTGACTACAGAAGATGTAGATGCTCCCAACATTGGAACTTGAACTATCTTATATCCTGCTTGCTGATAGATGTTTCTACATTGTTGCACATATATTCTTTATATGGATCATTTTCTGTATGTTTGTCTGCCATGGATGCTGTATGGGCCAGGGTATAAAAATTTAGCTCATTGTCATAGGCTTCCCTTGCCATTACCAATTCTCACTTATAACCTTCTAATTATGATTTTAAAAACTCATTTTCTTGTAAAAGGGAAGCCATGGTGATTGGGCCTTGTGTATTAGTTGCATTCTCCGGAATTGATTGCTGTGTTTCAGCTGTAGCTGGTTCTTGTGTGACAGCTAGAGCTGGTTCCTTTGTGGCAGCTACTGAATAAGTAACATCTTGGATGTCTAGTTTTTGCACATCAGCAGCTGGTTCTTGTGTTTCAGTTACTGACTGAGTAGCTGGTTCTTATGGGACAACTACTGACTGAGTAGCTGGTCCTTGTGGGACAACTACTTGTTCTATAGAAAATGATGTCATATTACCCTGGGCATCTGGTTCTTGTGTTTCAGTGCCACAGGGTGAGACAGGAAATAATTTTGGGGTTTGGAAGGGTGGCGATGTGTGGAGTTTTAACAAAATGGCTGCAGGATCAGGGGTAATAGGAATGGTTTCTGCTTCAATAGACGTCCTCATTCGTCTCTTAGGTAATAAAGAAGAAAAAGCAGTAGTTTGATTTTTCCTTTTATGAGAGGGGTTTTCCATAGGAGAAGGGCTATCAGAGGAGGTAGCTGCTTTAGTTACGACCCTTGTTTGTCTTTTTGATAGGGGGCGGTGGTGATTCACCTTTTCCTTTTACGAATAGAGGAAGATGGTGGTGTATCGGCCTGAGAGTCATCACTGGGAATATGGACGGTAGGATCAGATGATTCTGCTAAGTGGTGAGATGGACTTGAAGAAAGGTTAATTGGATTAGTTGGTTCTGTGGATGGAATTGATGGAGGGTCAGGAATATTCTCTGGTTGCTGCTCGTGGGAACTTTCAGGAATTTCTTGAGGATTTTCAGTAGCTTCTTGAGGAATTTCAGCAGCTTGCTCAGGGGGTAGGGGTAGGTTGTTTAGAGGAGGGTTTTGTTGAGGAAAACCCCTCTGAATTAGTAGCTGAACAAGGCGGTGATGGGTGAGGGAAAGGAGTGGGAATTTTACCCATCTAAAATAATATGACATATTTCTGATGCATCCAAGTAAATAGTAAGAAATGTTCACTAGTCTACCATGTCCTAAATGACTCATTAAGACAAAATCATGCTGATAGACTACCTGATAGCGACCTTCATAAGTGAGATAATGTTTGATGAATTCAACAACTTTCGGCCAAGGAGGGGGCAATGAGTGAAGTCCAACACCTCGGCCTTTAAGCTCGACGTGTTCTCCTGGCAGAAGAAAGTCCTGTTGTGCATTCAGAATGATGCGCTTTCAACTAAACCATTGAGTACCAGTGACCGGCAGACCTGAAACCTGTGCTATGTCGCCCTATGAAACCAGAATTCGGACTCCATGGATAGTAGAATGATCTTCCTAAAGATTTTGTGCAAATTCAAGGACCTGTTGTGGATCAAACTCTTGAAGTCTTTCAAAATATCCTACCTAGCCTGCCTGTTGAAAAATCTGATACGCGTCTGGGAATAATTCAAGCAGAGCTATTGAGCCGGGCTCATGTCGAATAGCAGGTCCTCTTGTAGTTAACTAGCTTTGGCAAAATGCAGAGTCAAAGAGCGAAGTTTCCAAACTTCGAACAGAGTAAACTTTGCGAATGAGAACATGGAGTAACGGTGAAGAGGCGAAGTAATGGGTAGGAAAAATGACGGTAATTGGCATGCTGTGAAATGATGGCATATAATTTCGATATCCCCCCCCAACTACGGTGAAATGATGTCTTTAAGTGTGCGGAGATTGTGGTTATAATAAAAAAAATCTTCTCTTTAAACCATAGTTTAATTGTATTTACATAAAATTTACATACCTCATGTTTACCTTTGATTTGTAGTTCGAAAAATATAGTGCTTGTTTATAATGGCTCAATAGTCATGGAAGAACTTTAGAAGCTTTTTGAAACATGAGGGAGATCATATTAGAGGTCTGCTTGATCATAGGAAAAGGCAGTGAACGGACAGGATTAACACAAGGAATAAGAGAAGTGAAAATGAAAAACTGAATAAGATGATTTCATGACAGAAAATGTTGCATAGTCATGTTTTTGGAGAAAGAAATGGTGTTTCAGCAATGAGAAAATGAATGAAATGCTGCTAAAAAGTGGTGTTTCAGCAATGGAAAAATAGGGAAAGTGTTGCTAAGGAGTGATGTTTTAGCAGTGGGAAAATGGGGAAAATATTTGCTAAGGAATGGTATTTCACGAATGAAAAATAGGGAAAATATTTGCTGAAGAATGGTGTTTCAGAAATGCGAAAAATAGGGAAAATGATATGAAAAGGGAAAAAGGAATGAAGGGAATGAATGATGAAATGTTACTGGGAGATGGAGAAATGAGTTTAAGTGAGGGAAGCAATGCTTCTCAAAATGAAGCTTGGATCTTCTTGTGGTGAAGTTGTCCTTCCTTGGTAAGTCTTTCCTTAATCAAGAATCTGCAAAATAATCAATTGTAACATGCCAACCCTTGACAGGGATTATTAGTTTAAGAAATCTAATCTAATACTAAAAATACAGTGTAGAAAACAATCAAATGCAGTGAGGAGTAGAAGACTCCCCTAGAAAGAGATAATGTGCATCTGTCATGCAAGTGGCCTTAAAATCTTCTTTGGAAATAGGGTGCTAGTACAGACGAATCCGATGACCATTTACTAATAGTGGTGTTTTAGAGTCATCAATTGTTAAGAGCCTTATTGTTCCATTGGGAAAAAAAAATCTACTTCATAGGGTCCCAGTCATCTTGTACGTAGCTTCCCTTGAAAGTTTTCAAACCGAGAATCATATAATAAAGCCCAATTACCCTTTTGGAACTGCTTATGCTTGATGATTTTATCATGCCACTTTGTTCTTTTTTGTTGGATCATAGTTGTCTGATGAATGGCATCTAATATTTTTTCATCCAGTTCATGAAGCTGCTGCAACCTAGATGTCTATACATTAGTCAAATCAAGGTTAACAACTAAAGCAGTTCTTAATGTTTTAATTTCAAATTCCACAGGAAAAACAACATTTACCATAAACCAATTCATAGCGAGAAAATCCTATAGTATTTCTCCAGGTAGTTCTGTAAGCCCATAGTGCTTCAGGGAGTCTTTGAGACCAATCCTTCCGGTTATCCTTCACTGTTTTGGTTAGAATGGCTTCTATTACTTTGTTTTTACTCTCCACCTGCCCATTGGCTTGGGGGTGGTATGGTGTAGTCATTCTATGTTGAATGTGATATTTCTGAAGGGTGGCTTTGAAACCATGAGAATTGAAAGGAGGTCCACCATTTGTAACTAGCTCTCTAGGGACTCCAAATCTAACAAAGATTTCTTCAAATAGGAAAGCTAGGACAACTTCTTCATTAGCTCTAAGGAGTGCTTTGGCCTCCACCCATTTATTTATATAATCTGTGCAAAATAATATATAAACTCTTTGGTCGGATGGAGGATTAATGGGTCCTATAAAATCTAAGGCCCATCTTTCAAATGGTTCAAGTATTACCTGGGGGTTTAATGGCATTTCATTTCTATGATTAGGTTGACCCATTCTCCGACAGCTATCACAAGCCCGAACATATTTATTTGCATCCTTAAAGAGTGAGGGCCAATAATAACCCATCCTAAGAATTTTATGTGCTGTTCTCTTATCAGAAAAATGCCCTCCACAAGGGCCATCATGACAAGCTTTTAGTATATCATACACCTCATCCTCTCTAATGCATCTCCAGATTTCATGATCAAGTCCTGTATAGAAAAGACACCCACTTATCCAACTATACCGAGCACTTTGTTGAATGATTTTTCTTTTCTCTCGATGTGATAGGTGTGATGGTAACTTCCCTGCAACCAAATAATTAGCAATGTCTGCATACCATGGTGAGTGAGAAGATACTGCAAATAAATACTCATCAGGAAAGGAATCATCTACTAGAATATTATCATTAATTTTTAACCGAGAAAGGAAATCAGCAACAACATTTTCTTTACCTGGTTGATCTACAATTGTAATATCAAACTCTTTTAATAATAATAACCATCTGGTAACTTGAGCATTTGTGACAAATTTGTTCATTAAATACTTAATAGCCGAGTGATCAGTATGGAAAAAATTAGAGTAACCAGTAATGTACTGTCGAAATTTATTAATAGCATAAATTACTGCTAAAAATTCCTTTTTGGTAACTGTATAATTGAGCTCAGCAGGGGTCATATTCTTGCTGATAAAGTAGATAGCATAAGGAAGATGGTTTTCCTCTTGTCCCAAGACAACTCCAATTGCAGTATCCGAAGCATCAGAAGATATATGAAAGGGAAGTGCTCAATTAGGTCCCCTTAAAATAGGAGCTGTGGATAACTGATACTTGAGTTCAACAAATGCTTCTTGACAAAGATTAGTCCACTTAAATTCAACATTTTTCATAAGTAACACAAACAAAGGAGAAGCTATTTTGGAATTTTTTATAATAAATCTCCTGTAATATCCAGCATGTCCTAAGAAAATTCTCACATCAGTTTTTGTTTTAGGAATAGGAAGGTTCTGAATTACTTGTATTTTGGATGGATCTACCTGAATTCCTTGAGATGAGATAAAATGTCCAAGCACTACTCCTTCACTCATCATCATATGACATTTTTTGGTGCTTAAGGAGAGGTGAGCTTGTATACAATGTTTAAGTACTTTCTTAAGATTCTGTAATGCATCTTTGAAAGACACACCATAAGGGGTAAAGTCATCCATAAATATTTCCATGGAGTCATTCAGCATATCAGAAAATATTCCTATAACTGCCCTTTGAAAGGTTTCTGGTGCATTATATAGTCCAATTGGAAGAACTCTATAGGCAAAAGTTCCCCAAGGGCTAGTAAAAGTGGTCTTATCTTGGTCTTGGGGTGCAATTCTAATTTGGTTATACCCACTAAACCCATCTAAAAAGGAGAAGAATTTCTTCCCTAACAAACTATCCAACACCTAATCAATGAACGATAAAGTAAAGTGATCCTTTTGAGTGGATTTATTTAAGGCTCTATAATCTACACACACTCTCCATTTCCCGTTTTTCTTAGGAACTATTACCAATGGGGAAACCCATTCATTGTTAGATATAGGGTGTATAAATCCTGCATTAAGCAATTTCTAAAGTTCCTCTTTAACAATTTCTCTTAAATTAGGGTTCATTCATCTTTGGGGTTGACAGACTGGTTGAAAACCTTCCTTAATATAGATCCGGTGAGTACATAATTCAGGGGATATTCCCTTCATATTTGTATAGTCCCATGCGAATGCTTCCTTATTTTCAAGTAGTAACTTCATTAACTGATGTGTTTCAGCAATTTTCGGGTCAGGATTTATGTTCTGTGTTTTTCCAGGTTCGATTTCTACTGTTATTCTTTTAGAAGAGATGGTAGTTGATGTTTGAGGTAGATCTTTAGATTTAAGCTTTTCCTGGGTATCTGATTCCAAAAGTGCAGCCAGTTGATTATGTGTTTCAGAAGTCACAGAGGAGGGTTCACAAATGAAATTATTAATTACCTCATCCTCAGTGGTATCTTTAAGTTTTAAAGCTTGTCCGATAGTCAAAATAGGTTGAATAGCATCATCATCATAGTCCATCCATACAAAATTCTCACTATTAATCATGGGTGTAGCGTGAGGGTAGAGAGTAAGCTGTTTAGTTTCATATCCATTGGAAATTGTAATTGAACCAGATCTGCAGCTGATAAAGGCATCGGCTGTGGCTAACCAAGGCCTTCCCAGAATTAGAGGAGGTCCCCCCAACTTTGTTTTAGTCTGTAACACCACAAAGTCAGCTGGGTAATTCCAGGACTCAACTGAGATGACTAAGTCTTCAATAACTCCTTTTGGTTTGATTGTAGAATGGTCAGCTAACTCTAGAATGGTTGGTGTATCTCTGATTGTGTTATTTAGCTGTAGCAATTGTGAAGTTTCAAGAGTCATAATGTTTATAGCAGCACCTAAATCTACCAAAACTTGAGGGATTATTGTTTTACCGATTTGGACTGTCACAGTAGGATGGTCGGGATCACCATATTTAACTGGAGGGGCTTTACCGGACATTAATGCAGATAGATCACCCATAACATGAACTATAAGGGGATCTTTAGCTTTCCTACCGGGTTTCTTAACACAAATATCTCTCATCGTTCTGGCATAAATTGGTACATCTCTTAGTGTTTGTAAAAGTGGACTTTTAACATACAGATTCTACAATTCCCCTAGAAGATTAAAAGCAGGTGGCTCAGACGTTCTAGTTAAAACTAAACGCTCAGGGAATGGTGGTTCTGCTGTTTCAGCACCTTTGTTAGAGGGTGGTTGTACCTCTTTATGTGAATCATGTTTTTCAGTTTCTTCTTTATTAGAATCGGAAGAGGTAACATCATCAATAATGGGTTCAACTATTTTCCCAGATTGTAAATGAATATCATTACATTGTGTAGGGAAAACAGGAAATATAGGCTGGTTCTGAATATCAATAACTTGCACAACTTTATTATTGGGGTTAGGATTTGGTTGTACAAGTAGTTGGGGTCTCATCATTTGATTATTTGGTGGAGTGCCTGATGGTAGAGGAAGTGGTTGCTGAAATTGAGGAAATTGATTTGGGAACAGTAGTTGTTGACCCCTCCAATTCAAATTCCATTGGTTAAAGTAAGATTGTTGTTGTGGAGGCCAAGGAGTCCACATTACAGGATCTACAAAGGGAGGGTTTGTTTGTTGCATGGGTGGGTACTTCATTTGATTGAAGGGTGGGTATTGCATTTGGTTAAAGGGAGGGTAGTTTTCTTGAATAAAATAAGGGTAATTGTTCCAACAATTAGAAGATGTAAATGGAATATTAGAGTTCATACCTTGTCCTCGTGGTTTCCATTGCCTTCTCTGTGTCAGCAGATAGACTGCTTCAGCTTCTTCTTCGATTGGTTGGAATGCTGATTTTATTCCTGGTAAAGAAGGGCATTGTTGTGTTTCATGATCTTTCTCACAAAGGGTGCAAATTGGTATCTTGTCCAATGGGAATTCCCTTAGTGGATGTTTATCTCTGCATTTGGGGCAAAAGAAAGCCAAAGCTTCTTCTGCTTTGGCTTGTTTCTTTTTAACCTGCAAGGTGTCAATCTGTGAAGAAAAAGAAATTAACATTTCAGCTTTAAATTCTTTAAGTAAATTACCTATTTCGGCTCTTGTTGCTCCTCCACTGGCTGATTTTTGAACTCTTGAATATGTGGTATCTTTGCTGTTTGACCTGTTCCTTGCACCTCCTCTTGAACATCTTTTATAGAGGTTAAAAATTTCATCATATGACTCTTTAGATATATCCCCTTTACCAAGCATATTTAGCATCTAAACAGTCATCCCTCACCCCTTTCAGTAATATTGTTTTAAGAATATCCTTACTTACATCGGGATGATTGGATCTCTGCAGGTTGTACTATAGTCTTTCCATAAAGTCCTCCAAATTCTCGTCCTCCTTTTGTACCATCTTAAATAGTTCCTCTCTTCTTTCTCTTGTCTGGCAGTAGTCTTGATATTTAAGCAGAAATTTCTATTTCATCTGTTCCCATGTTGTGATTACCTGGCCTCCAAGACTCGTGAACCACTTTAGTGCATTTCCTTTTAGTGTTGCTGGAAATAGCTTCAACTTCTGGGCATTAGTAACATAATCATAACTTCTGCATAATATATCAAATTCAAAAAGAAATTCGTCAGGATCTTCAGAAGATAAACCATGGAAGTTGGGTAAGGCTGAAAGTGGGATATTATTCATGGGAGTTGCTCCTCTAGGGAGATCACCAATAGGAAATCCCAAGGTAGAGAGAGAATTCTCATCTTTTCCCTCTCCTTCAAGATCTACTTGTCCTTCGCCGAAGAATCCCTCATTGTTTCCTTCCATTGTTTGATCTCCTACTACACTTGCTCGATCCTCAATGTTTTCTACTGGCTCTTCAATGTTTTATGCTGGTTTTTAAACGTTTCCTGCTGATTCCTCAACTTTTTCTGCTAGTTCTTCAATGCTTTCTAATGGCTCTTCAATGCTATCTATTGGTTCTTCAACGTTTCCTGCTGGTTCTTCAACACTTGCTGTTGGTTCCTCAACGTTCTCAGGGCTCACAACTTCTTCTGCTTCATAATTCGATTGAGGGGAGTGTTGAGGCTTTGGCCTTCGAGAGCTTAGTCTCTGAGAAGATTTAGCTTTTGATACGATCTCGTCAATAAAGGTCTATCTTCCTCCCCTTCCTTTTCCCTTGCCACCTATAGGGTTAGTTTTTTTATGGGTTCCGCGTCCTCTCATGCAATCTGCACATCTGAAAGAAAAACATCAATGCTTTTAAAATTTATAATTTCCTTCCTCGACAATAGCGCCAAAATGTTGGTCACTTTAATTTTTTATCAAATTAAACAATTCAAGTGCTACATAAATTGTCAACCCAAGGAAGTCTGTTTATTTCAAAGGCAATCACACACTGTATATGTTCAATCTCAAAAGAAATTAAATGTTGTATTAAAAATTACACTAATCACACCTTGCTTCAACAACTGAAGTCTATTTGAGTTACAACAACGACAATCTTTCTATTGCAGACAATCATTCAAAGAATCATGAATTACATTAAAAAGACAATGATCTAGGAAAGGAAATCAATCTGCAAAAAGGAAGACCAATTATGCTATAACAGAGAACATGACCCTATTCCCCAAGTAGGAATCTTCAGCACCTGTTTCTGATTACCAAGCTTTCACAAACTAATCCTATAAACAAGATTTCTAATTAAAATAATCCACAACTTCTTAAGAATGAATTGTATGAAATCAATGCAACAAGTAATGGAAACAGAGCTTCAGCAATAGACAACAGAATTCCAATATTGCATAAATGACTTCAGTAAACAGAGTTTAATCAAGGCATAAATGAAAAGAACAGTTAACAAAATATAGGAACAAATGGGTGAATCTTGCGAAGAAGGCAGGCCCTTTCCTTCTCACAAGATTCCCTAGAAGAAGGAATTAAAATGAATTACTCAGAACAAACTTTTATACATTTGTTGAAAGTACATATTACAAAGGATTCATGTTCCTTCTCTGTTAAAAAATGAACCTCCCGTAGTCTCTAAAATTGTCCTCTAATGCTGATGTCTCCTCCTTTTAAAGAGGAGACATCTATTACAATTGATTTACATTATAGAAATCCTATTTTTAACCCAATCTGATCTTCTATACTGAAATAGGACCTTTCTGTTCTTCCATAGAAAAATGTTGTTACAATGGTTACGATGGTACTGGCTTTAGAGTGGCTCGTGTAACAACTTCCTTACTTGTCTTTTCTTGTTGTCGTCATTCTTGACATACTGCTTCAAAATCGCAAATCACGGGCTGTCTCAGCAATGGGATTTGCGTACCATGTTGATTGTTTCAGCAACGCGGTCTTCAGATAGCCACGATAGATTATCTGCGGTCTTCAAATTGTCTCAGCAACTATATATCTTCGAATAATGATTAAATATGAAAGTGATGTAAAATTATATGTAAAACAAGTTAAACATATAGTAAAGAGAAGAATATTATATACCTTTGGAAGAATGGATGAAAGTGATAGTATAAGCTTTAAATATGGACTGGAAAAGAGTGGAATGATAACAAAATGTATGGTCAAAATGGTACATTATGGGGTCCTAACACTTAGCACTTGCACTTCAATTTTTCTATCATGAGGCCTATGTTGAAGTTAAGTTAAATCCCTTGTCTGATCATGCCAACTTGAATGCCTCATGAATAAAGAAATAGATAGTGACTTCAAAATCAAAGGTTGTTTTGGTGCAGTTCCTCCATATTTAATCTTGATCAATTCCTATTGAGTCACCTATGTATTATTCCCTTCATGATATTTGAAAATATTCAAAATATCACATTGTTCTTTACCACTAATGTCCCTCATGTCTGCCATGTTCTTGTTTTTTCAGTGTCACTGATATGAAGTTGGTTTTTTTGTTCTTTGTGCAGACATTAAAAAATGTATGGAGAGGTGGATTTCATCAGTTCAAGAGAAGTAAAAAAAGGCGATTGAAAAAATAGCTCCAACACTGATAAAGATTTGATAGCATTTATGGAGTTGGCAAACATGTCTTGTTCTGTGGTGTTGGCTACTAGGCATAGATTTCTTGATCTTGTGTAGAAGAAATGATTTTTTATTTATCTTATATTACATTAACCATGAAATTTCGAACATTCATGGCACACTTTCCATCACATTTGTAGAGAAAATTATAACAGAGTATCACACTTTTCTTATCAGAGCTAAATGCTCCTATATGCAACAACTATGAATTTCATCACTTCAAAGCAGTAAAAACAAGTTTATTGAGAAAATAACTCCAACACATTTGTAGAGAAAATTATAACACAATATCACACTTTTCTTATTAGAGATAAATGATCCCATATGCAACAACGATGGATTTCAAACTTTTCTTTTCAGATCTAAATGCTCCTATATGCAACAACGATGGCTTTCATGAGTTCAACAGTAGTAAAACAAAGTTTATTAAGAAAACAACTCTAGCACTCAGAGAGATTTGAAAGCAACTGTTGAATTGGTAAACATGTCTTTCTCTATGGTGTTGGATATTGGGCATAGCTTTCTTGATCTTGTATACAAGACTGTAAATTTGCATGTATCTTATACTACATTAACCATGAAATTGTCAATATTTAGGGCACATTTTCCATCACATTTGTAAAGAAAATTAAAATAGAGTATCACATTTTTCTTATCATATCTAAATTTTTCTATATGCAACAACTACCTTGTGCCTCATAGTTTAAATTTGTGCAAGAAGGAGGAGAGGAGGAGTGTCAAGGTGCAAGCTAGAATATGAAGAGAACAAAGAATCTTGTCTGGGACTTGAGATAGACTCACTCTATGCACATATAGAGCAAAGCTTAATAAAACAAAACTCACCATACTTTGAATTTTTTAAATAAATATCTTAAAAATTAAAATATCAATTTAATACATTTTACTCAATTACACATTTAACAATATTCATTTAAAAAATACAAATACAAATAACTATTTTAAATAAAAATAGTACAACACATTTAACAATATTAATTTAAAAAAATACAAATACAAATTACTATTTTAAATAAAAATCAAAGAATCACATTAATTACCATGGCCCTCATATACCTTCCTCTTATTACTTTTTAAATACTCGATGTTGGTAACTTATTCTTAATCAAATAGTGTAAATTTTGTAAAACTATAATCTACAAGTCTCCCTTTTTATGGCTTTGGCGGAAGGGTAGAGTATCTAAATTCCGTTACCCTTTAAGAAGCATCCTCAATTATTGTACCACACACCACCCACCTAGACAACCAATCTAGACGTTTTAGGTTATTCTAAATTGATCAAAAGTATAGAATTTTTAGGGTGTTGTTCTATGTGCACTAAAATTCCGATGAGGTCCATCACTATGTATGGGGTTCATTACAACCTTGGATATATTCTGTGAGTTGTTGTGATTTTTTTCTTGTGGCTATAACTTAGTTTTGGTTGTCACCTAGTTATCATGATTCAAAACTTTGTTATCATCTCAGATCCTTATAGCATTAGATATATTCTATGAGCTAATGTGATTTTTTTTTGTCACAATGATTGAAAAATTAGTTATTATACCACAATATTGACTTTCTCGTTGTCTATTTTGTTTATGAACCCCTTAAAAAAACCACAAGAAAATTTGATTTTACACTGTGATCTCCCCAGCATGGGTGGGGGTTTCAAAAATTAGAGAGTAAATTGAACAGTTATTGTTAGAAATTGTTGTATAAGATGGAAAATTTGGATGGTTTGTAGACAATATGGGGTTTCAAAAATTGGAGAGTAAATTGAGCGGTTATTGTTAGAAATTGTTGTATAAGATGGAAAATTTGGATGGTTTTTAGGCAATATGGAGGTCATAAGAGATATTTATTTTGAATTTTTTGGTGTCTTTGGCCATCATGCAGCGAATAGGATCCATTTCAACTGAGAATGTCAATAAATCATTGTGCGAATGATAACTTGTGACATCTCTAGCCATTTTATTTGATTGTGGATCAAGTTGTAAACTAATAACTTGTGAAATCCCTAGAGATTTTCTTTGATTATGGATCAAGTTATAAAATATAACATACTCTCTATTCTAAAGACTCTACTGTATATTTTGGATGGAGGGAAAGGTTATGATAAAAATTGTACAAAAAACCCCTTAGGGTTATCTTAACTTACTCTATTGTTAATTACATAGTGTCAATTTTGTAAAACTATACTCTACACTAAGGATTGAGTGGGCTTTTTCTTTTGTAAGTTTTGTTTGGAATTGAAAAAATAAATAAATTATAAAAGCTAAAATTATGTAGTGAAAAACTTTGTTTAAAATTTCAGAATAAAAAGTTGAGTAAGTTTTACATCATATAATATGAAAATTGTTTATGATTATAAAGTAAAAAACATGTAAGATTTTTTTAGCTACAATTAAGTAAATAAAGACATGTATATAGTTTTTTTGAATGGATACATTCTGTGAGCTAATGTGATGTTTTTTTTCTCACAATGATTCAAAAATAAGTTATTATACCACAATATTGACTTTCTCGTTATCTGTTTTGTTTATGAACCCTTTAAAAAACCACAAGAAAATTTGATTTTACACTGTGATCTCCCCAGCATGGGTGGGGGTTTCAAAAATTGGAGAGTAAATTGAGCCGTTATTGTTAGAAATTGTTGTATAAGATGGAAAATTTGGATGGTTTGTAAACAATATGGGGTTTCAAAAATTGGAGAGTAAATTGAGTGGTTATTGTTAGAAATTGTTGTATAATATGGAAAATTTGGATTTTTTGTACACAATATGGTAAACTGAGTGGTTATTGTTAGAAATTGTTGTATAAGAAGGAAAATTTGGATGGTTTGTAGACAATATGGGGTTTCAAAAATTGGAGAGTAAATTGAGGGGTTATTGTCATAAATTGTTGTATAATATGGAAAATTTGGATGGTTTGTACACAATATGGTAAATTGAGCAATTATTGTTAGAAATTGTTGTATAAGATGGAAAAATTGGATGGTTTGTAGACAATATGGGGTATAAAAATTTGGAGAGTAAATTGAGGGGTTATTGTTAGAAATTGTTGTATAAGATGGAAAATTTGGATGGTTTGTAAACAATATGGATGTCATAAGAGATATCTATTTTGAATTTTTTGGTGTCTCTGGCCACCATACATCTAATAGGACCCATTTCAACTGAGAATGTCAATAAATCACTGTGTGAATGATAACTTGTGACATCTCTAGCCATTTTCTTTGATTTTGGATCAAGTTGTAAACTAATAACTTGTAAAATCCCTAGGGATTTTCTTTAATTGTGGATCAGGTTATAAACTATAATATACTCTCTCTTCAGAAGAATATTGGATGGAGGGAAAGGTTATGATAAAAATTGTAGGGAAAACCCCTAAGGGCTGTCTTAACTTATTCTATTATTAATTACATAGTGTCAATTTTGTAAAACTACAATCTACAGTAAGGACAGAGTGGGTTTTTTCTTTTGTAAGTTTTGTTTGGAACTGAAAAATAAAAAATAAATTATAAAAGCTAAAATTATGTAGTGAAAAACTTTGTTTAAAATTTTTGAGTAAGTTTGACATCATATAATATGAAAATTGTCTTAGCTACAATTAGGTAATTAAAGATATGCATATAGTTTTTTTGAACCGAAGAAATTTGATATTCATTAACAAAAAAAATCCTAAAGAGTATGTATGTAGTTACAAACTGTTATGTAGTTAGAAACTATTACAATTAAGTAATTAAAGGTAAATTTAGTGTAATTTAAGAAATGAGAATTATGAACATTCATTATTATTGCTCAAGATAAATCATGTCCTATGAAATAATTTAGAAATTTAAAAAAGATCACATATTTAAAAAAAAATCATTAGTTGTAACACAGATAATATATAACAAAAAAAACCATGTATTTTTGGAATAATAAAATAGTTGTAACAAAAATAATATAGAACAAGAAAAACTATGTATATTTGGATGTATGAAAATTTAGATAAATTTATTAAGTAAAATTTTAAAAGAATAATGGTTATAAACATTTAAAAATAGTTTTATTAAATAATTAGTTTAGATCTATATTAAAACAATTCTCTTTTTACTCTAAAAGAGGTTTGCATATCAAGACATATGATCCTTGTTGGCTCTTGGTAGATGAAGAGTTAAGATTGATCTAGGCCATCTTAATTTCCCTCTTTAAATAAACTACATTCCACTTGAATACCATGGGCTGTTTTTATAGTTTATTATTATTTTATTTTATTATTTTTATTTTTTTTATTGTATTTTTACCTAGTTAAAATGTTCTTTTTACTCTAAAAGAGGTTTGCATATCAAGGCATATGATCCCTCTTGGCTCTTGGTAATCTTAATTTCCATATTGAAATAAACTACATTCCACATGAATACCATGGGTCAATACCATGGGCTGTTTTTATAGTTTATTATTATTTTTATTTTTTATTGTGTTTTGACCTATTTAAAATGTTCATTACATTATGCCAATATTTTTATTTAATTTACTTTTATTTTTATTTTTGTGTAATTTGACATAGTTAAAATGTTAAATTGAGGTTAAAATCTAACAAATTTTTAATAACAATATTTAAACTTAAAAATCACTAAAACTTAAATTCAATCTAAATTATTAAAAAAAAAAAACTAAGACTATAAAAAACACATAAAAAACTATTTACTTGTGGATCTAATGGCCTAAAACATTTCAATCATCAAACCTTTGATCCAATGACTCAAACATGGATAGAGTGAAATTAAAACAATTTATCAATGATGAAGTTGATTACTTGCTTAGCTCTCATGGTGAAAATACACTCAATGAATTATGTTTTAACCTTAATAATATGGGATTACTATACTTTTCTCTCAATATGGACAACAGTAAGTTGTTCAGTGCTAGGGTTTGTATTTAGGAATTTATAGTAATAATAATAACTATTTTCTATAAGGATTGACATTGAAAAATATGATTATTAAGGAAATTAAATGAATATTATAAGTGTGAGTATTATACTAAGTTTATTCCAAATAATTTTAAATGTTAACAATGTTATCATTGACTTGCATGCTCAAAGATAGGTAGATGAAAGATCTAAATATTCTTAAGTGTAAATGAATATTATAAGTGTGAGTATTATACTAAGTTTATTCCAAATAATTTTAAATTTTAACAATGTTATCATTGACTTGCATGCTCAAAGATAGGTAGATGAAAGATCTAAATATTCTTAAGTGTAAGGCTAGCCCTGATCTCAAAAAATATATCTACATTATGATTAAATAAGACCAATATCCCTAAGGGTTAGCTCAATTGATTGAACCAACTTCCTAAGGCATGATACCAATGAGGAGGCCATAGGTCAAATGTTCAAATTTAGAGGAGTTCATTAGGATTTTATATTAAGATTGGTGGTTAAGCTACCCCCCCATCTAAATAATCTAGGGAAGAACGTGGATCTTGTGAAGTTTTACTTAGAAATAAAGACTAATTGTAGGTGGTCGATTCCATCATTAGAGTAATGAAGATAAATGTTGAAGGGGATTAGAGATTCCAAGGGAAAAATTTGGTCTCTAAGTGGGGATGAAGGGATAGCTAGGTTTAGTCATATGTTTAGGGTGGTGCCATTTTTTTTTTTTTTTTGAGGCCACATGATGACATGATTAGGATAAAGCATATAAAAGGTGGCCTAGGTGTTCAATGGTAGTAATTTGTTGGAAAAGGTTGTTTTATGCAAGGGGTTGTGGGAATTAATGGGTTAATGGATGAGGGAACACTCACATGGAAATATGTATGTTTCAGGTCGGTGGAGGATATGAATCCTACTAGAAGGTGGTGCCTCCAACATTCTTAAACTAGTTATTAATGTTGATTAGTTGGTAAATGTGGAGGTTTTCTTTCATGAGTGGTGTATTGCCTGAGCCAATGGGTTCATTAATTGACACATGTTATATGTCTAGCATAGTATTTAACAAGTGAAAATAAAGTCAAAGAAAGAGTATTGATTATATTTGAAAGGGAGAAAAATAGTTATGACTCCCATACAACCCAAGTATAGGTCATTTCAAATATATATTTATAACATTGGCATGAAGTATTACCAATTAGGTGGTTAAAAGGGAAAAATTGGACTTTACACCCATAGTTGATATTTAGCAAAGGTATGGTATGTTACATCAATAACCAAGGAGAGAAGGATGCTTGTCATTGTAAAAGGGTGGGAATCCATAAAACATTGAGAATGTCAATGACACATTTTAATTTAAAAAATATGATTTTCTAAGTGATTGGTGTCATCTTGCGAAGTGAGGATGTCACCATGGTGAGAAAATTGGCATGAAGGACAACTATGCAAATTTAAGCAGAAATGATTCTAAACAATTAAATTTATACCATGAAATAAAGACAAATGTTATCAATTGCATGTGTGATCATCCAAACCATCATCACACAACACATTATATGAATTAATAATTGAGCATGCAACACTCTTTACAACCTTCAAAAATTTGTGCAAGGAATAATGCATTATAATTGGTATATTAGGTGTAACTTGGTTTTATCTATGTATAAAATCCCAATAAGTTATGAAAATTTTTTGGTACCATGATTTATGATCATTTTAGACATCATGAAATCTTGAATGTTAAATATATAAGTAGGGTATCAAACTACATGACATGATAACATCAGAGTTATTTATTACTTAAATTCATGTATTATCTAGCTTCTAACAATTTTTTTTTTTAACTCCTAGTCATAAAAGATGGTGGTTCATCTTAAAAAATAATACCATTGGTTGGGCTATATGCTTGTTAGTGGGGTTGATTTTCTTACCATAATTAACTATAATATGGCGTTTTTGGATAGATGTTGGGAATATGGTCAACATTTTTTGAAATTATAAATGTAGAAAAGAAAAAAAGAGGAAACAAGTTTAAAAAGTAGGTGCTAAAGTGGGATAAGAAGGTGGGAGCTAATAGGGATCACCTATGAACTATAAAGTTGGAACTTGTATCACAGAGAGGACACTATTACCTTTAATTATGTTAGTATTAAAATGGTTTTTGAAATTGAAAGGGATCAAATGTTGATTGATTAGGTGGAACATGACACAATGGAGGGGGCGATTCACCCAAATTAGGCATTTCATGCCAAAATAACTTCACATATTGGATCCTTATTAGTTCATATTGAGCTAGAATATTAATGTGCCTAATTTTATAAAATGATTTATGCACCTAATCGTTGTTGCATGACTAATAATGATCATTTGTAGCACCATAATTTTTATGAGTGACTAGTGTCATACATCTAATGTTCTAACTCTTAAATGCCCATGATATATATACTTGATGTCACTTTAATATTTAATATTCTATACCCCCTCAATAACAACTTAGCGCGCAATGCTAATTCCATGGCATAACTTGGATGTAGCATGCAAAGGGAAACATGGCCCTAACCAAATTTGACCATGTCTTCCTAAGATTTGTGCCAACGATATAATTTAACCAAATTAATGCATGTTGTTTTTTCCCTAAATTTAGATAATAAGGTAGTGATCAATATTTTTAGTTTTTCATGACCTTTACCATCAGATATTGACTCCATCAATCATTTGATCCTCCATACATGGATAGTTATGCATGATTCATGTATTTTTGTGAATGTTTTATGCAGAACTCTTAGCGGTTTGTAGTAATTTTTATTTGTACCTTTGCAATATTTAGCTCCATAATCATATTCCATACATGATCGATAATTATTTAATCAGTTTCCATATGTGTTTATGGTTCAATTATTATTATTTAATTTTTCAACTTTTAAATAACTAAATTTAAACACATAGACATTATAAAATAATTTTATTCAACATTTTATTTTTATTTTTTGTTTATGGTACTTTGTGATGTTTATGATTTGCTTGTGTAATGGCCAGGGTCATTTTTCATATGAATATCACTAAGTGCTTTAGTGTGTATCTATGTAACCTCCTTATTCTTAATATGTAGGCACACTTTTAATGGTTAAAAAGTTTACTAAGATTAAACATACTTAATTATTTGAACTTTAACCATTAGCATTAGAGATTATAATATTTAATTCATTGCTTAGAGATTATAATATTTAACAAATTGCTCATTAATATCACCAATAAATGTTCATTGTCATCAAATCATGATGTTGTGTTTTACAAATTAATTTTCTATTGTATGGATTTCTTTCAATATTGACAGAACATGGTGGTGTTGGATACTTGAATGTATTATATTTGCACTGAAAGCATGATACCAATTAAATTCCCCTTGTTAAACACTGTGTTGGATACTTGAAAGTATTATATTTGCATATTGAAAGCATGATACCAATTAAATTCCCCTTATTAAACATTGTGTAATTTATTGATTAAAGTGATTTTGAAATAACGTGAGAAATTATACATCTAGTTTGTAGGGGTAATTTTTTTGTATGAATAGTGTTAATCACTTCATTATTTATTGATTTATCTTCTCATACTTCCTTGGAATACTACTAATTGTTAATGGTATTACTCTATACATTGATACCATGGTCACTAGGCATGTTTTTTTAGCATAACCAATGGTTTAAAAGCATATGATTCACCATGAATAAAAGTTGCAACCTTTTACTACCAACATTTTGATCAAACATGTTCATTATGTCGGTTTTCATCATGACCATCTCCTTTACTTGTCATAATTTCTTCGTCATTTATTTGAATTTTATACTAATGTACAAATAACAATTCATAATATGTCTCTCAAATTGACACTATTACTAAAATATAAAAGTATTTAAAACTAATAATAATTTCTTTCCCAAATTAACACTAGTGCTAAAATACAAAAGTATCTAAAACTAATAATAAATAGGATTGTAAATAATATCAAATTATATAAATTATTTTATTTTATTTTAATTTTATTCCATTGTTTGTCATCATGGGCACAAATTTGCAGGTGTCTTGAGTCAGTTTACATGTCAAATCAGGATTGGTCATGGCATCAAAAATAAGACAACTATCAAGAGGACAATTGTTGCACTTTGGTTTTTCAAGTTCAAATCATGATTATTTCCATCAACTCCGTTCCATACCACTTTGGGAGATTATTTGCACAGTTACCTTCATCCAAGATCTCTCAGCTCTTTATCATTCTCATAGGAAGCATGTGGTGTGGTCGTCTTAGGTTTTTGCGCAAAGGAGGTAGGAGAGCACTGCATTTCAAAACAACGTTGTGTTTCTCTCGACCCGATGATCAAAAATCTCTCACAGGTGCAAACTCAAGTTTATTTCAGTTCCATGGTATTGAATGGTTACCCAATTACATGTGTGAGCTATGAAAATAGCATAGAAATCCTACAAGATGGCTAATTTCATCATTGTTGCGCTTTTCCAATCTCTGCAAATTTTTCCAATTCGTTGCGCTTTCTCCTAATCGTTGTGTTTCCAAGCAATGTTGCATATTTTGCATTTGTCTTTGCCAAGTATGCGTTTTTATATGTGGAGCCTCCATATACAAGGTGTGACATGCCTTTGAACTGAATTGAGAGCTCTTACCATAATTGTTTGTGCTGTAAAAGCGTTTGAAAGCCTATTTTCTCATGTGTTGCGCTTTGGGCATTACGCCTATCTTTTGAATTCTATGCCACCAGTATTGAGCATTTACAAGTTATATTGTGGTTTTTAGAAGTGTTAATTGGTATTTTTATAGGGTTTATTTCTTAATTATCATCAAAGTCTAAATTCGCAGTCCTTTTTGTTATTTTTCTCACACTGGTTGCACAAAACAAGTTTTCATTAGAAACTTAGACTACTCCCTCCTGCAAAAAAATTACCATGTCGACTCTAGAGGAAAGGAAACATAAGGGAGGTGTTATTTTCATATTTTAACCACATAATATCACATTCATCATTGCAGACCCAACTATCAGAATGGATTTTGAGCAGGTGGTATGTATGATATTTTGTGAAAAAATTCATGGGTACAATCTACAAACTTACTAAGGATTTTTCCAAGAAATTTAATGGATTGTAGGCTAAGGTTGGAAAACTCACCTTTCTAGTTACATAGACCACAATAGTATCTGAAATAGAGATTCCCCTTCAGGGAGAGAAATGGTTCAAGGGCATGCCCCTTGATATCGCCCATTATAAAGACTTTTTGAAGCCTGAGTACAGAGACAAGTAGGAGTCCATTGTGCCTAAATAGTATTTATTGGAAAATCACAACAAGATTTTGAAACCCTTTTTAGAGGTATTTCACATGTGAGGGAAGGCTTGGAAGGATTTATCAATACCATTGAAAATTATTAATGCATTTCACTGGAAAGAGATCCTTAAATTTTCCCTTTTATCTATTTATGAGTCTCTGCAAGATGGTAGATAAATTAAAACAAAAACAAATTCAAGTGGAACCTCTCCTTTTTAATTTTTCCTTAACTAAGTTATTGGTATTGAAGGATCTAAGTAAAATAAATAAATCATGGTAGTCATTTGTAGATTCTTCAAAGCTAGTAGATGATGTGCAAACTAGTCCCTTGAGCAAGAAGGAAAAACCCTCAGTATTGGAAAATGACATTCAATCACCAGCTATAAGCTGAGTGAAGAGGCCCCCAACTATAGTACAGTCTACAGGAAAGAATAAAGGTAATAAGCTAATTTTTTCTCCAAATGTGGCGAATGTACCTAAAATGCCTCTCACTAGGTCTTTTGCAAAAAGGATACCCTTGGAGAAAACATCTGAAACTATGGAGATCATACTAGGAGATAAAGTTGTTAATGACAAGGTCAGGGAGATTTTAGAATTGCAAGAAAAATTGAAGAAGGCCCATTTCATGATTTCACAGCTGCAGCAGGAAATTAGGAAACTAAATAAGGCTATTCTAGAAAAGAAAAATCAACCTCGTGAATATGTGCCAATGGTTAAAGCTACACCAGTTATTTTCAAATCCAAGGGAAAATAAAAGGTAACAAAAGAGGATGTTAAGAAGGAAGAAGTTCTAGCGTCTAGGATTACAATATCCTCATCTAGGAAGTGACAAATCCAAGAAGAGAAGATAGTGCAAGAGGAAAAGATAGAGATAGATGAGGGGAAACTAAATTTTAATAGGTTGAGAAGGAAACTTAAGGAAGCTTATGCAAAAATATCTGAGTTCAAGAAACAAGATGAAAGGGACAGGAAACAAATGAATAATCTTCTGGATATCTATCAACCAACCATGGATAATGCCAAATACATGTTGAAAATATCTATTCCACTACACATGCAAATGAAAAATGTATGCAGGAAGAATATATCAATGAGAAAAGAACTAAGAGCCACCAAAAAATAGTTAAGGGAGTTGCATGAGAAATATAGAGACAAATTTTTATCTATTGGTTGAGGCAACCAAAATTTGAATGGTGGAAGTGGTGAAATAACACAGTTTTGTTTTTGAATTTTGGATAAATTATGATTTTTTATAGGGTTGAAGTTTTAAATGATAATGTTTTGAACAAATTTCCTCGTGTAGCTACATTTAGTCAGAACTATGAACAAAGAAACTTTATAACATTTTGTGCCCTAGCTAGTATTAGGGTTTTTGGGTGTGGAGATGAATGTTTGGTATTTTGATGAAGAAAGGATTGAAGGAGGTATATGATATGATAATTGCAGTGTCAGCATCGTTATCAAAGTGTGTATCTTGTATAAAAATATCATTGACTACTCAAACTATAAAAAAATATGGCGTTGCGCATTTGAAATTGGCTTTACATTTTTGGCTACATAATAATTTGTTGAAGTTTGAGGCTTTGTACAGTAAAGGAAAACTTCCAAAGGGGAAAGTATCCATATGCAATATTTTTTACATGTGCTGGAGTCATCAGTCAACTCAAGAAATGAACACAGGCATCACAACCATGAAGTGTTGCATTTTCATGTTGCATTTTTTCATTTCTAAAGAGTTAGGAGGTTGCGCAGCTTCGACATTGCACTTCTAGATAAATATTTTTTTCTGGACAAGTTTTTCTTAGTTAAAATATGATGTAATTTGTTTTTATGGTTATAGTAATTGTAATAAAGTAGTCAGTGACTCATACACTCGATCCGTGGCTGAGAAATTAATGTAAAATTCTTAGAAAATTTCTAGTTATGTAGTCCCTAGTCTTTAGCAGTCAATTCTATTTTCATTGTAGAAGTTAAAAATTGAAATATTAATGAGGAATTCGACCCCTAGAGGTGGAAAATGACTCATTTGAGTCTATTTTATGATATGCATGAAATGGAAAAAGGATTGGTTAATTTGGAGAGGAAAAGACTTGTGTATGTTGTAGTTTTTTTGAATATTTATGAGTGAACAAAAGACATAAGGTGATTTGCAAGGATTTTTGTATCAGATATTGATGGTGTTGTGATTCCTTCATGTTGTAAGTTTGCAGTATATTATTTGCATATATTAAATATATGTCTTCATGCTTGGATGAAACAGAATTTAATTCAGAATTCATTTAAAATATATGTTATGATTTAGTTTACCAAACAATCTATGTTTTCTTCTTAAAACCATTTAGAATTCATCTACAATTTTGATTATCTGTGTGTTGTTTCCACATTTCTTAAACTCACTCTCCTGTAGATGTTTAAATTAATTTCATCACCAATACTGCCTACATTTACTCTATAGAAGACCCTTCTCTTTTCATCTTATCACTGGAAAAATAATCAATTTAACATGACTCCGTGCCCAATGGATGTGTCTCCTTTCTTACCAGTAAATATTTGAAAATAATACCTTATTGAGCACTATACATAGCCTAACACCATAGTTGTTGAACATCCTAAAAAAGAGATCCCTTGTTATGAAACCAACTCCAAAAATAGAAGAAAAGAGAGATCAATGCCTTAGAAATAAGCCACTTCGAGGGGGCAACCTCCTTTACATTACATAAATGAACAATTCTTGGACGATATAAATGAAAAAACCTCCTTCTATATATAGGAGTCCATGGGGCCACAATATAATCCTAGCCGACCTAACAATAATAATGTAAGGGCACAATAATAAAAATATTGGGGTTACAGGGGTACAACAATAACAATAAGTGGGTTACACCAAAAACAATAAGGGACTATACTAGTAATATAGGGACCTAACATGCCCCTCTCCTTCAAAAAAGTGTTTTCCTCAATGCTTGAGTAGCTCTGGGTGCTTCTGTATAAAATTATCATCCTCCCATGTAGAATCTTCAGTGGGTAAGTTCTAACATTTGATGAGATACTATGAAATTGATTGATTTCGTAGCTATCGGGCTCTTGTTTCCGTGACTGATTTAGGTTCCAATATGATTTTTCCTTCCTCATCAAGTTATGCAAATATTGTTTCAACTAGAATTTTGTCCCCTATAACCTTCTTTAAGCATGAAACATGGAAAACTGGATGCACTCGCGAAGAAGCAGGAAGCTCTAATTTGTATGCCATAGTACCAATCTTTTGCAACACCTTTTAAGGACCATAGTAATTTAATGATAATTTATTATCATTCTTAGCTTGCTTGAGGGACATTTGTTTGTATGGTTGTAGCTATAAAAATACCCACTCTCCTACATCAAAACTTCTCTCACTGTGATGTTGATCCACCTGTTGTTTCATTCGATTTTGTGCCAAAGTTAGGTTATCCTTTAAGAGTTGGAGAAATTCTTGTTGATGCTTGATGTCATCTTCCACTGCTTGAACCTTAGAATTTTCTCTTAAAGAAGATGTGATGGACGATGGATGATATCCATAAAGTGCCATAAATGGGGTCATTTTTGCTACAATATGGAAGGAAGTGTTATACCACCATTCAACGAGAGGTAACCACTTGACCCATTGTGCTTACTTATCATATACAAAAAAATAAAGATATCCTTCCAAACATTTATTCACTATCTGAGTTTGACCATCAGATTGAGGATGATAAGATGAGCTATGAGCTATTTGACTACCCAAAAATTAAAATAATTCCATCCAAAAATTTCTAGTAAAAATGGGATCTCTGTCACTTACAATAATCTTCAGGTTTCCATGTAGCTTTTGAATTGTTTCCATAAATGCAGTAGAAATTGTACTTGCTTTAAATGGATGAGATAATGCACAAAAGTGTGCATACTTGGTAAGTCTACCAACTACCACAACGATGACACTCTTTCCTTCGGACTTAGGTAAACCTATGATAAAATCCATAGAAATCTCCTCCCAACATTGACTTGGAATGGATAAAGGTTGTAGAATACCCAGGGTCTTAATTGTCTCAAATTTATTTTGCTAGAAAACCAAACATTACGCCACAAAATTTTGAATATCAGATTTAATTCCAACCCAAAAAAAATTCTTTCTTCACCCTGTGGTAAGCTTTTAAAAATCATGAGTGTCCTCCTAAACGAGAAGTGTGCAATTCCAAAAGAATATTTTGTTTTAGTTGGGAATACTTGCAAATATATAAGCGATCTTTGTACCATAAGGAATCATTTTTCCAACTCAGTGTATTAGATGTACTAGGATCTTGCTGAAACTTTTGAATGGATGTCCACACTTCTTCATCCATTTTCCATTCATCCCTTGCTTTGGTTATCCAATCTCGTTGGATAATAGAAATGACACAAAGAAATGCTTCCACCTCTTCATCCTTTCTTGAGAGTGCATTAGCAACAACATTTAGCTTCCCTTTTTGGTAGATGATTTCAAAGTCATAACCCAACATCTTTGTGACCCATTTTTGCTGCTCTTCTGAAGATAGTCATTTTTCCAAAAAGTTTTTAAGACTATCATGATCAGTTTTTACCTTGAAGTGTCTTCCCATTAGGTAAGGTCGCCATTTGTTTAGTGCATTTAGTATTTCCAACATTTCCTTCTCACAAATAGCCTTTTGTAAATACTTTCCTTTGATTGGATGACTTTCAAAAGAAATGGGTCTTCCTTCTTGCATTAAAACATCACCAATTCCATTTCCTGAGGCATCAAATTCCACAATAAAGGTTTTTGTGAAGTCTGGCATAACTAAGACTAATGCTCGGTACATTTCCTCTTTAAGATGTTCAAAGGCCTTAGTTGCTTCAGGAGTCCATGAAAATGCATCTTTATTTAGTAATGTTGTTAGAGGTGTTGCTATTCTCCCATAATTCTTAACAAAATTGCGATAATACCCTGTCAACCCGAGAAATCCGCACAATTGATTTATAGTTGTGGGGACTTTCCATTCCTTAATGGCTTTAATTTTGTTAGGGTCTACCTTAACACCCTCATGAGATACAATATGACCCAAATATTCCACCTCTTGTACTCCAAAGAAACATTTGGATGTTTTTGCATATAATTGTTTCTCCTCCAATGGTTTGAGCACCCTGTCAACATGTTGAACATGATCCTTCCAAGACTTGCTGTAGATTCGTATGTCATCAAAAAATACTATCACAAATTATCTAAGGAAGGGTTTGAAAATGGAATTCATCAACCCTTGAAATGTACAAGGTGCATTGGTAAGGCCAAAAGGCATGACCAAAAATTCATAATGACCCTCATGAGTTTGAAATGTTGTTTTCAGAATATCTTCAGTCTTCATTCTAATTTGATGATATCCTGAACGAAGATCCAACTTGGTAAAATAAATTTCTCCATGTAATTCATCCAATAATTCATCAATCACAGGAATGGGAAATTTATCTTTAATAGTGATATTATTGAGCTCCCTATAATCTGGACACATGCGCCATGATCCATCCTTCTTGTGCACCAATATTACTAGATCAGAGAAAGAACTTTGATTAGGTTGAATTATACCATCCTCTAACATTTCAACAATCATACATTCAATTTTTCTCTTTTGGACAAAAGGATATCTGTAAGGCCTGATGTTTGGAGGAATACTTCCTGGAATCAAATGAATAGCATGATCATGATCATGAATAGGTGGGAGTCCTTTGGGAGTTTCAAACACCTTGGAATGATTGTCCAAGAATTTTTTGAGATTTGGAGAAATATATGATTTTAATGTTGGAACTTCTAGTGAGCATAATTGTGAAATTATGCCTTGTTGTTATTTCTTCAAAAGCTTTTTCATGACATTAGAGCTTATTATCTTTCCTCGCTTCCCTGTGATACCTCATAATTTGATTTCCTTTCCTTCAGAAAAAAAATTCAAGAAAATTTCTTGAAAATTAAAAGCTATCGTCCCCAAAGATTATAACCATTAAAATCCTAGTACAACATCATCACCTCCCATTGGAATGGAAAGCATTGGACTATTCAATACATATTCCCCCATAATTAGCTTGATATTATGGCATTTTCCAGAGAAATTTATAGTTCCTCAATTTGCAACCATCACTTGACATTTTGGTGTTGGATATAGGAAACAATTCAATTCCTTGGCTACCTTACAATGAACAAAATTATGGGTACTACCCGAATCAATCAACACTATTATCTTTTTCTTCTTGATATGTTCTCCTATCTTGAGAGTTTGAAGAGTGGTAATTCCTGCCAATGTATTACACGATATGGTCAGAACCATTTCTTCTTCTTCTAGGGTTGGTTCCTGGTGTATATCCTCTTCTTTTGAAGTTTTTTGTTCATTTTCTTACTCCACTTCACAATCTATGTAAAAAAATTTCTTCTCAGCACACTTATGACCTTTAGTGTATTTTCTATCAAAATTGTAACAAAGCCCTTTTGCTATTTTTTCTTCCAATTTTTGTGGTGTCAACCTTGTAGGTTGTGGAAGTCTAGGAGTAGCAACACTTCCATATTTATAGATGTGAGTGGCAGGCTTCCTTGTTGCCATAAATTTACATTCAATTTTTCTTGCCAACCTGAATTCCTTCTCTAATGAATCATGTTCCCAAACACGAACTTCATGTTGGATGTTATCCTTTTAGGTCCCTATGAAGAAATCAATCCTGTGTTCCTCTGCAATATCAGTTACCCTTATATTCAATTTTTGGAAGTCCTCAATGTGCTCCATTGCTGAACCCTTTTGTTTGAGATTTATCAATTGGCTAAAGAAAGTGTTTCTCTTTGTATCCTCATAATGTGCTATCATTTCCTCCATAAAAATTGACCAAGTGACAAATTGTTTATGGGATCAAATCCATCGATACCATACAAATTTATTTTGTTCTAAATGTAAAGCTGCAATGTGTACCTTTTGTGTGTTTTGCACATTATTGAGATCAAAATATTGCTTCATCTGTAGTATCCATGTTATGGGATCCTTGCCATCAAACTTCCTCATATCCATCTTTGGAATATGGTGGTTCTTCAATCCAACATTAGAGTTTATGAAATCACTATTAACATTTATTTTGTTCTCATCATGAGTTTCCTCTACTATCTTTCCGCCATTAGGAATTATTTCTTGTATTAACCTTGTCATCAAACCTTGCATGTATGATTTTAGATCATTCTTCATGTCTTCCATGTTGTCTTTCATTTTTTTCATCAATCTTAGCTTCCATGCTAGCTTCCATGCCATCCATCTTAGCTTCCACGAATTCCTTCAAACCATTCATCTTAGATTCCACGTATTTCTTCAAAAATTCAATTTCATTTTTTTTTGCTCTTTGTGAGAGTGAAATTTGGTGCACTTGCTCTTGTAATTTTGATATGTCATGTTGTGCTTCTTCATCTTCATGAGTCGTAGTTGAGCCTTATGAAGGCTTAATGGGTATTGAATTCTTTTTAGGTGGCATTTTAGAACCCAATACTGATATTTATGCTTCAATATGCCCTTGGAACCACTTCAAATTGATTTTTCACACAAGACTTATGCAATTCGAAAAAAAACAAATACACACATTTTTCTTGCTTTTGAGGAGCTCGATATTGAAACTGAATTATCTCTGTTATTTTGGATCTTCAATATCTAAAATTTGGCCCTGTAGTAGCCCTCTGAATCTTCTTTTGAATTCCATAGGTCTGACCTGATTTGGATTCTTCAAGTCAAAGTTATGTCCAATCTCCCACAATGACCTAATTATGGACTAGTTCAGTAGAGAGAAATTGTACGATCTGCCACGTGTCACTATTTCCTCCTTCGGCTCTGAAATTTCTACACAGGAAACTACAGTCCGTGTACTTTTGGACACTTTTTACAAAATTCCAATCCGACACTCATAGAGAGAGTTATGACAATTTTCCCACAGTCACCTCTTTGAGATGAAATTCAGGAGCCTAAAAAAACCCTAACTTCCAGAGATCCTATCTCCGCAAATATTGCGAACCAAGATCTAAAATTTTTACACCAAGTTCCTCATGATTTCGGATTTGCACTATAAACGTTTCACCTTTTGACCCTTCGTAGAAAAGAAGTTATAGTGCAAATTCCATGATGACCTATTTTAGGTGAAATTCGGGAGCCTGAAAAACCCCAACTTCCACAGATCATATCTCCAAAAATATTTTGAACCAAGATGTGAAATTTTTATATAGCGTTCCTCAGGATTTCAGCTTCTCTTTGTTAAAATTTTAGCTTATGAACCTTCGTAGAAAAAAAGTTATAGCGAAAATTACACGATGACCTGTTTGGAGCAGCGAAACCCTAGAATTAAAAGCTCTGATACCAATTATTATGAAACCAACTCCAAAAATAGAAGAAAAGAGGGATCAATGCCTTATAAATAAGCCACTTCGAGGGGGAAACCTCCTTTACATTACTTAAATGAACAATTATTGGATGATATAAATGACAAAAACTCCTTCTATATATAGGAGTCCATGGGGCCACAATATAATCCTAGACGACCTAACAATAATAATGTAAGGGCACAATAATAACAATATTGGGGTTACAGGGGTACAACAATAACAATAAGGGGGTTACACTACCAACAATAAGGGACTATACTAGTAATATAGGGACCTAACAACCCTCTTCAAGGCTAGAAGGGATATATTCTAAACTAAAAGTGGTTTTGTGGTTGCCTCTGAATTTCTCTCCTCAGCCTAGGGAAATTACGGAGAGATAACATTCTGGCATCATTTCCAGGGAAACGAAGGATAAATTTTCCCTAGATAAACCTTTTTCCAACCCCTTTGACCACTCCCCAAGTCGACGTACCTCAATTGTCAACTCCCATAGATATTACCCCCCCCCCCGCCCCATGAGATAATACCTCCCCTAGATATTACGTTTTTTTTTAACCAATTTTTTTACCAAAAAAAAAATGTAGAATTATATTTTAGCACGAGAATTAAATTTTCTTTTTACAAAGGAAACAAAGCTATTTTTTTCCAAAATTCATTCACTCATATCCATTGTGGGATTCATTCTCTCAGGAAAATAGAACTATCATGAATGGTCAAGGAATATTAAACATGCACTCATTTTTAATGAGCTGTGGAAAGGAATTTGTGAAGGAGACAGAGAAAATCCACCTGCAAAGCCTACAATAAAAAATGACATCACCATTTGGGACAAAAAAAATAGCATGTCCTATGCCTTAATTGCAACATCTGTAAATGAAGAGATGAGTCGTCATATTACACCATTTTCAAATTCCTATGAAGCTAGAAGAAATTGAAAGAACTCTATGACTCACATTCAGAACTTGAAGTTTTTCAGTTAATGATTGAGTTATTCAGCCTTGAATTGTAAAATGATGACCCTCTTGCTTTAGCATCAGAAGTAAGATCTATCATGCATGGCATTCAAGACACTGTTGTATAAATTGGCATATCTCTCATAGCTTATGTCAATGCATTGTATCCCACTTACTCACACTATCTTGAGTCATTGCAAGTGAGTGGAAACCTCAAGGAGATCACCTTTGACTCCCTTGAGAAAACGTTTGCAGAAAGAGAGAAGGATATTGGAAAGAAGACAACCCCTCAGTATTCTGAAGAAGCTCTATGTTTTTTACATAGAGATATGAATCATGCTCAGTATTATTCCAGAGGGAGAGGTGCCCGAAGAGTACTAGGAAGAATAAATTTCATAGGCAGCGATGCAGACAAGCTCAAACTGAAAAATCGGATCTTCATTTCATACATTGCAACAGAGATTGGCATGATGCATCTACATGTAAGCTACCTTGGGACAAGATTGAGTAGGAAATAAATGAAGCCAAAGGTAAAGAACTTGAATCCACTCATTATGTTGTAACACATTGTAATATTGGAGTGACTGAAGATTTTTTTAATGCTTCACTTACTTCTTTGAGAAATGATTGGTTGCTATATTCATGAGCAACATGTCACATGACTTTTATAAAATATTTTTTTGAATAATTTACTAAAAAGGTTGATGGAGCAGTATACTTTGCAGACAAATCTAAACTCAATCCATCAGGGCTTGGCATAATCATGCTTAAGTTTCCTAGTCTTCCAGGCTTTCTTCTACATGAGGTTCTATACCTCCTAGTGTTGAGGAGAAACTTGATGTCCTTGGTCCACATCCACCAGAAAGGACACTCCATTCACATGTTTGATGGCAATGTTAAGGTAAAAAAAGCATCATATCACTCACTTGTCATGGGAGGGATAGAAGACGGAAGACTCCTAAAGCTGCAAGTTACATCTGCACATGCACAAAACTACATTTATTTCTTACTATGATGAAGGTACATTCACATCAAATATTTTATGGCATGCTATATTTTCACACTTGAACTATGACAGACTTATATTGTTGAAGAAAAATGGTGTTATTGAATTTCCTACAATTCCTAGGAAACTTAAGCAATGTGATGCTTGTATTCTAGGAAAGCATAGAAAACAATCCTTTCATGATTCACATTCTAGAGCATATATAAAACTTGAGCGTATTCATTCAGATTTATGTGGCCCCATGCATGTTCCTTCTGCAAATGGAAATAAATATATGATGACATTTATTGATGACCACACCAACATGTGTTGGGTTTACTTGTTGAAGAAAAAATCTGATGGTTTTCAAACATTCAAGAATTTTCATGCATGGATTGAAATTGATGCACACCCTCATATTGGCTCTTTACACCCTGATAATGGAAAAAAATACACTTAAAATAAATTTGAAAACTATCTTCACCAACATAGGATCAAACATCAAACAATCGCGCCGTATAATCTCCAACATAATAGTGTAGTTGAAAGAATGAATATGACAATTTTAAATATGGTTTGTTCCATGATGTTTTTCAAGAATGTAAAATTGATGTTTTGGGCTGATGCATCTTTATGTGTTGTGTGCATAAAGAATAGGTGTCCTTCTAATGCAATTAGAAATAAGACTCCTTATGAAATGTGGCATGGCCACATTCCTTTGGTAAAGCATATCAAGGTTTTTGGTTCCACTTGTTATGCTTTGATACCTAAGGAAAAAAGAAATAAAATTGGTGCAAGAAGTCAAAGATGTATCTTCTTTGGGTATTCAAATACCTCCAAAGGATATAGTCTCTATGATGAAGTTAATAATAAGTTTGTAGTATCTAGAGATGTCATATTCCTTGAATCTTTCGAGACTGACATTGTTGTTGAGCAATAGCTTGATCGTTGTGATAAATTCGCACATGTAAATTCATTTGAAGAATTTGATAATCAGATTCCACATCTTGAAGGGGGGATTCCTATACTTGATCAATCCGTGGAATATTCTTCCGAATCACTCTCTCCCCCACATGAAGAACCAACCTTGGATGACACTTTGAATGACATGATTGAAAAAATTGGGAGAATAAATATTGATTCGATCCCAAGTCACTCAAATGAGAAGCTTGGACCATCTCAGAAAGGTCCTCCAAAATGGCTGACAAAGACACTTGAAAGTGTTCGTCTCGATGAGGTGTGAAAGATAGGAACAAGAAGTTCCACTGGTAAAAATGGAGGTGATGTAGATGATTATGATTCACCTGTTAGTATGGATGTTTCTTATAATTGTGAATTTAATTTGTCTATAGATCTTGAACCAACTTCCTTCAAAGAAGTCGCTTCTCATGATGAATGGAATGAAGCAATGCAAAAGGAGTATGATGCCTAGATAAAGAATGGAACTTGGAAGACGGTTGATCCTCCATTGGGAACCAAACCAATTGGCTGCAAGTGGGTCTACAAGAACAATCACAAAGGTGATGGATCACTTGGAAAGCACAAAGCTAGGCTTGTGGTAAAATGTTTTACATAGAAATAAGGGGTCAATTATGAGGATATTTTTTCCCCCACAAAAAAATGGGCTACCATCCAGACACTCTTTGCCTTAGGAGCTAAAAATAGTTGGAAAGTCCATCGGATGGACATTAAAATTGCTTTCCTGAATGGAGATCTAAAGAAGATTTTTTTTATGTCCCAGCCAGAAGGATTTGTTGTGAAGGGCCAAGAACACAAAGTATGCAATCTTATAAAATCCTTGTATGGCCTCAAGAAAGCACCGTGAGCCTAGTATGCGAAGTTAATTGAGCATCTTCTGAAAATTAAATTCAAACATTATGATATTGATGATGCAACTTTGTTTGTCAAGAAAGTTGGAAAAACAATTGTATATCTTGTGATGTATGTAGATTATCATTTGATGACAGGGAACAATGAGATTTATATTGCATCCATAAAAAAGGAATTGAAGAAATGTTTTGAAATGACTGATTTGGGCTATGTTCAATATTATCTTGGTATTGAAGTGAATCAACATCCTAAATTTATATTCCTCTCTCAAAAGAAGTACATTGGAGATCTATTGAACAGGTTTGGCATGGTTGAGTGCAATCCTTTGACCACTCCAATGGAACAAAAATTGAAGCTCACATCCTTTGAAGGGAAAGAATTTGAGGATGCAATGAAGTATAGACAACTTGTAGGAAGTCTCATCTACGTGACTACTACCAGACCATACATCTCATTTGTTGTTGGAATCCTCTCCAGGTTTATGTAAAAACCTTGTGAAGGACATTGTTCTGTTGTAAAAAGAGTTTTAAAGTACTTGAAAGGGACTCAATACTTTGGACTCAAATATACACAGGTGGGTGACTTCATCTTGATTGGAATCTTGGATACTCCGGTTTAGATTTTGATGGAGACAAATAAACTGGGGTATATACTTTAGGTTATACTATGAGTCTTGGATAAGGTGTTGTATCTTGGATATCACACAAATAGTCAGTTACAACATATTCCACAACTAAGGCAGAATATGAGGAAACAACTGAAGCGAAAAAGGAAATTGTGTGGCTCAGGCAAATCCTAGAATATTTGCACATGAAACAAATGCATTCAACTCCACTCATGATCAATAAAACTTCTACAATAAAGGTGACCAAGAACCAAAAGTTCCATTATCAAACAAAGCACATCAATACAAAATACCATCTGATTCGACATCATGTTGAGGCCAAAACAATCCATCTACGTCATTGTCCCACAAATGAGGATATTGCAGACATCTTCACCAAAGCGCTTGGAAGAGAAAAGTTTGACAAATTCAGAACAATGATTGGAATCACCAACATCCCTTCAGATTAAGGGGGTGAATGTTGGCACCTAATCCTAAGGGATTGGGCGAAATTGTACATTAATGTAAATAAGAAATAAGGAAGTTGAAGAGACATTGGGAAATTAATCCCTAGAGTCTCACCTCCATTTATATATTCATAGGCATCCTTAATCCATTCATTCAGTACTTTTGGTGGAGTTACCTCCTGGCCTGAAAGTTTTGAAATCTTAATTCTATCTCTTGTGTGTGACAGTGAGTTAAGTATCAATCATGATGAATCTTCATTGAAAATTTGTGTTTAGACCTAGTTGTAATCAGATTGCTTGGAAAATCTAGCTTCTAGAATGATCCATACAAGATCATACCTAGATCTTGATCCCCCTGAAGGTGTAAATGGCCCAAATAAATTGCTTAGAAAGAAGAGGTTTGAAGAATGTGAAGCAAGCAATAGCTCTTTAGAGATATCTTACACCCTTCTTGAGATTATTGCAATAGTTGAAGACATTAAATTTGATCTTACATTTGAGCGAAGTATTTTCAGTTCCAAATATGAATATTTTATGTTTGAGACAATCATTTTTGTCTAAAATAAAACCATATATCACATCTCAGAAAATTGGTGTTTCAAAGTCTAATAGATATGTTTTGCGACAATTTCATAAGCTTAAGCACTTCGTTAATCAATTGCAAGAGGTTGCTGAGAAGTCACCTATTTTTCAGAAGATTGTCCCTATATATTTAGCTCCTTCATTTACCTTTCCTTGGAGTCCTCCATCTTGTTCTGCTCTGATTGTATCTGTTGTTTGTACTTATCCATTCAAAATAACCTAGTAGATCACAATTTCACCACCCTTTTCTTCTTCATCGTCAAGTACAATAGCTAGTACAACTACATCTCAGACCACAATCATGGCAGCTCATTATGCACCATTGATTTTGTAGGCACCACTAAACCATATGAAACATAACTATGGGCAATGCCTTCCTCAATTTGATGGAACTAGACCCACTACAACACAACAACACATAGAAAAAATGAATGAATTTTCATATCTTGAAGGAGTTGATCATGATGATGTTAAGATGAGGCCCTTTTCCCAAAGCCTTGATGGAGAGGTCAGAAAATGGTACAGATGACTAGCAATAGTAAGTATTGCTAATCTTCAACAGTTTGAGCATCTTTTCATTTCTAGATGGGAAGTCCAAAATAACCTCTTCAAATACTAGTTGAGTATGAAAACTTGAAGAGAGCTCTGGGAGAATCAATCCAAGATTTCCCAATCAGATTCAATAATATTTATAATTCCATCCCGACATACCTAAAACCTCCACCAGGTTTGGCCCTACTTCACTATCCGGATGGATTCGATGTTGAGATGGCCTATTAATTAAGGGAAAGAAACCCAACCACCTTGGAATACATACATAACAATGTTGTCAGTGTAGAAGCTAATTTGTTGGAAAATAAATCCAAGATGAAGACCTAAAAGAGGGTAACTATCAAGGAGGAACCTTCTACATTATCAAATGCTAATTTGGATACTTTGGTGAAGTCCATGGATAAAATGATGGATAGAATGACTCTAACACACAAATTTGTTGCAAGAGAACCACAGGGAGGTCCCCAAATTATAAATCCTAATTTCAGAAGGTAGTAGATTCAAATTAAGTAGAGGGACCAAATAAGTCCAGCAGATCGCAGATCATACCTCCTTTTCAAGAGAACTATGCAGAAGAGGAGGAGGTGGAAACAGAATACCAAGATCAAGATAAGATTCATTACTTTGGTGAGGAGGAAGAGGATAATATCTTTTTTACAAAGGAAGAATATGATTTGTTCTTACAATCCCAAAAAGTTAGCATGCCTGCAAAATCATAAGAGTACAAGAAGGGTTACCAGAATGCCATCATAGAGGTTCAAAAATAATATAATTTGAGAAATAGGAAAGTTGGAATAAATCCTCCTATTAAAATTTAGGTTGATACATCTTATACTCGTCAGAAAAAGGTTGACCCTCCAAAAGAAATATGCAACTATTAAGGAGGTAGAAAGGAGTCAATCATCTTTTAGTCTAGAAAATGAGATATTAAAGATAAAAATTTATATTCCACTGGTTGAATTGATTAAGAATGATGTATATAATAACCAAATTGTTAAAGCATTGAAGATAGGGGAAGTGTCACACACTGTCAATTTGAATGATGATCATCCTGAATTGGTTTTTGGTCCAGAAGTTGAAGAAGGTTCACAGGAAGGTAATGTGCCACCATTCTATGTCAGCCTAAATATACATGATTTGATATTACATAATGCAATGTTAGATTCATGTGCTTCACACAATTTAGTTCAAAAAGTGATCATGGACAAGCTTAGTTTGGATATAACTAGGCCATATAAAGACCCTTTTTATTTTGACTCAAGTAAGGTGAAATGTTTGGGTTTGATGAAATATTTGTGTGTCACGCTTACTCAAATTCCAGCTAAAAGTATGGTAATGGATTTTTTTGTTGTTGAAAATCCTTTGAAGTATGGTATGATTTTGTCAAGATATTTGGGTGCAAATTTGAAGGGTTATTTGTAGATGGACATGTCATATGATACTATCCCAGTGTTGGAACATCCAAGGAGGTTGTATAGGGAAAATATCATGAAATACATGGTAAGCAATCAAGATAAACAAAATAATTATCCTATTTATTCAATGCATCCAGACATAGATTCCTTCATATTATATAACGATTCATGTTTGGAGGAAAATAGTCAAAATGGGGTCAGCCTGTCAAAAGAAAAGGGAATGAGTAGTAGAAGAAAGAATTGAAAACAGAATTAGAACACAATGATGATGAAAAGGGTAATTAGAACATGAAATTTGATGGAGCAGTCAGTAAGGAAGGGGTTGGAGCTGGTGTATGGATTATGAGCCCAATATTAGACAAGTCAAAGATATATTCTTATAAGCTTTCTTTCGAATGCACAAAAAATGTTTTTGAATATGAAGCACTGAATTTGGGACTGCAAGTGTTGAAGAGGTTAGGAGCCAAGAGGATTTCAGTCCATGGGGACTTAAAACTGATCATTAAACAAATTAAAGGCAAGTATCAAACCAAACACCCTAGAATGAGGGCTTATATAAATGTTGTCTTAGATTTTCTACAATTTTTTCCAGAATACAATTTGTATTTGATTCCTAGAGAACATAATGCAATTTTTTATGTGTTTTCCACCTCAGCTAGTACATTTAGGATTCCCATTGATCCTAATAAGAAGTATGAAATTGAATTTAAACATAGACCAAATGTCCTAGAAAATATAAGGTATTGGCAAGCCTTCGATAATGATAAATAGTTGGATAATTTTCTGCAAATGAAAGGAGAATTTTCAAAAATGCACATTGATGAAGCAAATGGTTTTGACAAAGATGAATGGGAAGCCTACATAAATCAAATTAAATAATATCTTAACAAGCATGTAGCAGACCTTGAAGTTTTACAACTGAAAGATAATGTGATCTCGAGAGGCTTAGTCCCACTGGAGGAATTGTTTGATCACAATTATGTGGCTCATAAGCCTAAAATACTACCTATTGGGTCTGAAGTGGAAGATTGTAACATAGGAACTGAGGACATACCTAAAATTGTGAAGCTCTCTAAATCCTTAGGCCCTAAAGAAAAGAAAGAATATATTAATCTTATGAAAGAGTATTCCGATGTCTTTGCATGGGGGTATAAGGACTTAAAATCCTATGACAAGAGCATTATCCAACACTCCATTCCTATCAAGGAAGGTCATAAACCCTTTAAGCCGAAGATAAGAAGAATCAACCCTTTTTTTATTCACCTAATTGAGAAGGAGGTAATAAAGTTATTTGATGAAAATATTATTTTCCCTTTAAGGTTTTCCAAGTGGCTGTCAAATTTAGTAAAATTAAGAAAAAAGTTGAGAGAGATAAGAATGTGTGTTGACTTCAGAAACCTTAATAAGGTGTCTCTTAAAGATAATTACCCCTTTCCAAAAATGGATCACATATAGCAGCAGATAGTTGGTTCCAAGAGTATTTCATTACTTGATGGATTCTTCAGGTACAATCATATTTTGGTACATCCAAATGATCAGGATAAAAAAAATTTCACTACGCCATGGGGGACATTCATGTATGTAAAAATTCCCTTCGAATTAATGAATGTAGGGGAAACCTTCCATAGGGCCATGGACATCGCCTTTTCTGATGAGAAAGATAGGTTTATTTCTATTTATTTGGATGATATTACTATGTACTCTAATCTGATGAAGATCATTTGGAGCATATGAATATTTTTTTTGAGAAGTGCAGGAGGTATGGTTTCTCTTTGAACCCAAAGAAGTCCCTCTTTGGAATTGAAGAAGGTAAGTTGCTTGGACACATAATTTCAAGAGATGGCATCAAGATTAATCCAAGCATAATTGATGCAATCCATAAGATTGATACCCTAAGGAATAAAAAGGAGGTGTGGTATTTTCTTGGGAGGATTAATTGTCTGAGGTGGTTCATTCCAAATCTTGCTGAAATCATAATGGCCATGAAAAATATGTTAAGAAAGGACAACGAAATCAAGTGGATGGTTGAAGAAAATAAGTCATTCAATGCTCCTGTTCTGGCTAGCCCTGATTACATAAAATATTTAATCATTTTCTCCTTTTCCTTGGAGCACACCATTGCAGAAACATTGATGCAGAAAAACCAGCAAGACCATGAGCAACTTATAGCATTATTTAGTAAAAAATTAAGGGATTATTCTCTCAAACATAACATAATGGAGAAGCAAGATTTTGCATTGGTGAAGGCTTTGAAGGATTTTAGGATCTACATATTGCATTCTCACATAATTGCCTTTGTTCCTAATGTTGTAGTGAAAGGGATTCTTACCCAAACTGACCTAGAAGGGAGAAGAGGTAAATGGATATCAATCATTTTGGAATATGATGTTGAAATTAAGCCCACTAAATTGATAAAGGGTTATGGATTTGCTAAAATGATGGCCGAGTCAAATCTACATGCATTTGATATTAATTTCAGTGTTTCCCCGTCAGAAGAAAATAAAGAGGAAGTTGTTCAAAAGGTATAAAAAAGGTTCCTCTCTTCTCGTTGGTACACTAATATCAACTATGTTTTGCAGCACCTACAAGCTCCACGTGGATTAACAAAAACAAAAGCAAGGTTTCTTAAGTTGAAAGCTGTCAAGTTATGCATTATAAATCAGTATTTATAATAGAAGGGTTCATAAGGTATAGTGCTGAACTTTTTTTTGGAGGATGAGGAACATAAGATAATTGAATAATTCCACAAAGGAGACTGTGGATGACATCTTTTCTAGAAGAACACAACCGATAAAATTTTAAGGGTTGGTTTTTATTGGGCCACATTGTTTTTTGATGTCTACAAGAAGGTTTCTAGTTGTTATGAGTGTCATATATTTGAAGGAAAGAATAAAATTTTACCATTACCCCTGAAACCTATTTCAGTGGACGTGCCATGTCAGCAGTGGCGGTTAGACTTCATTGGAGAAATTCACCCATCTTCATTAGCTCAACACAAATGGATCTTAACAGCCACAAAGTATTTCACTAAGTGGATAGAAGCGATTTTGACTAGGCATACCACAGATTCAACTATTATTCAATTCCTGGAAGGTAATATTCTTTCGAGATTTGGTTGTCCTCATAATATTATTATCGATAACATTGTTGCATTTAAATCTAGGAAGTTGATTGATTTTTGCAATAGATATAACATAGTACTTGGTCACTCTATTTCATATTACCCATAAGGTAATGACTTGGCTGAGTTCTCTAATAAGAGCCTATTGAATATCATAAAGAATTTGTTGCAGGAGAACAAAAATACTTGGAATAAGAAGTTAATCAATGCGTTATGGGTTGATAGGGTAAGTACCAAGAAATAAATTGGGATGTCTCCTTTCCAATTGGTTTTTATGGGTTGATAGGGTAAGTACCAAGAAATAAATTGGGATGTCTCCTTTCCAATTGGTTTATGGAGTTGATGTTTTCTTTCCTAATTCCCTAGGGGTTCCAATAATGAAATTATTGCAGGAAATAGAGGTAGAACCAAATATGCAGAGGAGGATTAATCATATGATATATTTGGAACAAACTAGAGAGGAGGTCTATAATAACACTCAGCTGATCCAGGACAAGATCAAGAAGATTCATGATTAAAGGATTAAGGATGATGATTTTCAGATTGATGATATTGTGTTAAAATGGGATGATATAAATGAAGAGAAGAGTAAGCACGAAAAATTTGAGAATCTTTGGAAGGGACCTTTTAAAATTTCAACTTTCCATGGAAATAATGTCTCTTTACCAAAAGACTTGACAAGGGAACCACTTGGTGGTGTTCCTGTTAATGGAAGGCTTATCAAGCATTATTTCACTTGAATTCAGTTGGTCTGAACACATCATTATACATACCATTTTTATTTTCAATATTGTAGGTGTGGGTGGCTGTCATCAAAATTTCAAGCTCGAAGTGAAGGCCCTAAGGTTCCAATGAGCTGGTACCATATGTAATGAAAAATTCATAGTTAGTCAAGTTAGTCTTAGTCAGTTAAGAGTCAAGTTGAGGAGTCAATAAAGTGCCAAATGGATAAGGCTACTAGTCTATGATGTTCTTGGCACCTCATAGGGAGGATTCCATCCTCATTGGAACCAATGTTAGGGTCCTATATTATAGAGATCCTAATCATTTCAGCCTTTATATTCATTTAAGGTCGATTTGTAATTATCTATCACGATTTCATGAGTATTATGGTTTAAAGGGGTATGTTCTGAATACGATTTAGGTTGAATGTCATGTAAATTATTTAAGTCAAAAAGGTCTATTTTCTAAAATCCAAAGTGTAATTTCATTTTAATATTGATCATAATAAAATATTTCAATGAGTTAAAAAAAAGAAGTAATTGAGAGAGATATGTGTAATCCATTCAATTCATAATATAAAATTAATATGTGGTATTTTTTTTTTTTGTTAGTCAAAGGGATCGGCAACATCAGGCAGCTTTCACACGCGCGGCGCGGGGTCCAACCCCCCGACTACCACTATAACCTCTCAGGGAACCGCCCAACCTGCAAGAGCGGTACTCGGATAAGACGAGACTTGAACTCATGACCTGCTTAACAGCATGAACGCCTTAACAGTGCGTCCGTTGGCCACTAGACCATGCCCCTGCAGGCTAATATGTGGTATTTAAAAAAGCGTAATAATAATAATAATAAAATTCAATGTGGGTCATGAAAAAAACATCTCAAATTGCATACTTAAGTAATATTAATGTGTATTTAAAAATATATTACTAACCAAAAAAATATTTTAATATGAACAATGTAATCCATAAATAAAAAATTTCAAGTCCATATTAAGTAAAAGATTTCATTCTCAACTATTTATATATTATGTATGGTTAAAAAAAACCATGTCTATATTACGTAAAGAAATTGTAAAAGTTAAATTATGATTGTTCAAAACATATCAATTAGTTTCATTTTTTTCATTTTGGTCTTTTCCTAGATATATTTTTCTATTAGATTTTTATGGGATACATTGAAGATTTGTCGAAATTACAAGTTTAAATTGTTTAGTCTACATAGTCCAAGTGCCCAAAAATATTGTCAAGATGTTGAATCTATTTATCCATTAAAAAATGTAACTTAAACAATAAAAAATTACAGGATATATATACACAAAAAAAAAACTAATATTAATACATCTTAACCATAGATCTATAAATATTGAAAACAATTAAAGTAATTTTTTTTTTTCCAAAAAAAATATACCAAAAAAATAAAGATAGATTTATACTAATTTATAAAACAATCACTTAAAATACCATCCGTATAAACATAAAAACCCATTCATTTTTAAATAAACCAAGAACTAATAGGAGTGAATTTTTCACCCTGTATGGTTTTGTTTACACAAACCAACCTACAAAGATACTTTGGAACTTGAGGTTTTGTTTAAGCAATCCAAGATACAAATATATTTATGCATTTATAGGAGTGTAAAGAATAAAAGTGGAAGTTTCTCATGGATTGGATTTGTTTGCACCCATCACTTGAAAGCAGCTATACATACAACATTTTGGACTAGGAGTTTTTCTTTCTTATGGAAATAATATACTCATCCAATTTTGATAAGTTAAGAGCTTCATATATAAGAATTTAAATTACATCAGTAAGGTTTGCCTCTAATATGGTGAGGTTTTTCTCCGAGTAAAGTTTACCTGGTTTTCACAAACGAATATCCAAAAACATCTGCAAAATTGTAAATTTACCATTAAATAGTTTGAATTTGTTTCTGCTAATTACATAAATATTGAAATTTACTAAATCAGTATTTAACATTTGACAGATAAATTTTCCCACCATATTAAAAAAACAAAACAAAAACAAAATTGAATACATACAAATATAAGAGCCATTAAAAGTAGGTGAAATTATCCAACGATGACCATCTAATATATCAACCCCGCACGGACGTTTACAGAGATAAATCAATACAGAGACCATCATCTTCGCTTTCAGAAATAGTCGGGTCAACTATGTATTGAATTTGCACCAAACCAACAATACTGTTACACAAAAATGAATTTTAAAGACCAATTCTTGGCTTTATCAGTCAAACAAATTATTCTGTAACTGTTTATAACAAATTCTAAGATACATATCAGCTTCTGCAAATATGGAAATAGGAAGTGTGCGCATATTTGACTTCTGTTTGTGTATTCAGTTTGGCAAGGGTTACTGACTCAAACCGCTTGTGGGAATGTTACTGACTCAAATGGCTTATGGCTTATTAGTCACGGTGTGTTGAAAAAAATGAAAGTGCAGATAAATTTATAAACAAATATTTAGTCACGTTGCCTTTAAAAAAATTACAGAACTGATAAATTTATAAGAAAAATATTTTATTATTGTAAAAGAGACAATGGAAGTGATAACGCCGTTCTAGGGTCGTGATGCAACGACGACTTAGGACTTGCAAGGTCGTTTCCATATCAATTCAACTAAAGTAGCAAGTTAAATTATAATTTAGATAATTTTAAGTTAGTAGTTGGGAATATAATTTATTTTCATTTACATTCACCCATATTCAATTTCCAAAAATTCCATCTAACATTACTAACTTATAAGTTATTAATATATTTAATTTACCCCCATCACTTTAACATATTATTAATTTCCCCACATACATATATATAGTCCATAACAACTCCATGGACTCGCACCAGTCCTTTCTTTAACAAACCTCTAATTTCTTCCTGAGACAGCTTCATATGGTATGTATGTTCTATAATTATATTGAAAAGAGTGGAAATTGAGTCGACAACACCTTTTCTTTATAATTTCATTAACATAAATAGTCAATGAACAAGTTTATTTTGTTTTACAAGTATTTATTTTTCCATCTTGCTAAAAAAAATTGAGGATATTGTATTTTATAATTTTATTAACACTATTTTTAAGTTGATTACTTGCTTAGTTCTCCCGGTGAAAATACACTCAATAAATTATGTTTTAACCTTAATAATATGGGCTACTTGATAGTAGTAAGTTGTTCAAGAAGCGTTTAATTTTTCATGTACTTTTTTTTCAATGTAAATTTTCTAATGTGTAATTAGAGATCATAGAGGATTAAGTGGGTTTTGAAGTCATAGTAAGTATAATTTAAGTTGACAGGGTAGGTGTATAGTGCTAGGGTTTGTATTTGGGAATTTATGGTAATAATAATAACTATAGAAACCTATAAGGATTGAAATTGAAAAATCTGATTATTAAGGAAATTAAATGAATATTATAAGTGTGAGTATTATACTGAGTTTATTCCAAATAGTTTTAGATGTTAACAATGTTATCATTGATTTTCATGCTTAAACATAGATAGATAAAAGATCTAAAGATTCTTAAGTGTAAGGCTAGACCTTATCTCAAAAAAATATCTACATTATGATTAATAAGACTAATATCACTAAGGGTTAGCTCAATTGATTGAACCAACTTCCTAAGGCATGTTACCATTGAGGAGGCCATAGGTCATATGTTCAAATTTAGAAGAGTCCATTAGGATTTTACATTATGATTGGTGGTTAAGACACCCCTCATCTAAATAATCTAGGGAAGAGTGGATCTTATGAAGTTTTCCTTAGAAATAAAGTCTACTTGTAGGTGGATGATTCCATCATTAGAGTAATGAAGATACATGTTGAAGGGGATTAGAAATTCCAAGGGAAAATTTATGTCTCTAAGTGGGGATGAAGGGATAGCTAGGTTTAATCATGTGTTTAGGTTGGTGCCATTTTTTATTTTCTTTTAACTTTTTATTTTTAATTTTTTTTTGAGGACACATGATGACATTATTAGGATAAAGCGTATAAAAAGTGGCCTAGGTGTTAAATGGTAGTTATTTGTTGGAAAATGTTGTTTTATGCAAGGGTTTATGGACATTGATGGGTCAATGGATGAAGGAACACTCACATGGAAATAGGTATGTTCCAGGTTGGTGGAGGATAGGAATCCTACTAAAAGGTGGTGTCTCCAACATTCTTAAATGAGGCATTAATGTTGATTAGTTGGTAAATGTGGAGGGTTTCTTTCATGAGTGGTGTATTTCTTGAGCCAATGGCTTCATTAATTGACACGTTATATGTCTAGCATAACATTGACAAGTAAAAATAAAGTCAAAGAAAGAGTATTGATCATATTTGAAAAGGAGAAAAATAGTTATGACTCCCATACAACTCAAGTATAGGTCATTGAAAATATACATTTATAACATTGACATGAAGTATTACCAATTAGGTGGTTAAAATGGAAAAATTGGACTTTACACCCATTGTTGATATTTAGAAAATGTACGGTAATGCTACATCAGTAACCAAGGAGAGAAGGATGCTTGTCATTGTAAAAGGGCGGGAATGCCTAACACATAGTCGCACATTTTAATTTTAAAAAAATACGATTTTCTAAGTGATTGGTGTCATCTTGCGAAGTGAGTATGTCACCATGGTGATAAAATTGGCTTGAAAGACAACTATGCAAATTTAAGTAGGAATTATTCTAAAAAAATAAATTTATACCATGTCATAAAGTAAAATGTTATCAATTGCATGTGTGATCATCCAAGCCATCATCACACAATACATTAGATGAATTAATAATTGAGCTTATAACATTCATTACAACCCTCACAAATTTGCGCAAGGACTAATGCATTCTAATTGGTGTATTAGGTGTAACTTGGTTTTATCTATGTATAAAATTCCAAAAAATTATGAAAAATACTTGATACCATGATTTATGAGAATTTTAGACATCATGAAATCTCGAATGTAAAATACATAAATAGGGTATCACACTACATGACATGATAAGGTTAGAGTTGTTTATTACATAAATTCATATGTTATATAGCTTCTAACAATTTAATTTTTGTTACTCCTAGTCATAAAATATGGTGGTTCATTTTAAAAAATAGTACCATTGGTGGGTTATATGCTTGTTAGTGGGATTTATTTTCTTACCATGATTAACTATAATATGGTGTTTTTGGATAGACGTTGGGAATATGCTCAACATTTTTTGAAATGATAAATGTAGAAAAGAAAAAAAAAGGCAAACAATTTTAAAAGTAGGTGGTAAAGTGGCATAAGAAGTTGGGAGCTAATAGGGATCACTTATGAACTATAAATTTGGAACCTGTATCACAATGAGGACACTATTACCTTTGATGATATTAGTATTAAAATGGTTTTTGAATTTTAAAGGGATCAAATTTTGATTGATTAGGTGCATGGCACAATGGGGGAGGAAATTCACCCAAATTAGGTATTTCATGCCCAAAATAACTTCACATCTTGGATCCTTATTAACTCATATTGAGCTAGAGTATTAATGTACCTAATTTGCTAACATTATTTTTTCACCTAATCCTTGTTGCATGACTAATAATGATCCTTTGTAGCACCATAATTGTTATGAGTGACTAGCACCATACATATAATGTTCTAAGTCTTTAATGCCCGTGATAGATATACTTGATGTCACTTTAATATTTGATATTTTATACCCCCTCAATAACAACTTAGCATGCAATGTTAATTCCACATCATAACTTGGAGGTAGCATGCAAAGGGAAACATGGGTGACCAAATTTGACCATGTCTTTCTAAGATCTATGTCAACGATATAATTTAACCAAATCAATGCATGTTGTTTTTTCCCTAACTTTAGAGAATAACGTAGTGATCAATATTGTTAATTATGCATGACCTTTACCATTAGAGATTGACTTCATCGATCATTTGATCCTCTATACATGGATAATTATGTATGATTCATGCATTTTTGTGAATTTTTTATGCACAGCTCTTAGTAGTTTGTGGTGATTTTTCTTTGTACTTTTGCAAGATTTAGCTCCATAATCATATTCTATACATGATCGATAATTATTCAATTATTTCATTTTTTTACTTTTAAATAGCTAAATTTAAACACTTAGATGTTATAAAGCAAATTTACTCAATATTTTGTTTATTATTTTGTGATAAACATCTTTTGGATTAATCACATAATAATGATTTGGTCGACGTTTTGAACCTTATAATGTGGTTCATTCTCAAGACAAGGATGGTTCGAAACGTCGACTAAATCATTATGATGTGAGTAATCCGAAACACATTTATCTAAATTATGGACCACAAAAGTCTTAGATCTAATATTATTTTGTGTTTATGGTAATTTGTGATGTTTATGATTTGTTTGTGTAATGGAAAAGGTCTTTGTTCATATGAATATAACTAAGTGCTTTGGTGTGTATCTATGTAACCTCCTTATTCTTAACATGTAGGCACACTTTTAATGGTTAAAAAAATTACTAAGATTAAACATACTTAATTATTTGAACTTTAACCATTAGTATTAGAGATTATAATATTTAAATAATTGCTCATTAATATCACCAATAAATGATCATTGTCATCAAATCATGATATTGTGTTCTACAAATTAATTTTCTATTGTAGAGATTTATTTCAATATTCACAGAACATGGTGGTGTTGGATACTTGAATGTATTATATTTGCATATTGAAAGAATGATACCAATTAAATTTCCCTTATTAAACATTGTGTAATTGATTGATTAAAGTGATTTGAAAATAACGTGAGAAATTATACATCTAGTTTGTAGGGGTAATTTTTTGTATGCATAGTGCTCATCACTTAATTATATATTGATTTATCTTCTCATACTTCTGTGGAATACTACTAATTTTTAATGGTTTACTCTATACATTGATACCATGGTCACTAGGCAGGTTTTTTTTAGCATAACCAATAGTTTAAAATCACATGATTCGCCATGAATAAAAATTGGCATCTTTTCATTACCAACATCTTGATCAAACATGTTCATTATGTTGGTTTTCATCATGACTATCTCCTTTACTTGTCATAATTTCTTGATTGTTTATTTGAATTTTATGCTAGTGTACCAATGACAATTCATAATTTGTCTCCCAAATTAACACTACTACTAAAATACACAAGTATTTAAAACTAATAATAATGTGTCTTTCTCAAATTGCACTACTGCTAAAAATATCTAAAAATAATAATAAATATAATTGTAAATAATATCAAATTGTATAAGTAAAATAATATGTCTTTTTCAAATTGCACTACTGCTAAAAGTATCTAAAAATTGTATAAATAAAAAATTAATGGCATCATTAACACACTTTTTCATAATAATATGATTGTAAATAGTATCAAATTATATAACTAAATAATTTTAAATAAAATTTAGTAAACCAGTTTGATTTCACCAACAAATCCAAATAAGTGAAGAAATAGTTCTGGAAAAATATTTGTTGATTATATTTTTGAAGTGATAAAAACTATAAAAACAGAAAATCCTATATGCAAATGAGAAGGTCTAAGTCAATTCCCGTGTTAAAAATACGATACCATGCTTATAATTAAAATATACTTACAAGATTATGAAATTAGATACAAAATAGCTTAGTTTATGATTCTTATATTAAATATTTCATTATTAGATTCACAATAGTCAATAAATACTTTTTATCGTTACAGATACATTCTATGTCCAATATTGTCTAATATTATTAGGAAAGTATGGTAATATGATTCTTTAAATGTGTTAAGTATATTAACCATTGAAACATTGTGTCATACAATATGGTTATGCGTCATGCTTGGATTGATTAAAAACTATGATGTTAATTTCATTCACGGTTAAACTTAATGATCATAATGGCCATTTTATTTTATGGGATGAAACATGCTACACTCTTGGGAAATTGAATCATAGTGGGTCAACTAATATAATCACTACATCTTAAGCACCATTCAAGACCCTTGTGATATATCTAATATTAAGCACCATTTTGACTTAAAACTTGGAGTTAATATATACCAATAAAACCCACCATTACAATTCATTTCCTATTAATCATATAAGAGTGATGCCTTATTATCTATAAATGGTTGCAATGCTATGACACTAATTCCTAAGGGAATCTACCCAAATGTGGTTTCTAAAGAGAATACAGTCACAAACACAAATGAAAAAAAGTTAAAAATTGTTAAGAATGGTAGAAGGTAGGGCTTAAATTTTACATTATTTTTAAGAGGTGACTCATTGAATCTCTATAATGGAAATTTAATCCATGGTTATATATATATATATATATAGACTTGAAAAAATAGCATTCTCTAGGAAAAACTCATAAGTCAGTTTGGCTTGTGCCAAGACACTAAATAACAAGAACCAAAGTAAGAATTAAGTGGGCCTAATTGTAACGATTTAAGTTTGTCCCTAATTAGAAACTAAAGGATCATTGTTAATGATGAATTTTTCCAACCATCATTTATTGGCTTGTGAAGGTTAAATACCTCAAAGATTGGTATTATTAGAGCATGCTAGAGCGAAATATTTCCCATTATGTTCCAAAGGAGGAGACCGAATATCCATGATTTTATGTCTCTCACAATCCTATTGCATTGGCTTGTGGAAAGGATTTCTATCACCATGGTGTAAGTGTGTTGATTTGTAATGGGAAGGACCATTTGAATCCCTACTCATATTGGTGTGGAACGGGATAATGGGGGTTGCACCCAATAATATAAGAATCGTTGTAAATGAAACATTTCCATCTAGATATTATAAAGATACATTGAAATTTATAGCATATGTTCACATTGTAACATATCCCAACCTCTATCGACGCATTCCTACCTCTCGTGATGCCAAAATTAATGCCAGAAACCCCTGACACATTATGACCTGCAAAATCCTTTTTTTTCTTCTACTCCTAGGATTTTCTAGCAGAATGCAATGCATACCTAAATGCAAGCTCATATGTTCAACAAAAAAAAAACATATCTAACATAATTACTCTCATGTTAACTTGAAAATACATTTCACAACATAAATAAATGTAAATATAAACATTGTGGCATAAATATAATACACTACAAATGATAATTTATTATGTTTTAAATGGTGCAATTTCCTACAGGTCTTCAATGTTCTACCCAGCCATAGATCACATTGTTCATTTCCTTAAAAAATGGTCACCCCCGAGCTGGGGATTTGAATCCATGGGACATTAACATTGGCTTTCCCAAAACCTTGGTATATACTCAATACCAAAAATTATTGACCCAATTACCAAACTTGACAACCTCCAACCAACAATTAATTTTTTAATGGTATTTTTATTTCTATATTTTGCCTTATAAATATTTATTACAATATATTATATAATTATTTTATTCTTTACTGTAAAATTGTATTCACTATGTCCATCTTTTAAATGTGCATAATATACTTTTAAAACTTATTAATAATGCTCCCTAAAAACCCATTAACCTCTAAATCCTATAGGTCCTAATTAACCCCTTAAACACACATTGACCCCCTAACACCTTAAACCCATTCCCTTATGCCCTTAAATTCCTAATCCCTAAGCCCTTAACCCCTAACTCCTAAACACTTAAACAATAACCCCTTATCCTTAAGCCCGTAAACTAATTAACCCCTAACTAAATAGTAACCCCTTAATCAAACCTAACCATAATAATCAAATAATATTTCTCCACATCAAGATGAAAACATAGGTCAAATATCTCCCAACAGAATATAAACATTTATAATATAAAGACAATACAATTTACAATACAAAAACATACAATCTAAAATACAATATATACATATAAACATTTACAAACAATATAGAATACAAAGAGATATAATGAATAAATTACTAACAGATGATATCCATGGACGCCTTCAGTGTTTCCATAGTCTCTACAATGCCTTTTAGCTATTGTTATTAGAAGTCTCCTTATCTTCAAGCCCTTACATATTTTACAAGGGAAATAATATTTTCGATCCTATGAATTCCCCGATGTCGATCCCACGTATCCTTGGCCTCCTTGAGGAATGTTATGTGGCATTTTTCCACACCAAAATTTCAGTGATGATTTAATTCAAAAATTGACCCTAAAATAAGCCTACAATCTTTCAAAACGATCACAAGTAATATAGCAACTATTTCAAAGTTGCTACAGATATGTACATATTTATATATATATATATATATATATATATATATATATATATATATATTCATATATCTATATTATTATAAATAAGAAAATCAATATGTTGGTCCTACAGAGTTGCACATTGAAAAGTCATTAGCTAGTTAGCTATGGAATTGGCTATTATACAATGATTCTATGGCATTCGTTGAATATTCGATAGTAAAGGAAATCACGTCGGATATTCAACATTTTTTTCTGGTTTTATCCGTCTTTTCTTAGGATTTTGTCATTAGATTTTCCACCCATGTGTTACAATGGTAGAGCTTGGAGACAAAAACAACTATACAATCAAAGGAATTGGGACAACATTTGTTGAGTTGGAAACAAGTGAAAATGTTCACTTGAGCAACATACTCTATGTTCCATATTTGAAAAAGAATTTGGTTTCAATTTCATGTTTAGAAGATAAAAGAGATAGAGTGGCATTCAATGATGTGAAATTCCTTATGTGGGACAAGGGCTCTAGTATAAGCTCTGCTATGGTTATTGGGATTCGTGACAGAAGGTTATATAGACTACTACGGAAATATTCTAAAGCTTTAACACATAATGATATTAACCCTAGTGAGTTATAGCATAGAAGATATGTACATATTCGTTATATAGCCTTACTAACTTTGAATCTGATTGTTTTAAGTGTACCTGATTTGTAGAATCATAAAGGTGTGTGTAAGAGATGTGCTCTTGGAAAGAATGTTAAGAAACCCTTTCAAAGCAGTGAACATGGGTCTAAATAAATTTTGGATCTAGTCCACTCTAATGTGTGTGGTCCCATGTCGTCTATGAAATCTCTTGGAGGTGGTTTATAATATGTGTCATTTATCAAGGAATTCTCTAGCAATACATGGATCTATATGATGAAGTCAAAAGATAAAATTTTCATAATGTTCAAAGAATTCAAAGCTAAAGTGGAGAACCAAACAAGGAAGAGAATCAATATCTCGAGATTATATAATGGAGGAGAATACACCTACAAGGAACTCATTTCCTTCTATAAGGAATTTGGGATTAAGAGGGAGGTAATAGTTCCCTATATATAATCCTCAATAGAATTGAGTATCTGAAAGAAAAACCATATCTATTGAAGAGTCCATGAAGGCGATGATACATGATCAAAATGTACCAATGTTCTTGTGGGGAGAAGATGCCAAGAGAACCATCTACATTATAAATAGAAGTCCTCATAGGCTTCATGAAGATAGACTCTGGGAGAAGCATTCACAAGTTAGAAACCACAAGATGATCATATGATAATATTTGGTTGTCCAGTGTTCATACATGTACCCAAGGATAAGAGAACAAATTTAGAGCATTCTGATAAGAAGGGAATATTTTTTGGGTATAGTGAATCATAAAAAGCCTATAGAATCTATGTTTCAGGGAAACAATAGGTGGAAGTAAATAGAGATGTGACTTTTGATGAAGATGCAACGTATTGGAAATTTAGAGAAGAATGCTCAAACATTGAATATGAAGATAAGAATCATGTGGCTAGTAAAGAAGATGTTACATGTCATCCCTCATCCTCTAGTCATCCTAAAGATCATGAAGATATTCCAAAAGCACTTGTGAACCATTGGATCTTGTGGTTGTTCCCAAAAATAGAAAAATACTAGCTTGGTTAAAATATACTTTGCAATATGCAGAAGAACATGTGGCTCTACAATGCACCTTTAGGGAATCTAAGAGACATAAGAGGTATTCTGGTTGTGAAACTTTAATGACTAAGTTGCTTGATGTTAAACCTTCCAACTTCAAGGATGCAACTACTTCAAAAGTGTGGAAGAATGCAATGAGGAGGAATACCAATATATTATGAAAAATGATATTTGGAAAATTGTTCCAATACTTGAAGGAAATTTTGTGGTAACCTCAAAGTGGATTTACAAGATAAAATATGCAATAGGTGGGAGAATTTAAAAATACAAGGAAATATTTGTGGCTAGAGGATTCTCCCAAAAAGAGGGAGAATACTATGATGAAGTATTTGTACCAGTTTCGAGGTACACCGTGATTAGATCTACTATCTCTCTTGCTTCATTTATGGGATGGAAGCTACATCAGATGGATGTGAAGACCACTTTCCTCAATGGTGTGATTGAGGAATAGGTTTACCTAGAGCAACCCAAAGGTTTTAAGGTTCACGATAGAGAATTGTTAGAGAATAAAAAAGGTAGAAATATCCTATTATTCTTGATTATTTACTTGTGATATTATTTAGTTCTTATTATCTTTCTTCTTGTTAGTTCATCAAGAAAATATCAAAGAAAATACACATATATCAAGGACACTAGATGTAGGCTAGCAGCCAGGGAAAAAACCCACTCTTGGGGTAAACCCAGTCAGTAACTCTTCCTTAAATAGTGATTCTTGTGACTCTAGACCTTGACCCAGACTTCCTCCACACCAAGTTGGCCTTCCTTGTGATCTTTCTTGGATCTGGCAGCAATAGAAATATTATGATGTAGTTTATTAGACCTGGAACTTCGACCTTTCTTCTTGAGACTTTGATATTGAGGTAGATACTTCGATCTAACTTAAAAGACTTCAATTTAGGACCAATATAAATTATCCAAGTAACAACATTCAATAAAACAAACTTCAACTTCCTCTTCTCTTGGTAGTAGCTCCTTATGCAGCAGTTCTTGCAGTAAAAATTTGAGATCTTCGATCTCCCAAATTATAGCTTGAAATGAAAAGAGAGTGGTGCAAAAATTTTGCTTTTCTTCAACTCTATAAGTGTGCCCAAAATTTAATCCAAAAATTCCTTCTCCTTATTTTCGCAATTTTTTCTTGTTGCAGCTTCCAAATTGAATTTATGTGTTGTAATAATATGGTTCCGAGTGATTTCGATTCCATTGTATATATAGGCTTGATATGAGCTCAAATTCCTAGGCTTGAGTCCAAATTGATCACCTTAAGGCCAACTTGATGTTTAGGCTTCACAAATCATATTTTACTCAATACTTGACCTATTTTCCTGATTCAAAATCCCAAAATGGATCAATTTAAATCTAAAATAACCATATAGACTCAAAATAAAACCTGGAAGTCCACAATAGAGTCTTTGACCTAAAATAAATATGACACAAACAAGAAATCCATGCTTTAATAAGTCATTTAATAATAATATAAAATTATTTTCTTTATTCTTTTGAAAAGTACAATAAGTATTGACTCAAGTACAATTTATGTAGACCGAACCTAGTTACATTCTTCAACACTCCCTCTTAACTAAGGAGGTATTCATAACTCAATAGTGCAAGGTAGATCTCAATTATATGAACTATGAATAATATTTAGACACTTAAATTTCATGGACTAGATTCTTGACTAGGGGACTCTATCCATTAGTCACTCAACAGTTTAGGCACCGCAATTCCATGGACTAGATTCCTGACCAAGGAAATATATCCAAGTGGGACTAAGATGGACTAAATATTTCGGCCTCTATAGGTACCATTAGGCTTACTTACTAACCAACAACCTAGGGAACTAGTTGCACATCCACCTGATGCCACCCTCCCAACAAGACATCAACACAAAGTGTCGACCCATTGTCTTTCTAGGCAATGCTTCACTTACAAAGCCTCATCACACCTTGATCCAACATATCAATAATAACCAATCTCTCCCAATCAAACTGAGTGGTAGCCAAGATGCTATCAAAACCTTTGATAGATTCACCTATACAATCATAACCCCAATCAACAATGCATATTCAAGTATATAATCAAAGAAAACCTACAAGGTTTCGATGTTGCTCTTCAACAAATTTTGGTAGGACTATCAATTGAATATTCGAGAGAATATTCCTCATACAGTTTCCTTTCCTACTTTTCATGTAGCAAAATATTATTTAATCAGCTCTTTCTTTCCTTCTCATAACAATACCAAAGCATTCTCCAATCATGACTATGATTCTTACTCATGTTCTTCACTAAGGCTTACGGTTGTTTAGTCCTAGTCTAGTGCATGACACATGAGGTAGAGAACCATAATAATTTCTTATTTTATCTAGGACCCCTCTTAATCTAGGGATATTAACTTCTTATTTTAGGTGTTGGAGAATCTTTCATGGCTTCCATCCTTCTCATCATACTTAACAACTTCTCATATTTATGATGTCCCTGCACATATTTATACAACAAGAAAAACCAAAACTATAGAATCATAAATTTAGCCATATCATAATCACAAAAGGTTTTTCAACTTTATACATATTAGACAAACATGAGACATATACTCTTCAACATTTTACTATGGACTTTTGTCATAAACCGTAGACTACTTCACAATATCTTTCATTCTATCTAGGGTTTCAATGTTTCTTTCAAAGGTATAATATATATTGCTACAACATTTAGTAAACCCTAGAACCAATATAAATTTACAAGATATCTAACAACCTTTAGAATTTACTTTCCACTAGGGATTCATACAAATCCTAGATTTCATAAAAAAAGAGTCAATCAAGATTGATTACATCTTAGACATTGTCTTTCACTAGATTTATATGCATACCCTATATTTCAAATCAATTATAAAAACATATCATGAAGAGCTTCTACTAGGGTTTAATGTAAATCCTAAAATTTAGTAAACACATTATGAGTAACTTCTACTAGGGTTCAATGTAAACCCTAGATTTTCCATTTATAAATTCTCAGCATACATTATATAGATTCAAATGAACATACATACTAAAGAATTTAATCATTACAAGGATTTATTTATAGACCCTAGACTTTTCAATCATCATCCTATATCTTTCAAACTTTGACTAAGGTTTGTTTCCAAACCCTAGATTCTTAGGACCATTATAAAATAGGTCAACACCCATATCTAGGAGATCACCATTATAAGCACATCATATGTTAGTCAACATTAATATATTAGACACACACATATATATATATATATATATATATATATATATTATATATATATATATATATATTGTCCTATACTAGGCTAGGGATTCAATCAAGAGAACATATACTCAGGTTTATCTACACGTTCAAGGACAAGGATTTTACGTGTTAATTTAAATCAAAACTAGGGCTGTTCATCTTCAGAAAACTTATTATATCAAAGTTCAGAGGTTCGGGATTTCGAACAACATCATTTTAACTCAAGCAAGTCTAGAGCTTCCATGATCATATCAAAATCCCAAACTCGACAAATCAAATAGCAACTTCTTCATAAATATCCCTAAATAGGTTTAGGGTTTCACACATTATCAACATACCCTTAGGTTAGGGTTTTCTAGAGAACCTCCTTAAGGTTCTATTTATATAATCAATAAGAGGTGTATAAGGTGGGTAGATTCATTAAGTTATGAATCATCCCAAAAAGGAATCCTTTTAGGATTTAGTAGAGCTAGACATAGCAACAGTTAGTAACATAGAGATGGATATTTTAAAGAGAGTAACAAGACTTTATATTTTAATACATACCTTTAATTCTTTGAAAAAAAAATTGACTGGTGTGGCCTTATTACTTTATCCTTGAAGCCTTCTCTATGATTCTTAAACATTCAACAGATTGATTGCTATACAAGGAATAAAGGTAGATAAGTGATTAGTACGTAATATAATCAAAACCTTAAATAAGTATATGAGGACAAATTGAGGGAATGGCATACTTATCTTGAGGAGTTGTTGTGGGTTGCCTCTGAAGCTTGAGGGAAAACCTAAAACTTATAAAACAGAGAAATATATTTCCAAAAATATGTTAAACCTATATTACATAAAATATACAAATGAAATATAAGAGAGAAGGGGCCTAGTAGTGCAAGTCCCTTAAATCTTATTCGAGATTTTCTTTATTGGGGGATGATGTTTATTCAACCATGTTAGCATGATCTCTGTCTCTTTTCTTATTCCTAGTGTTGTAAGGGAAATAACTCCTACAGTGTCCCATCTTGTGACAATGATACCACTCAATTTTGGACACATCAACCTTCTTCTTTGGTGCCTTCTTCTTGAATCTTCCTTTATGATGAGCAACACAAGAATTCGAAAATTATTCATTGTTGGTTACCATGGAGACTCTTAATTCTTCTTGAATGCATGTTGTCCATATCTCCTCAAATGTGGGTGTTTCTTTCCAGCAAAGGAAACCCAAGAAGGTGGTAATCCCATAATGGTTGTAATCACTAGTTATTTATCTGGTACTATTTCATCAATGGCAATAAGCTCATCCCTTATCCTTTATATCCTCACAAAGAAATAGGAAACAATATCCTCCCTTTTCATCTTTGTAGTTCTCAGTTCATTCTTTAGACTTGCCACTTTTCCAATGTTCTTGATGGTGAATAGTTTTGACAAAGTCTCATACATTTCCTGAGCATGATAGTTATTTTCTATGAAGGAGACAATATTTTCCTTTATGCCTTCAACCATCAAAGCCATATCTACTGAATTCCAATTCTATGTAATTCACCCTATCAACATCACTTGATTCTTCTGTAGGCCTTTTCATATTTCCTTTGACTAAATATGATACCTTGTTCTTTTCAAGGATAATTTCAATCATTTTCTTCCAAGACCTATACTTTTTAGCTCCTTCAAGATTTTTCTCACCCTTGATCGTCTTAGACATATTTATTGAAGATAGTGAAGACTTATTTCCTCTAGTGAACTTCTTATAACTTCCTTGATCAAGTCCTTAAGACTACATTTTTGGTCTTCTTCTTTCACCAAAGCTCTGATACCATGTTAGAGAATTAGAAAGGCAGAAACATTGTTAGGTCCCTATATTACTAGTGTAATCCCTTATTATGTTAGTGTAGACCCCCTTATTGTTATTATTGTACCCCTTTAACCCCCATATTGTTATTATTGTGCCCTTACATTATTATTGTTAGGTTGGCGAGGATTACATTGTGGCCCCATGGACTCCTATATATAGAAAGGAGGTTTTTTCATTTGTATCATCCAAGAATTTTTTATTCATGTAATGTATTGGAGGTTGCCCCCTCGAAGTGGCTTATTTATAAGGTGTTGATATCTCTTTTCTTCTATTTTTGGAGCTAGTTTCTCAACATTTGGTATCAGAGCTTTGGATTCTAGGGTTTCACTACTCCTAATAGGCCATCGTGGAATTTTCACTATAATTTTCTTTCTACGAAGGTTCAGAAGCTGAACGTTTTAGAGCGCGAAGAATAATTCTAGAGGAACATCGTTGCAAAATTTCAGAGCTTGGTTCGCAATATTTTCATAGATATGGTCTGTGGAAGTTAGGGCTTTTTGCAGGCTCCTGAATTTAACCTAAACAGTTCATCGCGGTATTTTCGCTATAACTTTTTTTCTACGTAGTGTTAGAAGCTGAAATTTGGAGAGCACGCAGAAAACATACTGAGGAAGTTAGGGATATTTCGGGCTCTTGAATTTCATCTCAAAGAGGTGATTGTGGGAAAATCTTCATAACTCTCTCTCTGAGCATCTGATTGGAATTCTGTAAAAAGTGGCCACAATTACACGGACTATAGTTTTCATCATATCAATTTCAGAGCCGAAGAAGAAAACAATGACACGTGGAAAGTCGCACAAGTTCACTCTACTGAACGAGTCCATAATTAGGTCATTGTGGGAGATTGGGCATAAATTTGACTTGAAGAATCCAAATCAGGTCAGAAATGTGGCATTCGAAATAATATTCAAAGGGATACTTTAGGGTTGAATTTCATATATTGAAGATTCGAAATCACAGAGATAATTCAGTTTCAATATCGAGCTCCTCAAAGCAAGGAAAAGAAAGATATACTATGACGCATGAAGAGGAAGAATTGCAGTATGAGATATCAAAATTATGGTACTAAGTGCAACAAATTTCGATCTTACGAAGAGTAACCAAAGATAAAATAGATGGTTTAAAAGTAGAAATGGAGGCTAGGTGGGATTGTTTGAAGGATCAAATAAAGTCTATTATGGATGATAAAGAAGTGGAATATCACATCGAGCATCAACAACAAGTTCTCCAACTCTCAAAGGATAACCTAACTTTGGTGCAAAATCAAATGAAACAACCGGAAGATCAAAATCACATCGAAAAAATTTCTGAAGCAGTCACAGAAATAAGAACTCGACAAGTAAAATCAATTTCATATTATCTCATCAAGTGGAAGAACTTTCCTAGAGAATATTACACATGGGAGGATGATAATTTTATACAGAAGCATCAAGAAATAATCAAGCGTTGATGACAACACTTGTTTGAAGGAGAGGGGCATGTTAGGTCCCTATATTACTAGTGTAGTCCCTTATTATGTTAGTGTAGACCCCCTTATTGTTATTATTGTACCCCTTTAACCCCCATATTGTTATTATTGTGCCCTTACATTATTATTGTTAGGTCAGCTAGGATTACATTGTGGCCCCACTAGGACTACATTGTGGCCCCATGGACTCCTATATATAGAAAGGAGGTTTTTTCATTTGTATCATCCAAGAATTTTTCATTCGTGTAATGTATTGGAGGTTTCCCCCTCGAAGTGGCTTATTTCTAAGGCATTGATATCTCTTTTCTTCTATTTTTGGAGTTGGTTTCTCAACAAAGATCATCTTGTTCTTGATTATTTACTTGTGATCTTCTTTATTTCTTATTATTTTCTTCTTATCTTTCTTTGTATTAGTTCATTAAGAAAATATAAAAAAAAATACACATATATCAAAGACACCAGATATAGCACAAGAGCCAAAGTAAAACCCAACTCTTGGGGAAAACCCAATCAATAATTATTCCTTAAATAGTGATTCTTGAGACTCTAGACCTTCACTCGGACTTCCTCCACACCAAGTCAATATTCCTTTTGATCCTTTCTGAATCTGGCAGTAGTAGCAGCAGTAGCAACGCTATGATGTAGTTTCTTTAACGTGGAACTTCGACCTTGCTTCTTGAGACTTCGATCTTGAGGTAGAGACTCTGATCTAGCTTCAAAGACTTCAATTTATGCCCAATACAACTTCTCCAAGCAACAACATTCAACAAAACAAACTTCGACTTCCTCTTCTCTTGGCAACAACATCTTGGTAAGCACCTGATGTAACAATTGTTGCAATAAAACTTTGATAACTTTGATCTCCCAAAATATAGCTTGAAATGCAGAGAGAGTGGTACCAAAATTTCGATTTTCTTCAACTCTATAAGTGTGCCCAAAACTAAGTCCTTCTCCTTCACTTCAAAAATTTCACTTGTTGCAGATTCCAGATCGAATTTATGTGTTGCAGTAAAATGGTTCCAAGTGAGTTCGATTCCACTGTATATATAGGCTTAAGATGAGCTTAAATTCATGGGCTTGAGGCCGAATTGGTGTGGAGGCATCATAAATCATATTTTACTCAATATTTGACCTGTTTGCATGATTCAAAAGCCCAATATGGATCAATTTAAATATGCAATAATCATATAGACTCAGAATAAAACTTAGAAGTCAACAATAGGGTCTTTGACCTAAAATAAATATGACCCAAGCATGAAACCCATGCTTTAATAATTCATTTAATAATAATATCAAATTATTTTCTTTATTATTTTGAGAAATACAATAAGTATTGACTCAAGTACAATTTATGAAGACTGAACCTAGTATTGACTCAATTACAATTTGAAGACTGCTTTCCTCAAAGGTGTGATTGAGGAAGAGGTGTACCTAGAGCAACCCCAAGGTTTTGAGGTTCATGATAGAGAATCTCACATGTGCACATTAAATAAGGTCTTGTATGGAATCAAATAATATTCAAGAGCTTGGTATTCTAGAATTGATTGACATTTGACGAGAGTTGGTTTTTCTAAAAGTGTTGTTGATCCAAATCTTTATATCAAGGTTGTAAAAGGTGAGTTGGTGATAGTGCTACTATATGTTGATGATTTTTTCCTGGCTAGTGTAGAGCATATTATTGCTCAGTGTAAAAGGGAGTTGGCCTCTAAATTTGACATGAAGGATCTTGGCTTGATGAATTACTTTTTGGGGTTATAATTCTGACAAAACCCTAGTGAAATACTTCTTGGAAAAGTAAAATATGTCATTAAGATCCTTTAGAAGTTTGGCATGATGAAGTGCAAGTCTATGGAAACTCCTATGGTGATGAACCAGATAAAGATGATAGATTATGAGTCTGAACAGGTGGATTTTTCCATGTATCGAAAGTTGATTGGATCATTGATGTATTTCATAAATATCAGGCCATATATTTGCTTTGCGGTAAACACCTTGAGTTAGTTCCAGATGGAATCGAGACATGAGAATTGGATTGAAAAAAATCATATATTAATATATTTGTGTGGTTTTTGTTACTATTTTTTGAGATATGCTTCGAATGGTGAGATACATACTCTAATTGGGCAAGGACTGTGGATGATAGGAAGAACACATCTGATGCATGTTTTATTTTGGGTTCTGTTATGATATCCTGGATGAGTATGAAGTATACTTTTGTTGTACTCAGTACTATAGAAGGAAATTATATTGCAACTTTTTTGGCATGATGTGAGGGAGTATGGATTCGAAAGCTACTCTCTAGATTGTTTGATCATATGTTGTACAGACTATGTTGTTCTCTGACAATAAAAATTGTGTGAAGTTGATAGAAAATCCAATGTTTCATGATAATACAAAGCATATTGAGATCGGGTACCACTACATTCGTGATTTGGTAAAAAATGGAGAAGTGAGGTTCCAATATATCTCCTCTAATGAGTATATGACTGAAATTCTCATGAAGCCTCTGTCTCGGACACAGTTTGTATACAGAGGCCAGCTTAGACTAGTGTATTACTCCTATATCTGTGCAAGGGAGAATTATTGTGACATCAATAGAGGCATGGCTCGAACTGTTGTTAACAACGGGAGCTTGGACAAGACTATTGATGGGTAGACAATAGGGGTATGGCTTGGACTATTGATGATAACAGGAGCATGACCTAGACTATTGGTGAGATAGCATGAGGTACATACATTCTTGAAAGGAATGGTCTCTAAGGCCTGGAAACTTAGGGAGTTGGTGCCTCTTCAACATCATGGCCTAAAGGGGGGATTTTGGATTTGGGACATGGGTTTCCTTAGGGTTTGACCATGGGGAATGGCAACCCTGAACTAGTTAGAGTACCATGAGGCGAGACACCCACTGGATCATGGTGACTAGTTGAGTACGTACCATCTGTTAGAAGAGATAACCTGAGTTGTGGTACATATTGATGATGATCTTGATGTAGGTAAAGGGTATCGACCAAGATAAATATGCTATCAATTATATTTACCTTTTATTTTTGGAAGATCGTGTATACAAAAAACAACTGGATAACCATTATGAATACCTCCCTCACGAAGAGGGAGTGTTGAAGAATGTAGCTATGACCAGTCATCATAATCCCTGATGTATTTATAATACTATGTAAAAAAGTTAAATAAAATTTAAATTAAAAGAAAAAAAAAATGAAATCAACAAAACCACCTAAAATTAAGATCCTTGAAAATAGATCATACTCATGTAAATAACATATTTACCATTAATTACTACCCACCATAATTTAAGAAAGTATTTACATTAAATACGAAATAGGAATAATATGTAAATAAATATACTTATGAAGAGTCATTGCCCACCATTATTTATGTGATTTTCAACACTTTAATGAATACATGAGTAAAAATATAAATATACAAAATTACTAAAATTTAATTTACAAAGAGACGTGATTTAATTTAAAAGACATGTGTGTTGGGTATAAAATAAACTTGCACTTTTAAGTTTTACATACACACTTATCACTTAGATATCTCTCTCTCAAACACATTGTGATATCTACATTAATTTCATCGTTATTAGTTGATTTTTTGAAGTGCTATTGCTTGATGGAGATAAAAGAACTATAATATATATTCACAAGTGATTACCATAGTTCATAAATAAAGTAATTGTATCAATTGTACTCGAAAATAAACATTGGGAATCTAGAAGATTCTCTAAATATTTTGAGACTAAAACACAAATGGAAAAGAAAGTAAGGATGAAGAGAAAGAAAAAAATACAATAGAAGAAATAAAGGATGAAGAACATGATGAGAACAAAGAGCCAAGGCTAACAACAAAGGTTCACAATGAATTTTATAAATCATTTTCTAAAATATTGAAGAAATATCCAAATCCCTCTCATCCTCTCACATGGGGAAGGAAATTCAATTAAAAAGAAATTACGAGATAGAAAGGCCAAAACTCAGGCAAGGGAATGGTTTCAACTAACAAGTGATAGCTATGTTATGTTTTTGAACTTTCATTTGTAATCAATTTGTATGAATCTACTTATTTAATTTGCGAAAAGATAACTCTTTAAGGAAAATTCATATTTCTTTTCCCCAATTCTTAGAAAGGAAAAACGAAAATATAAAAATAATTGATTATATAACTCAAACATTTCATTTTTGGGGTAGTTTATTCTTTTAGCTTGGTATTTTATTTTTGGGCCAAATTATCGTGATGTGGATAGTCTTAGAATATGCCAAATCTCAAGTGGAAAAAATTGATGATCAAAGTTCTCATCCATTTTATAAAACTATGATTTATTAAAATTATTGTGAGATTTGAAAAAGAGAAGTTAAATATTCCATGATTTAAAGGTTTTCTTATTTGTTATTATTTTAATTGGGTGATACAAGTTTTATTGAAATTTCAATTTTGGACTAATGAAATTTTTGTTGTTAATACTTAAATGGATACTTGACTACAATTTAAAATTAAGAATTTTTTTATTTTTATTTTTAAAATTAAAAATAAATATAAATATAATAAGAAGTGTGTAATATTAAAGTTCTTCTCCTCTAACTCACCTAAAAAAATTGTCTATTTTCTTATTAAATAATTAATTTGTCTATTTTCTTATTAAATAATTAATGTAAGATAATATAGTATGAAAATTTAAATTGATAAAAAACAATTAAAATTAAAAAAAGGAAAAAATAATATTTAATTAAAAGATGTGTAATTCTTTCATTATGCAAACTCTAATAAACACATGTCCTTTTTAAAATAAAAAATAAAATACTCAAAATGAAAAATAAAAATCATTTATAATAAAAACAAAAACAAAAAAAAGTTAATTTTAATTACAAAACAAAAATAGGTTAATTTTAATTACAAATTTTATAAACATCAATAAATTCCATGAGTTGATATGATCTACAAAACTAATTTTTCCATAGTTGAGTTTTGTCAGATCATGGTAGGGTTTAGCACACAAAATAAATAAATAAGACAAAAAAAAAGAGAGCAAGGCCATGAAAATATAAAGTAAAGAGAGGTTAGAAAACAAAAATGATGACTGCAAGGAATAATTTTTAGTTCTTCTTACAATTCCAAATTTGGAATTCAAAGATTCTTAAGTTTGACATGTGTAATATATGTATGTTTTGTCATTTTTAAGGAAAGAAAAGACAACAAATTTCTATTAGATGAAAATATGTTTACATAATCATGCATATAACATATTTGATACAATAACCCCCATATTTATGAATGAAATCAAAATGTGAGGCACACAGGAACCTTAAAGAAACTTTGCAAGGAATACCATATATATTCCAAACAATGAGAAACCACTCATCAATCTTGCAACAAAGGAAAATACTTTCATTAGTGGAAATTTCAGCGTAAAAGTAGCCTCCTAAGGAAAAATAATAAAATAATAGTTAAAATAGTAAAATAAGTGTTTTAAATTTTGGAGGGAAAGAACAAAACTACTTTTTTTACTTGTATTTTTTGCTTATTTCCTTATCGGTTTACCAAAATTTCAAGTGTAGACACTCGTTGAATGTGGAATTAAATTCCACATCCAACGAGTACCCATTATGCATACTTTTGAGAAGACCCACATTGATAAGAATTTAGTATACATTAAAAAAGTGTGTTCTATGCACTTTTTTATGTATCTTCATTTTTTATCAATGTGGGTCTTATCAAAATTATGAATAATGGGTACTCGTTGGATGTGAAATTTAATTCCGCATCCAACGAGTGTCTACACTTGAAATTTGGGTAAACCGATAAGGAGATAAGCTAAAAATACAAGTAAAAAAGTAGTTTTTCTTCTTTTCCCTCCAAAATATTTACATGTACCTCCTTTTAAATTTAAAGTATTTTGATTGTTTGCATATTATGACATGAATATTTCATAGGCACTTTTAGGCTGAAATTTCCTTTAATGGATCGAAAAGAACATAATATCGCTGGAAGATACGCTGACTGGAAAGAAAATCCTAGAGATGCTTCGACATGCATGAAAAAAACCAGGCATGTAGGCTTGCAGGAAATAACCTCATTACAACGCAGGTTAAAAAAACATGATAAAGAAGCATTAAGGGAAAAAAAACCCTGAAGGCCTGCCATTGAAACCCCGAAGGGTTAAACTGCAGGGTGAAACCTTGAACGGAGCAGGGGGAGTGTTCCTGAAGACCTACCATCGAAACCCAGAAGGGAAAATCTACAGGGTGAAACCTTGAATGGAGCAGGGGAGTGTCCCCGATGGCTGCATTTCCCAATAACGAAAGCATCTCTAACAATGTCACCAGAACATTGACCGAAGAGAACGACATCCTTGACCACAAAGTATAAAACTGCCAAACAAAAACAGTTATGTTGGGCATAGGGAAAACCACAACCACCTCATCTCCAACGAAACCAGGTGAACCAATAGGAAGGACCCTACGAACGATGAGAGAAACCAGGTTGCTACTAACCTCAAGCATATCATTAGAAGAGAAACCATATGCGTCCAAATGCACACCATCCACCGTCAAGTGAACCACGAAAACACACCACTGAGTCACTTGCAAAAAAACACTATGACAAGAGGACAAGGGGAGGCACAAAAAAATAGGGGCGAGGGAAGTTAGGGTTTTCCACCTCTTCCCCAGACCCAAATATCCATCCTTCCGAAAACCCCGAACAAATCAACATAAGAGAAAAACTTGACATCCAAAAAATAATTCCCTCCATTACATAGTGAAACTCGTAACCTCACCACAAATTCATCTGCAGATAAACACCATGACAAGAGGGTAAGTGGATGCATGAATAACATCGACGAAGACAACGAGGGTTTCACCGCCTCCCATCTGTATGTTCAGTCTATCTCAGTGCATTTCCTGGTAAGGGATGAGGTGCCATATTATGACAACTAGCTCAATCAGTGGTGGAAGTCAAATCCCTAATAATAACTTACTAGCAGTATATTATATATAGTATTTATATAAAGATCTTGCTTTTGATCTGATAAAAGTTCAGCATTTAATATTTACCAATTTTATTTTTTAGGCATAGTTAATCTTCAAAATATTCCACCTAGAACAATTTTACACTAGCCTAGATTTATCTTAAGTCAAGATCTATTAAGTTTTGTAAAACATTTCATTCTCAACTATTTATATATTATGTATGGTTAAAAAAAACCATGTCTATATTATGTAAATCAATTGTAAAAATTAAATTATGATCATTCAAAACATATCAATTAGTTGTGTTATTTTTCATTTTGGCACTTTCCTAGGGATATTTTTCTACTAGATTTGTATGAGATACACTGAAGATTTGTTGGAATTGCAAGTTTAAGCTCTGTAGTCTACACATTCCAAGTGTCCAGGAGGATTTCAAGGTGTTGAATCTATTCATCCATTATATATATATACATACACCTTAACCATAAATCTATTAAGTATTGAGAACCGTCAAACCTTTCAAAATATAAACATTTTTTTTCAAAAAAAATTTATACCTTAAAAAAACTAATGTAAATATATATTAATTTATAAAACAATTACATGAAATATCATCCATGTAAACATAAAAACACTTACATTTTTTAATAGACCAAGAACTAATAAGAGTGAAATATGCACCTTTGGAGTGCGAGGTTTTGTTTACAAACTAATAGGAGTGAAATTTACACCTTTGGAGTGTGAGGTTTTGTTTACACCATGGGGGCTTCATTCAATGAACCTCTAACATATCATCATAGTATATTAAAAAATACTCTTAATTTGAGTACATATTGGAAAATACCTCTAAAAGTCACATTATTTAACCTCTTACCAATATGAACCCAATACACCTCAATTTAAAATTCCCTACTTTCATAATATATTGTAGGTATCCATTTTTTCATTAATATTTTTATATCTTTTTATATTTTTCATTAACATTGAGCTTCATTTTTTATATATGCGAATATACCCTTTACTCTTATATATCCTCCAATATATTATGTCATTTTTTCCTCATTATATATCCCTCAATATAAACCCACATGCTATGATATTGCTTTGAAACTTAAATACTTATAATTTACACAAACCAACATACAAAATTTTTTTAGAGTATAAAGTTTTATTTAAACAAACCAAAATAAAAATATATTTATACATTTATAAGGGTTTAAAGTATAAAATAGAAAGTTTGTCATACATTGGATTTGTTTGCACCCATCACATGAAAGCACGTATACATACAACATGATGGACTAGGAGTTTTTCTTTCTTATGTAAATAATATACTTATACAATTTTGATGAGTTAAGAGGTTTCATATATAAGAATTTAAACTAGCAATTGCACCAGATGTTGCAAAGGAAACGCCGTAAGTAGATAACATAATATGGAACTTGCATTTGATAACATAATATGGAAATTGTGTTTCACGTGCTGCGACTGCAAGTAATTTACTGTGTCGACACTGTGAAGTTATTACGGTGCTTCATTTGTTATTCTATGCTCATCCAAGGACAATATATTGATTCCACTGGATGTGGTTTGTGTCTAGTGGATCTTAATTATCCATCTCATTAATTTTGTGGTTTATCTTTATCCATTATACTATAGTATCATGGAGTTTTGTTTTTATTTTCCCATTGTCTCACCTTTTCCTCTCCGTTCTATGCTCTCATTCACAAACGTTGATTTCAAAAACACACGGTACCTAACCACAACAATAAACAATAACATACATTCTATAAAAATAACATGTGGTTTGTGTCTAGTGGATCTTAATTATCCATCTCATTAATTTTGTGGTTTATCTTTATCCATTCTACTATAGTATCATGGATTTTTGTTTTTATTTTCCCATCATCTCACCTTTTCCTCTCCGTTCTATGCTCTCATTCACAAACGTTGATTTCACAAACACACGGTACCTCACCACAGCAATAAACAATAACATACATTCTATAAAAATAACAATTACTTAGGATTTTCAATAAATCCTGTTCTGGTTAAAAAAAATTAACCCAGATTACGGATCCTCTTAAAATTTTGTTCTGGTTTAAAAGATCATAGTTACAGTGAAAGAATTAGAAAATGCCAATACATGGAAAAAATCCCCCATATAGGGAGGAAGTATATGGATATGGTTGTGCAGTGGAACTGCGTTCTTGATCACAGATAGACATGCCTTTCTTCTCCAATAGAGAAAAGACGTGACAATTGCTCCACCTCCAGAGGTTGATGTTGCTAAGGTTGAAGCAAACAGAAGGAAGATAAAATGGGATAGTAAATTACAGACCAAAGCCAATACTGACCTTGGAGAACGTTCTTTGTCTCATGATAATGCGGTGGGGGAGAAAGAAATAAAATCACCCTTACAGAAAACTATGAGTACAATGTGCCATCAATGCCAAAGAAACGAGAAAGGAAGAGTGGTCTAGTGCTCCATATGCACAAAGCATTACTGTGTTTGCTGCAATGAAAAGTGGTACCCTGTTCTCTCTCGGAGGAGATTGTGATGTTTACACAGATAAAGAATTTATTTTTGCACAAACCCAATTTCATTTTGCACTTTTATTAAAAACATAATTATTTTCTAACTATTATTTATAGCTCTTCGCAAGTCTGGTGATGGAAAGAGATATAAACAAAGAATTTTCAGTATTTTCTCCATGGTAATCATATAGTGAGGTCGGACTCAAGGCAACAACACAAATTTGGAATTTAGATGTGTCAATCATAACATATGCTAGATTAAAATCTTTCTTGGAAATCATAATATAATTTTAGGATCACTATCTGTTCAACAATTAAATCGTGGTTCATCATCGATATATAATCGTGATAACCTCCATGATAATGTTATCTTGATTCATCTGCGACACACCAGTATTCACACAGCATGAGAGTGCCCTGCTCTTCCAAACTGTATAACACCAAAAGTACCTAAAAAAATTAGATCTTATGGGAACAAACATAAAAGAAATGCCAAATGAAATTGGATACTTGGGGGATTTGGAGGCTCTGGAAATAGGGAGCCCTTTGCTGCACAGTCTACCACCTTCAGTCGGTCAGTTGAAGATCTTAAAGGAATTGAGGCTCGAGAATTGCAGTGAACGAAGACGGTTTAACGTTTTATCGCGACCTATACCTCCTTGAGTTGGAGAGTATTTTGAACGCCGTTGCAAACATTATATGGATATGGTTGTGCAGTGGAACTGCGTTCTTGATCACAGATAGACATGCCTTTCTTCTCCAATAGAGAAAAGACGTGACAATTGCTCCACCTCCAGAGGTTTATGTTGCTAAGGTTGAAGCAAACAGAAGGAAGATAAAATGGGATAGTAAATTACAGACCAAAGCCAATACTGACCTTGGAGAACGTTCTTTGTCTCATGATAATGCGGTGGGGGAGAAAGAAATAAAATCACCCTTACCGAAAACTATGAGTACAATGTGCTTTCAATGCCAAAGAAATGACAAAGGAAGAGTGGTCTAGTGCTCCAGATGCACAAAGCGTTACTGTGTTTGCTGCATTGAAAAGTGGTACCCTGTTCTCTCTCGGTGGAGATTGCGATGTTTACAGAGATAAAGAATTTCTTTTTGCACAAACCCAATTTCATTTTTCACTTTTATTAGAAACATAATTATTTTCTAACTATTATTTATAGCTCTTCAAGTCTAAATATGGAAAGAGAGATACAACAAAGGGGCTTTGGTGGATTGAAGTATGTTCAATCCTCTTTATAAAACATTCCAAGGGTTGTGAACAAATGTTACTTTCCTCTACGACATCATTTACCAAAATTCTATGGGGTCTCAACCATCAATGGATTGGAAATCTACAACCATTTTGCCAGAGAGAGGACTCAAGTAACTCAATTGTTTTACAGAGTGACACAAGGTAAGATCAAGGCACTGAAACCTCCATAGATGTTCTTGTGGAGGAATACCTCAATCAGATAACCTCCATGATAATGTTATCTTGATTCATCCGCTACACGCCAGTATTCACATAGCATGAGAGTGCCCTGCTCTTCCAAACTGTATAACACCAAAAGTACCTAAAAAAATTAGATCTTAGGGGAACAAACATAAAAGAAATGCCAAATGAAATTGGATACTTGTGGGATTTGGAGGTTCTGGAAATAGGGAGCCCTTTGCTGCACAGTCTACCACCTTCAGTCGGTCAGTTGAAGATCTTAAAGGAATTGAGGCTCGAGAATTGCAGTGAATTGAAACATTTGCCGGTGATTGTTCGACTGTTGACTCAATTGACGGAGTTGAGAGTATTGAATTGCCCGTTGCAAAAATTATGTTCAATCCTCTTTATAAAAAATTCTAAGGGTTGTGAACAAATGTTACTTTCCTCTACGACATCATTTACCAAAATTCTATGGGGTCTCAACCATCAATGGATTGGAAATCTACAACCATTTTTCCAGAGAGAGGACTCAAGTAACTCAATTGTTTTGCAGAGTGACACAAGGTAAGATCAAGGCACTGCAACCTCCATAGATGTTCTTGTGGAGGAATACCTCAATCAGATAACCTCCATGATAATGTTATCTTGATTCATCTGCTACACGCCAATATTCACACAGCATGAGAGTGCCCTGTTCTTCCAAACTGTATAACACCAAAAGTACCTAAAAAAATTAGATCTTAGGGGAACAAACATAAAAGAAATGCCAAATGAAATTGGATACTTGGGGGATTTGGAGGTTCTGGAAATAGGGAGCCCTTTGCTGCACAGTCTACCACCTTCAGTCGGTCAGTTGAAGATCTTAAAGGAATTGAGGCTCGAGAATTGCAATGAATTGAAACATTTGCCAGTGACTGTTCGACTGTTGACTCAATTGACGGAGTTGAGAGTATTGAATTGCCCGTTGCAAACATTAAGAACATGGAATGATTTGGAATCATCCAATGACAACTGCATGCCTCAGCTGCAAGTCTTGGAACTGTACAACATGAAATTATCAGAGGTATCATTTGCTACAGGTGTTTGCCCCATCCTTCAATATTTCTCCCTCCGGTTTTGCAATCATATAGTGGAGGTCGAGACATTGCCAAATGCACTAATAAAACTGGAATTGACTAATTGTTCTACTGCTAGATTTCTTGTCATTCAATTTGGCAGAATTCTTCTCAATTCAACCCAAATGCCCCTTCTCCTGTGAAAACTCATTGAAATATCCCTCAAACCATCATGAACATACCTGAAACTCTCTGAAAAACCTTTTTCAAGTTGGCCCTCGCAATTTCAGCTGCGTTTTCTGTATTGCGGGGCCTCCGACCCCATTGCTTGCACCAGAATCGATCCTGGGCCACCTCATATGAAAGCCCTGCCATTACAGGTTGAGTCTCATGTGCAGCTGCTGAGACCCACCCGACCTCCAATCAGGGAAACCAACTCCCACAGGGACACCCTGTTGCAAAACAGCTCACCAAGGTCGAACCCACAGTAAAACACATGGCTCTTATAAACAAAAAACAGAGGATTGCCTGCAAGACTGGGAGAGGAGGGGATATAGCAATGGCCATACAAGGGTACGAAAAGAGGCACCTTTTTCAAGTTGGCCCTCGCAATTTCAGCTGTGTTTTCTGTATTGCGGGGCCTCCGACCCCATTGCTTGCACCAGAATCGATCCTGGGCCACCTCATATGAAAGCCCTGCCATTGCAGGTTGAGTCTCATGCGCAGCTGCTAAAACCCACCCGACCTCCAATCAAGGAAACCAACTCCCACAGGGATACCCTGTTGCAAAATAGCCCTTAAATCTGGAGGAAAAGTGAAGCCAAAAGTAGCTTCAATTCTCACGAATTCTTCATCTGAGAGGCCTTTCTCCCGTGAAAAATCATTGAACTATCCCTCAAACCATCATGAACAGACCTGAAACTCTCTGAAAAATCCAAGGGCTCATGGGTGTCGGAAGTTTCCCTCTCAAAGAAATCACCAAGGTCGAACCCACAGCAAAACACATTGCTCTTATAAACAAAAAACAGAGGATTGCCTGCAAGACTGAGAGAGGAGGGGATATAGCAATGGCCATACAAGGGTACGAAAAGAGGCACCTTTTTCAAGTTGGCCCTCGTAATTTCAACTGCGTTTTCTGTATTGCGGGGCCTCCGACCCCATTTCTTGCACCAGAATCGATCCTAGGACACCTCATATGAAAGCCCTGCCATTGCAAGTTGAATCTCATGCGTAGCTGCTGAGACCCACCCGACCTCCAATCAGGGAAACCAACTCCCATAGGGACACCCTGTTGTAAAACAGCTCACCAAGGTCGAACCCACAGCAAAACACATGGCTCTTATAAACAAAAAACAGAGGATTGCCTGCAAGACTGGGAGAGGAGGGGATATAGCAATGGCCATACAAGGGTACGAAAAGAGGCACCTTTTTCAAGTTGGCCCTCGCAATTTCAGCTGCGTTTTCTGTATTGCGGGGCCTCCGACCCCATTTCTTGCACCAGAATCGATCTTGCACCAGAATCGATCTTGGGCCACCTCATATGAAAGCCCTGCCATTGCAGGTTGAGTCTCATGCGGAGCTGCTGAGACCCACCCGACCTCCAATCAGGGAAACCAACTCCCACAGGGACACCCTGTTGCAAAACATCCCTTAAATCTGGATGAAAAGTGAAGCCAAAATTAGCTTCAATTCTCATGAATTCTTCATCTGAGAGGCCTTTCTCAATGGGGGCTTTGTGCTTCATGTTCAGATGCTGAATAGCCTTCCCTGCAAAAACAGAAAAGGAATCCAGTCCATTCCCCTTCCCTTCCTTCACATTGAGGTCGCCACCATCTTCCCCCGATATGAGGTAATCCACCTTCACCACCACGTTTTCCACCTGCAGCAGGCACCAAAGCATTACACATATATGAAAAAAAAACTACTACCAATGATTTCAGCAACAATGAGGCGCAAAGATTGTACCAATTGCATTTTCCAGCAGCAATGAGGCACAGGCGTTGCTTCTCTGAAATCCCAGAAGCTTCTCTGAAATCCGAGAATGTCCAGTCGCTCAATGCTCTACCTTCTACATTTTCTCTTTTCATTTTCTATATTTCATAACTGCATTGTAAACTAACTTTTCTATCTAAGGGTTGAAAATGTTTCAATCGTCTAACATATAATCTAAGGGTTTCACATTATGACACGATGCACATCAGCAAAGTTGTTTTCAAATAATAACGCCTTACGGCGTAATTACATGGGTAAGGTTTGCTTCTCATATGGTGAGTTTTTTTACGATTTAAAATATATCGTTTTACTTAGGTTTCACAAACGAAAATCCAAAAACATTTGGAAATGTAAATTTGCCTTTAAATGGTTTGAATTTGTTTCTCTTAATTACATAAATATTTGAAATTTACTAAATTATTATTTGAGTGACATTTTTTTTATAATTTAAAATATATATTTTCATATAAATGAATCTAATACTTTCAAAAATATTCATATATTGTATATTTTAGTTATTTTTTTAGAGTGTTGATAATTATTTTTCTGAAATATTTATTTATTTTAGAACGAAATCAACATTTATTGTGGCTTGGTTTTCTTTGAATAATAATAATAAGTCAGTTCTTTAGAAGTCAACATTCACTATGCATTAAGTGATAACAACCAGAAATAATTGTCATAACTGACTGCTAGTTTGACAAATAAATTTTCCCATCATATAATTACAGAAACAAAATTGGATACGTACCAATATAAGAGCCGTTAAAAGTAGGTAAAATTATCCAACGATGACCATCTAATATATCAACCCCGCATGGACGTTTACAGAGATAAATCAATATAGACACGATCATCTTCGCTTTCAGAAATAGTCCGGTCAACTATATATTGAATTTGCACCAAACCAACAATGCGGTTAGACAAAATTGAATTTTAAAGACCAATTCTTGGCTTTATCAGTCAAACAAATTATTCTATAACTGTTTATAACCATTTTTAAGATACATATCAGCTTCTGAAAATATGGAAATATGTAAATATTTGACTTCTATTTGTGTATTCAGTTTGGCAACGGTTACTCACTCAAATCGCTTATGGGAATGTTACTGACTCTATTGGCTTATTAGTCACGTTGTGTTTAAAAAAATCAAAGTACAGATAAATTTATAAACAAGTATTAGTTACGTTGCATTAAAGTACTGTTAAATTTATAAGAGAAATATTTTATTATTGTAAAAGAGACCAGGGTAGTGATAACGCCGTTCTAGGGTCCCGATGCAACAATGACTTAGTACTTGCAAGATCGTTTGCATATCAATTCAACTAAAGTAGCAAGTTAAATTATAATTTAGATAATTTTAAGTTGTTAGTTGGGAATATAATTTATTTTCATTTACATTCACCCATATTCAATTTCCAAAAATTCCATCTAACAACTTATAAGTTATTAATATATTTAATTTACCCCAATCACTTTAACATATTATTAATTTCCCCATATATATCTGTTTACCTAAAATCCATAACAACTCCATGGACTCTACGAGTTTTTTTTGTTTTTTTAACAAACCTCTGATTTGTTCCTCATAGAGCTTCATACGGTTATGTATGTTCAAAGGAGTGGAAATTGAGTCTACAACACCTTTTATTTATAATTTTATTAACATAATTCGTCAATGAACAAGTTGATTTTGTTTAACAAGTATTTATTTTTTCATCTGAGTGAAAAATTGAGGAAATTTTATTTATAATTTTATTAATATTATTTTACTAAAACAATTTATCAATGATGCAAATACACTCCCTAAATTATGTTTTAATCTTAATATGGGTTTATTATATACTTTTCTCTCAATATTGATGATAGTAAGTTGTTCAAGAAGTGTTTAATTTTTTTTTTTTAATGTATATTTTCTAATGTATAATTAGAGATCATGGAGGATTAAGTGGGTTTTGAAGTCATAGTAAGTATAATTTAAGTCCACGGGTGTAGAAAATCCCTAACATATAGTTCTGATACCATTGGAAATTATATCAATGGACTCAATCTGATCATGTAATGTACTAAAGCAAGATATTGAATCATTCTACTATATTTGCGGAATATAAAACACGATCGTTCAATCACATGCAAGTAAGAGAAAGAATTAAATCAATACACAACACCAGATATTCTTGGGGAAAGCAACTACTCAAAACCCCTCCATATTTATTGTATAATCAACCAAGCAATCATGAAACAATACAATGTATTTTTTATCACCACAACCGCATACACTCTACCAATTGCTTCACATTGATCTAGGCAAAATTGGACAAACACATAGCCAATTATCAGCCTACCCTCAACCTACCGTGCTTACACAATCCCTAGAGAATTAAAACCCTATTAAATAGGAAATTAAGCCTTCCTTGATTGCGCAATTCATCATGGGCTTCCTAGGGTTTTATAACTACACGTGGGCAATTTGCCTAAAATACAACTGATAGTTTACTAGCCTTGAACCTTTGTCTCAACTAGGTACCCACCAGAATTAGCATGCATGCAACTATAAATAGTGAATCATCAGTTACTTGGTAGATCACTATTGGTGAATTAAATCTATTTTAATTCACTTGATCTTCCACTAGCTCATCAAATAGTTAGAACCAGTTAAGCTGATTTTAACTCAATTATTGTGAGTTAATTGATCCCACCCACACTGCACTAGTGCTACAACTGCAACTGGACGCTGTTAATAATAGAATCACTCTACATGCATATCCTTAGACCCTCAACTCGGAATTATTGAGCTAACTAAGTCTATCGCACTTAGTTAACTATTACAGGTTGTTATGAGATAAGATTACAATTTATTTTCCAATTTATTTAATAAATTGGTTGCACACTAGTGTATCACTACGACCCATCATTGTGTGACCTATGATCCCACACCAGTGTGTGTGTTGTTTCTGGATTCCAATTTCACTTTTCCTTGTTGCAAGTTTCAATGCTCTGTCTCAACAAGAAAGGGATTATCTGCTACCCCAATCTGGTACCTTTGGAATGCTCTTGCATGCAACACTTCCTAGTGTTGTTCGCACATGCAACTCTCCTGAAACTGAATAGCCTCCAACTATTGAATTAGTATAATGCATCTGTCATCAGAGTCTTCTGCCTGCTGCTAGCTGCTGAAGATGTTTATTGGAATCTCTACGCTATTGACATCTACATCCATGCACTCTGCATTGCTGCCAAATCTGATCTGTGCTCCAGTATCTGACACCTGTCACTATGATCTTCCAAACATCTAACTGGATCAATCTAACTGATCCTCCCTTCTACTATTGTACTATAGGCTCCTCATAGCCAGGTTCGATCCATGAGACACACCATCTCAATGGACCTTGCCCAGATTTATTCTTGGGATCAATTATGCACATCACCCCACCTCACACTTGGAGGTATAGCTGCATGTACTCCCTTTTCCCATCTAGCTCGAAATTTCCCCCTCCTGGAATTCTCTGTTTGCTTCACCTTGTAGATCCACCTAGATCCAACCATTGACTTCCCCACTAGTCTTGTGACCACTTCCCATGCATTGTTTCTGATAATGGAGTCACACTCCTAAACCATGGCATCAACCCATGTTGGTTGTGGCACTGCTTCCTCAAAAGAGGATGGTTCTGTCACAACACACTCGCTCATAAGAGCCATGTATCCAGTGTACCTGTCTTGGGACCTTCTCTGCCTGCACTATGATGTAGGTGCTCCTACATGCTCTGTCGCATCTAGCATCAAATTTTTAGCCTCTCTGATGCGCTTCCTACCATTTCTGGTGGATGGCTCTGCATGAGTGGTTTCTGCCACTCCATGATCCTCATCTTGTGGTTGCTCCACATCTTGAGGTTCATCCTTTGGAACTAAGAGTTCCTCATCTGCATGCAAGTAAAGCTCCCTCTCAAGGGACAATCCCATGGATTTCTCCTCATCAAATCTAACATCTCTCCTGAAAATTGTCATCCTGTTAGCTGGCAAATACATCTGATAGTTGTGGGGAGTATCAATGTACCCCACAAATATCCCAACCTCTGTTGTTGGTTTAGGCTTCTTCCTAGCATCTTTGGTCACATGGAAATAGACATATGAGCCAAAAATTTTAAAATATGAAACATTTGGTTCCTTACCTAAAAAAGTCTCCTTTGGTGTACTCATGCCAAGTATTCGATGAGGACTCTATTTCTATACAAATACCGATCTGTTGCATGTCTCTGCCCACAAATGCAACATCAGGCCCTGATCATGTAACATAGCTTGTGTTGCTCCCACAATTGATCTATTCTTTCTTTCTGCAACCCCATTTTGTTGTGGGTTATGAGTTGCAATCAATTCTCTCTGAAATCCTTCTTTGGCACAGAAGTTCTTGAATTCATTAGAGATATACTCACCACCATTTTTGCTCCTTAGAGCCTTCACCTTCTTCCATGTATCTTTCTCTAACAGTGCTTTGAACTCACAAAACTTAGAGAACACCTGATCTTTCTTATACAGAAAGAAGATCCAACACTTTCTAGAAAAATCATCAACAAAAATCACATAATACATGTGTTTTTTTGTGGAAGGCATAGAGAATGGTCCACACGCATCTGATTGAACTCTCTCAAGGATTGCCACTGCTCGGTTCTCCTTGTCATGAAAGGTGGCCTTAGTATACTTCCACATGGTACATCCCTTGCATGTGTCTATCTGCACAAGAGTACCCTTTGGAATACATGTACAAATATGTTGCATTATCCTCAAATCATTGTGTTGTAGATGGCCCAATCTCCTATGCCATAACTCACCTATATCCCAGCTCACCACCTTCCCTGCTTTACTGCTCAATGTTACACAACCATCTACATCAAGTTTGTAGAGTTTCTTCACATGAACCCCAATCTTCTTTACCTGTGTTGTGGCTGTGTGACAAAGGAACACCTTTCCTTCACTGAAAACCACATCATATCCAAGATCATCTAAAATAGAAACTAAAACTAAATTCGTTTTCAAGCCTGGTACATGCATTACATATTTTAATATGCAAGGTTTACTTGACTGTCTCTGGAAAGTAACGATACCAATCTCGGTAGCGTTATACCTCTCGTCATCACCCATCTCGATGTGCATCTGAAGATCCTTCTCCTCCAAGCTACTAAAGAGTTATTTGTTTCTCTTCATGTGAAAAGATTTTCTACTATCCAAGTACCACATATATCCCATCATAATTTATGCCATGCATCCGATGATAGAGAATTCCAACTCAAATTGTGAGGCCAAAGCTTCACCCACTTCAGCTCCTGGAGCCTTCTTGTTGTTCTTCTTCTTTTGTGGACTATTTGTGGCATAGTGTCCATGATCATGATAGTGAAAACATTTTATCTTTGACATGTCACGCTTCTTGCCTTCATTTCTAGTCTCGGATTTGGAACAGAAATTATTTCCTTTCCCCTTCTTTGCCTTACCAATCAAGGCACAGTTTTCCTCATCATCAGTCTTGGATGGGGATCCACTGATGGTATTCTGCCGAAACTCTTCTTGTACCAAATCTGACCATAGTCGCTCCCAATATGGTAACTCCTCCCTCCCATTCATAGAGTCCTGGTAACTATGCCAACTCTTGGGAAGGCCTAGAAGTGCTAGGCTCACCAAGTCATCATTAGCTATAGTAATCCCAACACTTCCAAGCTCATCTCAACATTGAGTGAACTTGGTCAAGTATTTCTGGATTGTGTCGCCCTCCTCCATTTTGATTTTCCTGAGCTTTTCCTTCAGTGCCAATTTTATGTGGTCATTGCTGCTTTGAAACATACCTGTCAAGGCCTTCCACATAGTATATGGATTTACCTTTCCATGCAGACTCAAGACAATATGATCTTGAACTCCCTCTAACAAGATCCTCCTTGCCTTTACTACCTTCGATGCATCAAGAAGTTTGGCATCTGCTGCTGCAGGCTTGGGAATATCATTATCTATGAATTCCTGGGAAGACCTTGCTCTTCAATTGTATTTCCCTTTGTATACCTTGACCTGAAATTGCTTAACCCATTGTCCTCTAACACTGCCTCCATCCTGTCCTTCCATGCAATATAATTCAAACTGCCCTCGAGTGCATATTCGAGTCTCAAGCCATTGAAAGACATATTGATCTCCTTCTAGCTCTAAAGAAAGTATCTGCAAATTTGAATATTGTTCAACACAAACTCAATTTCTTCTCCACTATTGCAATTCATGGCGCTCTAATACCATGCATAAAATCTCTAACATAGCTCTGATACCATGTATAAAATATCTAGCATAGCTATAATACCATGTAGAAATTATATCAATGGACTCAGCCCGATCATGCAATGTACTAAAGAAAGATACTGAATCCTTCTACTATATTTGTGAAATATAAAACATGATTGCTCAATCACATGCAAGTAAGAGAAAGAAGTAAATCACAACACCAGATATTCCTAGGGAAAGCAACTACTCAAAACCCCCCCATCTTTATTGTATAATCAACCAAGGAATTATGAAACAATACAATGTATTTGTGGTCACCACAACCTCATACACTCTACCAATTGCGTCACACTGATCTAGGCAAAATTGGACAAACGCACTATGTCAATTATCATCCTACCCTGCTTATGCAATCCCTAGAGATTTAAACCTTATTAAATAGGAAATTGAGCCTTCATTGATTGCGAAATTCATCGTGGGCTTCCCATGGTATTATAACTGCACGTGGGTAGTTTTCCTAAAATAAAATTGATAGTTTACTAGCCTTGAACCTTTTTCTCAACTGGGTATCCACCAGAATTAACATGCAGCTATAAATAGTGAATCATCAGTTACTTGGTAGATCGCTACTAGTGAATTAAATCTATTTTAATTCACTTGATATTCCACTAGCTCATCAAATAGTTATAACTAGTTAAACTGATTTTAACTCAATTATTAAGAGTTAATTGATCCCATCGACACTACACTAGTGCTACAACTGCAACTAGACCCTGTTAATAATAGAATCACTCTACATGCCTATCCTTATACCCTCAACTCGAAATTATTTAGCTAACCAAGTTTATCACACTTAGTTAACTATTACAAGTTGTTATGAGATAAGATTATAATTAATTTTCCAATTTATTTCATAAATTGGTTTCACACTAATGTATCGATAGGACCCATCACTGTGTGACCTGTGATCCCACACTAGTGTGTTGTTGTTTCTGGATGCCAATTTCACTATTTCTTGTTGCAAATTTCAACAACAGGGTAGGTGTGCAGTGCTAGGGTTTGTATTTGGGAATTTATGGTAATAATAATAACTATTTTCTATAAGGATTGAAATTGAAAAATCTAATTATTAAGGAAATTAAATGAATATTATAAGTCTGAGTATTATACTAAGTTTATTTCAAATAGTTTTAGATGTTAACAATGTTTTTTTTTTCTAAGTAACACTAAATCTATTAATATTTAACATAATAATACAGAACTGCCTCTGTCTCAGCTGAGGAAGCCTGAGCCCAGGGCTTGACTGCCATGAAAATTCATAGTTTGGACTGCCCACTATGGGGAAACTAGTCCCATAAACTTAAGATTCGTCGCCCTCAAAAGGGAAACCGGCGTTACATCCAAACTGTTTGTCAAAAACACCAAAAATATAGCATACCACTCTGCAAGAAAAGGGTGAAAAAACAAGAAAACCAGAGAAAGCATAAAGAACTTGCACATGAAGAACAAAAACCTTTGGGGTATCTTCTTGCTACTGTGCATCAGTGGAGGAGGGCGGCTCTTCAATAATTTTGCATCCAAACTCGTCGTTGCTCCCCCCTTCATCAGCCGAGGGTGGCACTTTGTCTTTGTCCACGCCTTCCATGTTCTGGACCTGCATAGAAACGTTCGGGACAAAAACTAACTGGGCCGAGGTATCCTTGGCAAATTCTATGGGAGCGGGGCTAGGATCAGTGGGTCCATGGAAAGCGACAGAGGGACCAGGCATTGCGGATGGAGGTGGCACCATGCGGGAAGATTCTTCACAAACCGTAACCGTGACATGAGCTTTAAGGACCGTTCTTTCAAACAAGCAGTCAAAGGTAAATTTTGCACGTTGAGAGGATTGGCGAAGGGAGGAAGAGGGATGCGGGAGTGGAACGGAGGGAGCTGCAGAAGGGTGGATCGGGGGTGCTTGGGAGAAGATAAAAGGAGACGGAGGATGCACAGAGGGAGGAGCAGGGAGAGGGCCACGAGGTCTGCCCCTGCGACCTCTATATTCCAAAGAATATTTGCAGGGGAACTCTTCCGTCGAAGAATCAGAGGCGGGAGACGACGAAGATCGATGAGCTCTGCCACGATTGGAGCCTCTGCGGCATCGCATGCGATGGCGCAGCCGAGGCATGGCGGAGGGGGAAGGAAGATGAAACGAGCAAAAGAGCAGAGACTGCGAAGGGCCAACAGAGCTATACAGCGAATTTGACAAACAGAATCGACTGTGCGAGTAATGGAATTTCGGGATGGTCTCCAGATAGCATAAAAATTCACACCGGCGGCCTGTCTGCGTTTGAGAACTAGGCTTCGCGTAGGCAGACGGACAAGAAGCACTGTGGAACACAGTAGCAGAGCAGATGGGGCAAACACCATACAAAGAATTCCAATCCATGCCAAGAGCCAAGGTGAAACAGATGAAGAGCGCACTGCAAAGACGATTCCAGAGAGAGCAATTAAGGTGGCATGGGGTGGCGAAATGAATGCCATAGTAAATACAAGCGTGGGAGGCCAGATGGCCTTCCCAAAGGGACTGCCTCGGGAGGCGACGAGTTACGAGAGTCCCATCATGAACTGGAGGCAACCGCATCCGGCGAGATGTTAACAATGTTATCATTGACTTGCATGCTCAAATATAGGTAGATAAAAGATCTAAAGATTATTAAGTGTAAGGCTAGTGATTATCTCAAAAATATCTACATTATGATTAAATAAGACTAATATCCCTAAAGGATAGCTCAATTGATTGAACCAACTTCCTAAGGCATGTTACCAATGAGAAGGCCATAGGTCATATGTTCAAATTCAGAGGAGTCCATTAGGATTTTATATTATGATTGGTGGGTAAGCTACCCCTCATCTAAATAATCTAGGGAAGAGTTTGGATCTTATGAAGTTTTCCGTAGAAATAGAGACTAATTGTAGGTGGTTGATTCCATCATTATAGTAATGAAGATACATGTTGAAGGGGATTAGAAATTTGAAGGGAAAATTTATGTCACTAAGTGGGGATGAAGAGATAGCTAGGTTCAATCATGTGTTTAGGTTGGTGCCATTTTTTATTTTCTTTTAACTTTTTGTTTTTAATTTTTTTTCGAGGCCACATGATGACTTTATTAGGACAAAGCATACAAAATGTGGCCTAGGTGTTAAATGGTAGTTATTTTTTGGAAAAGGTTGTTTTATGCAAGGGGTTCTGGACATTGATGGTTCAATGGATGAGGGAACACTCACATGGAAATAGGTATGTTCCAGGTCGGTGCAGGATAGCAATCCTACTAGAAGGTGGTGTCTCCAACATTCTTAAACTAGGCATTAATGTTGATTAGTTGGTAAATGTGGAGGGCTTCTTTCATGGGTGGTGTATTGCTTGAGCCAATGGATTGATTAATTGACATATGTTATATGTCTAGCATAACATTGACAAGTGAAAATAAAGTCAAAGAAAGAGTATTGATTATATTTGAAAGGGAGAAAAATAGTTAAGACTCTCAGACATCTCAAGTATAGGTCATTTCAAATATGCATTTATAACATTGGCATGAAGTATTATCAATTAGGTGGTTAAAAGGGAAAAACTTGACTTTACACCCATTGTTGCTATTTAGCAAAGGTATGGTAATGTTGCATCACTAACCAATGAGAGAATAATGCTTGTCATTTTAAAAGGGTGGGAATGCCTAACACATTGAGAACATCAATGGCACATTTTAATTTTAAAAAATATGATTCTCTAGGTGATTAGTGTCATCTTGTGAAGTGAGGATGTCACCATGGTGATAAAATTGGCATGAAAGACAACTATGCAAAGTTAAGCAGGAATTATTCTAAACAATTAAATTTATACCAATCCATAAAGTCAAATGTCATCAATTGCATGTGTGATCATCCAAGCCATCATCACACAATACATTATATGAATTAATAATTGAGCATGTAACACTCATTACAACCTTCACAAATTTGTGCAAGGACTAATGCATTCTAATTGGTATATTAGGTGTAACTTGGTTTTATCTATGTATAAAATTCCAAAAACTTATGAAAAATACTTGATACCATGATTTTTGAGAATTTTAGACATCATGAAATCTTGAATGTCAAATACATAAGTAGGGTATCACATGACATGATAAGATTAGAGTTATTTATTACTTCAATTCATATGTTATCTAGCTTCTAACAATTTAATTCTTGTTACTCCTAGTCATAAAAGATGGTGGTTTATTTTTAAAAATAGTACTATTGGTTGGGTTATATGCTTATTAGTGGGGTTGATTTTCTTACCATAATTAACTATAATATGGTGTTTTTGGATAGATGTTGGGAATACATTCAACATTTTTTGAAATGATAAATGTAGACAAGAAAAAAGAGGCAACAAGTATTAAAAGTAGGTGCTAAAGTGGCATAAGAAGTTGGGAGCTAATAGGGATCACTTATGAAATATAAATTTGGAACCTTATCACAAAGAGGACTTTATTACTTTTGATGATGTTAGTATTAAAATGGTTTTTGAATTTTGAAGGGATCAAATGTAGATTGATTAAGTGGAACATGGCACAATGGGGAGGAAATGCACCCAAATTAGGCATTGCATGCCCAAAATAACTTCACGCCTTGGATCCTTATTAGCTCATATTGATCTAGAGTATTAATGTCCCTAATTTGCTAAAATTATTTTTGCACCTAATCCTTGTTGCATGAATAATAATGATCCTTTGTAGCACCATTATTGTTATGAGTGACTAGTGTCATACATCTAATGTTCTAACTCTTCAATGCCCGTGATAGATATACTTGATATCACTTTAATATTTTATCTTTTATAACCCCTCAATAACAACTTAGAGTGCAATGTTAATTCCACGTCATAACTTGGAGGTAGCATGCAAAGGGAAACATGGGTGACCAAATTTTACCATGTCTTCCTAAGATCTATGTCAACGATATAATTTAACCAAATTAATACATGTTGTTTTTGCCCTAAATTTAGAGAATAAGGTAGTGATAAATATTGTTAATTATGCATGACCTTTACCATTATAGATTGACTCCATCGATCATTTGATCCTCCATACATGGATAATTATGTACGATTCATGTATTCTTGTGAATGTTTTATGCACAACTCTTAGTAGTTTGTAGTGATTTCTTTGTATTTTTGCAAGATATAGCTCCATAATCATATTCCGTACATGATCGATAATTATTTAATGGGTTTCCGTATGTGTTGATGGTTCAGTTATTATTATTTCATTTTTCAATTTTGAAACAGCTAAATTTAAACACATAGACATTATAAAACAATTTTATTCAATATTTTATTTATAATTTTGTAATAAATGTCTTTCGGATTAATCACATCATAATGATTTGGTCGACATTTTGAACCATCTAATGTGGCTCATCCTTGGGACAAGGATCGTTCGAAACATCGACCAAATCATTATGATGTGATTAATCCGAAAGGAATTTATCTAAATTATAAATCGTGCAAATTTCCTAGATCTAATATTATCCTATGTTTATGGTACTTTGTGATTTTTATGATTTGATTTTGTAATGGCAAGGGTCATTTTTCATATGAATATAACTGAGTGCTCTAGTGTGTATCTATGTAACCTCCTTATTCGTAATATATAGGCACACTTTTAATGATAAAAAACTTACTAAGATTAAACATACTTAATTATTTGAACTTTAACCATTAGTATTAGAGATTATAATATTTAAATAATTGCTCATTAATATCACTAATAAATGATCATTCTCATCAAATCATGATGTTGTGTTCTACAAATTAATTTTCTATTGACAAAACATGGTGGTGTTGAATACTTGAATGTATTATATTTGCATTGTAAAAAATGATATCAATTAAATTTCCATTATTAAACATTGTGTAATTGATTGATTAAAGTGATTTGAAAACAACATGAGAAATTATACATCTAGTTTGTAAGGGTAATTTTTTGTATGAATAGTGCTAATCACTTGATTATATATTGATTTATCTTCTCATACTTATGTGGAATACTACTAATTGTTAATGGTATTACTCTATATATTGATACCATGGTCACTAGGCATATTGTTTTTAGCATAACCGATGGTTTAAAAGCATATGATTCGCCATGAATAAAGGTTGGCATCTTTTTAATACCAACATTTTGATCAAACATGTTCATTTTGTCGGTTTTCATCAAAACCATCTCCATTACTTGTCATAATTTCTTCATTGTTTATTTGAATTTTATGCTAGTGTACCAATAACAATTCATAAATTGTCTCCCAAATTGACACTATTGCTAAAATACAAAATATTTTAAACTAATAATAATAATGCGTCTGTCCCAAATTGCCACTAGTGCTAAAAGTATCTAAAAATAATAATAAATATGATTGCAAATTGTATCAAAATATATAAATAAAAAATTAGTGGCATCATTAACCTGCCTTTTAATAATAAATATGATTGTAAATAATATCAAATTATATAACTAAATATTTTTAAATAAAATTTAGTAAACCAATTTGATTGCATCAACAAATCCAAATAAGTGAAGAAATAGTTCTGAAAAAGTGTTTGTTGGTTATATTTTTTAAGTGATAAAAATTATAAAAATAGAAAATCCTATATGCAAGTGAGAAGGTCTAAGTCAATTCCCGTGTTAAAAATACGATACCATAAACTTATAATTAAAATATACTTAGAAGATTATGAAAATAGATACAAAATAGCTTAGTGTATGATTCTTATATTAAATATTTCATTATTGTGAATTATTAGACTCACAATAGTCAAAAAATACTATGTCCATTACATCTAGTTTTATTGTTACAAATAGATTCTATGTCCAAGATTGTCTAATATTATTAGGAAAGTATGGTAATATGATTCTTTAAATGTGTTAAATATTCATCACTTATTAATCGTTGAAACATTTTGTCATACAATATGGTTATATGTTATGTTTGGATTGATTAAAAACTATGATGTTGTGAAACATTTTGTCATACAATATGGTTATATGTTATGTTTGGATTGATTAAAAACTATGATGTTGTGTCGTATTATATATTAATTTCATTCACGATTAAACTTAATGATCCACTCTATTTTATGGGATAAAACATGCTACACTTTTAGGCAACTCTATTTCATGGGATAAAACATGCTACATTCTTAGGTAAATTTAATCATAGTGGGCCAATTAATATAATCACTATATATTAAGCAACCATTCAAGGCCTTTGTGATATATCTAATATTAAGCACCATTTTTATTTAAAACTTGGAGTGAAAATATACAAAACCAAACTCACCATTACAATTAATTTCATATTAATCATATAAGAATGATGCCTTATTGTCTATAAATTGTTGCAATGCTATGACACTAAATTTCTTTTCATAGAGGGAATCTACGCAAATGTGGTTTCTAAAGAGAATACACTCACAAACACAAATGAAAAAAAATGGTTAAAAATTTGTTAAGAATGGTAGAAGGTAGGGCTCAAATTTTACATTGTTTTTAAGAGGTGACTCATTGAATCTCTATAATGGAAATTAAATTCATGGTTATATGTATATATATATATATATATATATATATATATATATATATATATATATATATATATATATATATATATATATATATATATAATTCTCACATTATTCTCTAGGAAAAACTCATAAGTCAATTTGGCTTATGCCAAGACACTAAATAACAAAAACCAAACTAAGAATTAAGTGGGCCTAATTGTAACTATTCAAGGTTGTCCCTAATTAGAAACTAAAGAATCATTGTTAATGATGAATTTTTACAACCATCATTTATTGGCTTGGGAAGGTTAAATACCTCAAAGATTGGTATTACTAGAACATGCTAGAGTGAAATACTTCCCATTATGTTCCAAAGGAGGAGACCAAATATCCATGCTTTTATGTCTCTCACAATTCTATTGGATTAGCTTGTGGAAAGGATTTCTATCACCATGGTGTAAGTGTTTTTATTGGTTATGGGAAGGACCATTTGGATCCCTACTCATATTGGTGTGGAACGTGACAGTGGGGGGTGCACCCAATAATATATATAAGAATTTCTATAAATGAGACATTTCCATCTAGATCTTATAAAGAGACATTGTAATTTATAGGCGTATGATCACACTGTAACATATCCCAACCACTATCGACTCATTCCTACCTCTCATGATGCCAAAATTCGTGCCAGAAACCCCTGACACCTTATGACCTGCAAAATCCTTTTTCTTATTCTTCTCCTATGATTTTCCAGCATAATGCAATGCATATCTAAATGCAATCTCATATTTAAAACAAATAAACAAACATATCTAACACAATTACTCTCATGTTAACATGCAAATACATTTCACACCATAAATAAATGTAAATATAAACATTGTATCATAAATATAATACATTACAAATGATAATTGCTTATGTTTTAAATGGTGCAATTCCCTACAAGTCTTCAACATTCTACCCAGCCATATACCACATTGTTCATTTCCTTCAACAATGGTCACCCCTGAGCTGGGGATTTGAATCCATGGGGAATTAACATTAGCTTTCCCAAAACCTTGGTACATCACCAATAATAACAATTACTGACCCAGGTACCAAGCTCGACAACCTCCAACCAGTAGTCATGTGGCTTTAAGGAGTTCCACTTCCCTCACAAGCCTTCCAATTACCCTTCCACGCATCATACAACAAAGGAACCAAGTGAAAAAACCTCCAACCAATAGTCTCGTGGCTTTCAGGTGTCCCACTTCCCTTACATCCTTTCAAAGTACCTTTCCAGGCATCACATAGCCAAGGTACCAAGCTCGATAGCCTCCAACTAGTGTTTATGTGGTTTCCAGGAGTTCCACTCCCCCCATATGATATTTAATTCAAAAAAGTTATATTTGCTAAAATCCAAAGTGTAATTTCATGAAGGATCATCATTTTTTATCACCATGAAAGAGTATTAAAAGGTCATGTCATGAAATATTTTAGTCATCATGAGTTAGTTAGCTAGGTCTAGAGGTCAAGTTACATCAAGTAATCATGAAAAAGATTGTGTTGGTATGCTTTGTCATCACAGGCACAAATTTTTAGGTGTCTTGAGTTAGTTTACATGTCAAATTAGGATTGGTTATGACATCAAAAACTAGACAACGATCAAGAGGACAATTGTTGCGCTTTGTTTTTTCAAATTCAAATCGTGATTATCACCATCAACTCAACTCCATGCCACTTTAGGAGGTTATTTTCATGGTTACCTTCATCTGAGATCTCTCAGCTCTTTATCATTCTTATCGGAATCTTGTGGTGTGGTCGTGTTATGTTGTTGTGCAAAGGAGGCAAGGGAGCGTTGTGTTTCCACACAACGTTGTGTTTCTCTTGGCCTGGTGATAAAACCTCTCTCACAGGTGCAAACCCAAGTTTATTTGAGTTCATTGGTCTTGAATGGTTACCCAATTACATGCATGAGTTGATAAAATAACATGGAATTCCTACAAGATAGATAATTTCATTGCTACTATGTTTTTTGAAATCGCTGCGCTTTTTTCAAATCCATTGTGCTTTCCCCTAATGGTTGTGTTTCCACACAGTAGTGCATCTTTTGCGTTTTTCTTTTCCAAGTCCGTGTTTTTCTCTATGGAGCCTCCATATACAAGGTGTTTCATGCCTTTGAACTAAATTTAGAGCTCTTACCATAATTTTTTGTGTTGTAGGAGTGTTTTAAATCTTATTTTATCATGTGTCGTGCTTTTGGCGTTGTGACTGTACTTTGAATTCTTTCCCACCAGTATCAAGAATTTACAAGTTGTATTAGGGTTTTCCAGAAGTGATAATTTATATGTTTTCTTTATTAATTATCATCAAAGGCTAAATTTGTAGTCCTTTTTTTATTTCTCTCACAGTGGTTACACAAAACAAGTTTGCATTAAAAACCTAGACTATTCCCTCCTACAAAACAAAAACCATGTTGACTCCAGAGGAAAGGAAACACAAGGGAGGTGCTACTGTCATATTTTAACCACATGATCTCACAATCATCAATGCAGACCCAGATATCAAAATGGATTTTGATCAAGAGGGATGTATAAGATTTTGTGAAAAAATTCAAGGGTACAATCTACAACTTACTAAGGAGTTTTCCAAGAACTTTAATGGATTGGAGGCTAAGGTTGTAACACTCACCTTTCCAGTTACAGAGGTCACAATAGTAGCTGCAACAAATATTCCCCTTCAGGGAGAGAAATGGTTCAAGGGCATGCCCCTTGATATCACCCATTATAGAGACTTTTTGAAGCTTGAGTACAGAGACAAGGAGTATGGGTCCATTTTTCCTAAAGAGTATTTATTGGAATATCATATCAAGCTATTGCAAGCTATTCATATGTATTTTTCAATACCATTTCAGACTCTTAATGTTTTTCACTAGAAATAGCTCCTTAAATTGTCTATTTTATCTATTTAGGAGTCTCTTCAAGATGAAAAATAAATTACAAAGAAAACAAAGTCAAGTGGAACCTAGCCTTTTCAATTTTTCCTTAACTAATTTGTTGGTATTGGAGGAGCTAAGTAAAAGAAATCAATCATGGCAGACATTTGTTGATTCTTCAAAGCTGGTAGATGATGTGCCAACTAGTCCCTTGAGCAAGAAGGAAACACCCTCAGTAGTGCTAAAGGACATTCAATCATCAACTGGAAGCAAAGTGAAGAGGACCTCAACTACAGTGCAGTCTACAGGAAAGAAGAAATGTAAGAAGTTGCATTTTTCTCCAAAAGTGGTGAATATCCTTAAATAGCCTCTCACTAGGTCTGCTACAAAATGGGTACCCTTGGAGAAAACATATGAAACTATTGAGATCCTACTAGAAGATAAAGTTTTTGATGACAACGTTAGAGAGATTGTAGAATTGCGAGAAAATCTGAAGAAGGCCCATTTCATGATTGCATAGTTGCAGTAGGAAAATAGGCAACTAAAGAAGGCTATTCTACGAAATACAACTCAACCTAGTGAATATGTGCCAATGTTTAAATCTACACAAACTGCTATCAAATCAAAGGGAAAATAAAAGGTAATAAAAGAGGATTTTAAGAAGGTAGAAGTTCCAACAACTTGAATTACCAGATCCTCATCTAGGAAGTTACAAATACAAGAAGAGAAGACGATGCAAGAGGAAAATATAGAGGTAGATGAGGGGAATCACACTTCTAATAGGTTGAGAAGGCAACTGAAGGAAGCTTATGGGGAAATATCTGAGCTCAAGCAACATGATGAAAGGGCGGGAAATAAATGAGTGACCTTATGGACATCTATCAACCAAACATGGATGATACCAAATAAAAGTTGAGCAGATCCCTTCCACTACACACGCAAATGAAAAATATATGCAGGCATAATATATATATGAGAAAAGAACTAAGAGTCACAAAACAATAGTTAAGGGATTTTTAGGAGAAATATAGAGGCAAATTATACCTATTGGCTAAGGCAACCAAAATTTGAATGCTAGAAGGGGTGAAGTAACAAAATTTTGTTTTTGAATTTTGCCAAAAGTATACTTGTTTATAGGGTTGAAGTTCCATGTGATATTGTTTTGCATAAAGTTCCTCTTCTAGCTAAATCTAGTTAGAAATCTAAAGATATTTTTGAAGAAGCAAATTTATAGAATTTTGTGCCCTAGCTAGTGTTAGGGTTTTTGGGTGTGGAAATGAATGTTTGGTATTTTTGTGAATAAAGGATTAAAGGAGGTATGTGATATGATAATTGCAGTGTCAGGATAATTTTCAAAGTGTTCATCTTATATAAAAACATCACTGACCACTCAAACTATAAAAAAAAGATGGCGATGTGCATTTGAAACTAGCGTTGTGCTTTTGGCTACAGAAGAAATTGTTGAAGTTTGAGGCTTTGTACGGTAAAGGAAAACTTATAAAGTGGGAAATATCCATATGTAGACTTTTTCACATGTGCTAGAGTCATTAGTCAACTCAGGAAATGACCAGAGGCATCACAACCATGAAGCATTGCATTTTTTCATTTCTGAAGAGTTAGGAGGTTCTGCAGTGCCAGCTCTGCACTTCTAGACAGACCTTTTTTTTACGAGTTTACTTAATCAAAATTTTATGTGATTTGTATTTATGGTTCTATTAATTGTAATAAATCAGTCAATGGCTCATAAGATCAATCTAGGGCTCAGAAATTAATGTAAAATTCTTAGAAAATATCTAGTTATGTAGTCCCTAGTCTTTAGCAATCAGATTTGTTTTCATTGCAGAAGTTGGAAACTAAAATATTAATGAGGAATTCAACTCCCAGAGGTGGAAACTAACTCATTTGACTCTATTTTATGATGTGCATTTAATGTAAAAATGGTTGTTCATATTTGAGAGGAAAAGACTTGTGTATATTGTAGTTTTTCTAAATATTTACAAGCGAATGAAAGACAGAAGGTGATTTGTAGGGATTCTTGTGTCAGATATTGATGATTGTGTGCTTCCTTCATGTTGTAAGTTTTCCTTATGTTATTTGAATATATTAAATGTATGTCTTCATGCTTGGATGAACCATAACTTATTTCATAATTTATTTAAAATATGCTCTGATTTAGTTTACCAAGAAATCTATGTTTTCTTCTTAAAACAACAATTAGAATTCATCTACAATTTTGATGCTCTGTGTATTGTTTCCACCTTTCTTACACTCACCCTTGTGTAGATATTTAACTTAATTTCATCACCAAGACTGCCTACCTTTCCCCTATAGAAGACCCTTCTCTTTTCATCCTATCACTGGAAAAATAATAAATTTGACATGACTCCATGCCCAATGGATCTGTCTCCTTTCTTGCTAGCAAATATTTGAAAAAAAGACCTTATTGAGCACTATACCTAGCCTAACATCATATTATTTGAACATCATAATAGAGAGATCCCTCTTCAATGCTAGAACGGGATAGATTCCCCCCTAAAAGTGGTTTTGTTGTGACCTTTGAATTTCTCTCCTCAGCCTAGGGAAATTACGAAGATATAACAGACTCAAACAAGATTCAAGAGATTGGTATTCTATAATTGATGGATATATGATGAGAGTTGGTTTCTCTAAAAAAAAATTTGATCCAAATCTTTATATCAAGGTTTTAAAAGGTGAGCTAGTGATACTACTACTATGTGTTGATGATTTGTTCCTGACTAGTGTAGAGCATCTTATTGCTCAGTGTAAAAGGGAGTTGGTCTATAAATTTGACATGAAGGATATTGGCTTGATGAATTACTATTTGGGGCTAGAAGTATACAAAACCCTAGTGAAATCCTTCTTGAACAAGGAAAATATGTCATTAAGATCCTTCATGAGTTTGGCATGATGAAGTGAAAGTCTATGGAAACTCCTATGGTGATGAACCTGAGAAAGTTGAGAGATTCTGAGTCTAAAATGGAAGATCCATCCATGTAATAGAATTTGATTGGATCATTGATGTATTTGGTAAATACCAGGCCATATATTTTCTTTGTGGTAAATATGAAAATTCTACTGCAATGTATTGGTTTATTTCCTCCGACTTGATTTAATTTATACATGTTACTTTCATAAATTAGATTCATTAAATACTAAAAATAAACATAACTATAGCCTACACATGTAGATAATTTAATGAATAATTCACTCATGCAACAAAGTGACACATGGATTTTTGGACATAAGTCCCCAAAAAAACCCATAGCAGGAAAACTGGTTCAGCAAATATGAGGGTTTTATTATTAAGTAGTTCTGAGTACAGCAAATCTAGGTTCCAACCTTGGAAAACCCGACAGAGAATAAAAGATATAAAATCTACAACTAACTTGAATATCTAGTGCCAAATATTTTACTGATCCACACCCTCAAATAGGATTTACAGGACTCAGCGCAGATCTTACCCTAGAAACCCTCAGCATTGCTTCTGAAGCCCTAGTGTTTCCATAGAGGGAGTGCGTCAGCCTCTGCGTGGCTCTAGGAGGGTCTATGTCACCATAAGAGGGTCTACGTTGTCCTTGCGCTGCTTCTTCTTGGCCAGCGTCAGCCCCGCGTGGCCCTAGCTGCCTCTGTGATGCCTCTGCGCTATCCTTGCTGCTCTGCGTGGCTCTGAAGCCTCTCTGCATTGTCCTTGTGGCTGATCCTCTTACCTCTTGTTGTCACTTGGCTCTTGGAATCAGATCATTCCCTCAACCAATACTACCCCTCACTGTAGGAAATTCCACTGGAATTCTTAGCAAAACTGCCCTAGAATTCTAGATCTATTCCTCAGTTCTACAGAAATATTGTGTCTTCAACTGACCCTCAAACCTTTCTCTTTTACTTTTTCGTTGAACCCTTCAATGGCCAAGATTCAATCATCTATCAAATTCTGAGATTAAAGGACTGCTTGATCCATGTGACTTAAGACAATTTCAGCACATGTGTTAATTAATTCAATTTAATTATTTTATTTTCCTAAGTTAGACTTAGGAAATCCATTAAAAATAATTAATTATTTGAATAATTTCAACACAACTTGAAATTTCTCAAATCCATTTCTGGGTCTTGTAGATCAAGTGTACTCTAGTCCCTCCACAAAATTTGGGCCTTAGAGCATAATTGATGATACACAAAATCTCAACAGTAAACAACTAGAGCTAGTTCCAATTGGAATTGATACATGAGCATTGGATTGAAACAAAGCATATATTGAGATTTTTGTGTGGTATTGTTGACTATTGTTTGATATATGCTTTGAATGGTGAGATACAACTGTAGGTATATACATACTCTAACTGGGAAAGGAGTGTGAATGATAGGAAGAGTGAATCTGGTGTATATTTTGGTTTGGGTTCTGCTATGATATCTTGGATGAGTAAGAAGTATACGTATTTTGTACTTAGTATGACATAAGCAAAGTATATTGCAACTTGTTTAGCATGATTTGAGTGAGTATGGATTCAAAATCTACTCTTTAGATTGTTCGACCATATGTTGGACCGACTATGTTGTTATATGACAATAAAACTTGTGTGATGTTGACAAACAATCCAATGTTTCATGATAATACAAAGCCTATTGAAATCAGGTACCACTACATTCATGATTTGGTAAAAAAGGGAGTAGTGAGGCTCTAATATATCTCCATTGATGAATAGATGAATGACATTCTCATAAATCATTTGTCTTAGACGAAGTTTGTATACCTTAGACACAAGATTTGACAACTCTAGTACTCTTTTATCCGTGCGAGAGAGCATTAATGTCACATGAATAGAGGCATGGCTCAAACTGTTGGTAACAACGGGAGCTTGGCCTAGATTTTTGATGGGTAGACAATAAGGGTATGTCTCAAACTATTGATGACAACAGGAGCATGACCTCGACTATTGGTGAGATAACATGAGGAACACACATTGTTGAAAGGAATGGTCTTTGAGGCCTGGACACTCAGGGAGTTAGTGCCTCTTCAACATCATGGCCTAGAGAGAGGCTATTAGATTTGGGAAATGGGTTTCCCTAGGGTTTGACCATGGGGGATGGAAACCCTGAACTATTCATAGTACCATGAGGTGAGGCACACACTCGATCATGGTGACTAGTTGAGTAAGTTTCATCAGTTAGAAGAGCTAACCTGGATTGTGGTAAATAGTGATGATGATGTTGATGTAGGTCAGGGGTATTGACCTAGATAATGATGGTATCAATGAGATTTACCTTTTTTTTTGGAATATCATGTCTACAAAAAACATCTAGATAGCCATTATGAATACCTCCCTCGCTAAGAGGGAGTATTGAACAATGTAGTTATGGTCGGTCATCATAATCCTTGTTGTATTTATAATACTATGTAAAAATATATAAGAAAACAAAAATTTAAATTAAAAGAAAGAAAATTAAATGAAATTAAATCAACAAAAACACCTAAAATTAAGATCCTTGAAAATAGCTCATACTCACATAAATAACATATTTACCAATAGTTACTACCCACCATAATTTAAGCAAGAAGAGACGTAATTTAATTTAAGAGACATGTATATTGGGTATAAAATAAAATTTAATTTAAGAGACATGTATATTGGGTATAAAATACAATTCAACTTTTTCATTTTACATACACACTTATCACTCATATATCTCTCTCACACACAATGTGATATATACTTGTATCAATTGTACTGAAAACTCAACATTGGGAATCTAGAAGATCCCCTAAATATTGTGTGACTAAAACACAAATGGAAAAGAAACTAGGGATGAAGAGGAGGAAGAAGAGACTATAGAGAAAATAGAGGAGGAAGGAAATTAATAGAAAAAGGAACCAAAGACAACAACAAAAGTTCACAATGAATTTTCTAAATCATTTTCCAAAATATTGAATAAATATCCAAATCCCTCCATCCTCTCACATGGGGAAGGAAATTCAATTAAGATGGAAGAAATTATGAGACCAGAAAGGACAAAACTCATGCAAGGGAATGGTTTCAACTAAAAAGTGATAATTATGTTATGCTTTTGAACTTTCATTTGTAATCAATTTGTATGAATCTATTTATTTAATTTGTATGAACAAGAAGTGTGAAATATTAACATTCTCCTTCTCTAACTCACCTAAAAAATTGTTTATTTTCTTATTGAATAATTTATGTAAGATAATAGAGTATGAAAACTAAAATAAACTAAAAACTATTAATGTGTGTGTGTGTGTGTGTGTGTGTGTGTGTGTGTGTGTGTGTGTGTGTGTGTGTGTGTGTGTGTGTGTGTGTGTGTGTGTGTGTGTGTGTGTGTGTGTGTGTGTGTGTGTGTGTGTGTGTGTGTGTGTGTGTGTGTGTGTGTGTGTGTGTGTGTGTGTGTGTGTGTGTGTGTGTGTGTGTGTGTGTGTGTAATTATTCATTATTCAAACTCCAATGAACACATTTCATTTTTAAAATAAAAAATTAAGATATTCAAAAAATAAATAAAAATCATGTACAATAAAAATAAAAACAAAAATAGGTTAATTTTAATTAAAAATTTATAAACATCAATTATCCCATGAGTTGATCTGATCTGCGAAACTAATTTTTCCATGAGTTTTGTGAGATCATGTTAGGGTTTAGAACACAAAAATAAATAAATAAGACAAAAAAAGAGAGTAGGTCCATGAAAATATAAAATAAAAAGAGGTTAGAGAACAAAATTGGTGACTGCTAGGAATAATTTTTAGTTCTTCTTATAATTCCAAATTTGGGCTTTGAAGATTCTCAAGTTTTACATGTGTAATATCTATATGTTCTGTCATTTTTTAGGAAATAAAAGACAACAACTTTATATTAGATAAAAATATGTTTACATAATCATACATGTAACATATGTGATAAAATTCCCCGATGGGGATGAGAATCTCGGAGCACGTGACAACCAATTCTCGTGATAGTTAACAGTTGGCGTGTCGATAGTGGACTGGCCTCCCGATCCTTTCAGCTGAACCACTGCAAAAAGAGGTGTAAATGTAATGGTTATTGTGTTCGTGTGAAACCATGTCTCTCTCGGCGAATGTGGATGGTGATAGTTTAAAGAGTGGGATGGTTATGCAAGGAGGCATTTGTGTTGACATTTCATAATGGTTTTTATAATGTGGGAGTATTTTATCTGTTGGAGGTGCTTGGAGGTGGTATTGAAGGAGGAATTTTCGGTTAACTGGAGGTGCTTGTATGTGGGGTTCTCCATTTCTGGTGCTTGGTCTGGAAATTGATGCACCTAGTGGTTTCGTGGGCAGTTCTCGATGAGTATACAGTGTCAGAATTTGGGTGTGGGTTGCGCAAGGTTTCTTGGGGAGCGTCAGCATGGGAAGCGTTTCACCCACCTTCTCCTACTCAAGTTTCTCAAGCTCATACCGGAGTGCTCAATTGGTGGCATAGTGGCAACCGGGTTGTAGTGTATGGTCTTTTGAGGAAAATTATGGGCGAAGGGAGTTCTCGACCGTGGGTGTGGACGATTAGGAAATTTTCAGTGTTTTGGACCTTGAAGACAGTTGGGGGGCTTGGCTCTCTTGGTCTGATCAATATGTGACCTTCCACATGTCATAGGTTCTCCTCCCCCTATCCAATCTAGATATTGTGGGTCGTGGGGACTAGGCAAAGTTGGATTCATCATAAAATTTGGCAATGGTGGCAGCTAGGACGTGTCAGGGTTGCAAGATTGTTGTCCACTCCCGAGTTGCGGGTGTTGGATCATGTGGTGGTTGTGGTGGCAGCAAACAAGCCTCTCGTGGTGGTGGAGATGGGAAGTATCAGCAATCCCAACATCGAGTCAGTGGGCGACAAGGTGGAACAGATAACCAAGGGTCTGGTCAGCGAGCAGCTCCCAACCCGTTGGTTATCCAACATTGTTGTCTAGAGAACTACCTGGAGCTAATTCAATATATGTTGGATCAGGTGGTCGAGGTTGAACGGGTTTGAAGGGAGGAGCATGCTGAGTTGGTGGCCACTTTGGGCAGGATGCACTACTTTCAGTGCCAGGTTAGAGAGCGGGTGGTGGTGGTATGGCGAGGTCAAAACTACCTTGCAAAAAAAGTGTAAAAGCTGGATAGTTTGGTGGTGCACATTGAAGGGCACGTCCAGTGTAACTTCTGTCCTCTTCCCCCTCCAGGAAATTCCCTGGACAACCCAACTTCCATCATGAGTAGGGGGTCTTGTCTTCAAGCAGCTCCCAACCCATCGGTTATCCAGCATTGTTGTCTGGAGAACTGTCAAGAGTTAATTCAATCTATGTTGGATCAAGTGGACGTGGATGAATGGGTTCGAAGGGAGGAGAATGTTGACTTGATGGTCACTTTGGACAGGATGCACTACTAACAGTGTCAAGTCAGAGAGAGAGTGGTGGTGGTCTAGCGAGGCCAAGGCCACCTTGTAGAAAAAGTGGAAATGCTGGAGACTTGGCTGGCTCACATTGAAGGGCACGCCCAGTGTAACTTTCGTTCTCCGCCCCCTCCAGGAAATGCCCCGAAAAACCCAACTTCCATCACGTTGGATGACTAATATGCTATCAAGTTTTTTTTATGTATTGTTTACCTTTTGGTGTATTTGGCCCTCTCCTTTATGGACATTGTCCTTAGCCTCCTTTTTGTATTTTTTCCACTTGTTGCAAACATTGGTCAAAAAACTCGGTCGGGGTGAGACCACCTATTGGATGTAAATATTTTTTACCATATTAATATAATATCGACATACGAAAACATGTGCCATAAAATAATCCCCATATTTATGAATGAAATCAAGATACAAGGCACACAATACCCTCAAAGAAACCTCTTAAGGAATACCATATATAACACAAACAATGGGAAATCACTCATCAATCCAGTAATGACGAAAGATACTTTGATCGACAAGAACATAATATCGCTAAAAGATACTCTGACTGGCAAGAAAATCGTGGAGATGCTCTGACAGGCATACAGGCTTGCAAGAAATAACCCCATTACAATGTGAGTTTAAAAACCCCAATAGATAATCAGTAAGAAAAAAAAAATACTGAAGGCCTACGATTGAAACCCCTAAGGGACAAAATACAGGGTGAAACCTTGAACAAAGTAGGGGAGTGTCCCCGAAGGCCTTCCATCGAAACCCTGAAGGGACAAACTATAGGGCTGTTAGACAGAATTTTGAATTACAGATAAAACACGCTTCCCTAGACAGGTGTTAGTCTAAAACAATAGATTAAAGACTATAAGACTAATTTTCCTAACTAAGAACAAACACACAGAATGGATTACAGGCTTACTTGGGATCCAAGCGCTTCTAAATGGCTCCTTCTGTCGCTTCCATTGTAGCTTCAAATTCCAGCCAGTTGTAAAAAATATTTCCTGCAAGAATGAACACTAAACAGTAGAAGATAGCAATAATATAGATGTATATTCAAGTTATTTTTCTAAATCAGTAAAGCATAAACCATATACATCAACTAAGATCTTGCAATATGGAAAATCAAAGCCAATACAAATGCATATAGGGAAAAATAAGTTGTACTCTTTATTAATGATAGAAGGAGAGGTTACAACCCAGTGACTGATTTGAAGTGACCATCTCTAGCAACATTCCTCAACCTCATCACAGTATAAATCTCTCCAGCATGTGTTACACAAATCTAACTCTTAATTGAAAATCCACCAGCATTTCTCTACTCAAATTATTCCCTACCAAGCACTCATATCTATGCTCAATTTATAGAGGATCTGAAGGTTGTTTTACAATCAATGACTTTCCAATAATAGGCAAGACATGTTCCCACTCTTGTAGATGTCAAATGAACACTGGGATTCGAAGCTTGACACATGTGAGCTCTTCTAGAAGGCACTGGCCAAGTGGAGATTCCAGAACAATGATAATTTCACTCCCAATGTGACTAATGCACCTGTAAATGTCGGGAAGTGCTTTGCAGAGTAGCCTTGCATGGGGCTACCTGCATATGCAACACACTTAGTCCCTTTAGAGGCAGAGTTGATGAGCTCTCATATGCTATATAATGAACTTCAATCCTTGGAAACATTTTCTTGATGAAAGGCATGTATGATTTGTCTTGTTCTTGTCTTAGGGCATGTAGCAACTTGAAATGATATGGGATGACAGACCCTTAGTCATTGGTCCTGGAGATGATGCCCAGTTAACTAGGTCATTGGGAATGATGCCAAAATCGACCTATAACAAATTCCCCCCTAAAGCATGAGGTCAAAATAATAAAAACATTTGATTGAGATTCTTTACACTGTGATGGGCTGGAGATGAAGCGAAGTGGTCACCTGCATCAATCTTACAATACATTACATCATGATATGTACTCTTTGATCATAATTGTTGAGGGTAGGCATTCCCATATTCAGTACATAAACAATATAATAACATGTACATAATTCAGAAACTCGTCTTCATTGGATGTTGCCCAAATGCAGAAATGCCTATAGATATAGGCCCATGTTTGGCTGACAATCTTTATGTAAGTTCACCGTACAGATGATGTGTACAACAATCCTGAAATCGCAGCCTGGATGGATGAAACTAGATCCAGGGTCTTCTTATCTCGTTCACTCGATCATTCGGGTACAAGTCTAGCAATGCGAATATATGATTTGTAGTCGAACATGGAAAGACATCATTTGATTACCATCCAATGATGTGAGCTGTTAACAAACACGAGAGAACCACCATTAATGTCAATGGCCCTCAAGGTACTACAGTACATTTCGTAAGGCGTGAATAGAAGATTTGATGTCGAACGCCAAACAAAATATTTCGGTCAAAGGTCCGGAAGCGAGGATCTTGTCGATGCTGTAACAAGCCTCATGGTACTAGAATCTGATGTTTCTAAGTGAACTTCCTGGATATTTATTTTTCGTCGACAGGAAGCCACCTTATTGCGAAACGGGAGTTAGTGATTTTGGAAACAAGGGTATGACTTGATATAGCAATTTTCAGGGATGACAGTCATGAGAATGAAGGTTTATGAGTATTGCAGAAGGATGAAGTATTCACTGGATGACTTCTCTTGAACATATCGGCGACACTGTGATGAGTTGGTAGCATTGACCCAAAACCGAAGTGAAGGTTTGATGAACCATAGGTATGAATGAGCTGTCAATAAGATTACCCAAACCAAACAATCACAAACATGGAGTGAAGGAAGTGTCATGTTCAAGAGTGACTTGCCACCATAAAGAATTCTTGCTCATTTTTCCCAAATTTTCCCCAATCATATGTCGACCAGTACCTCTTTATTTTTTAACAAGCTTGAGGAGGATAACATTTTCTTGATCTATAATTCAACCCTTCGGGCGAACAAAGTATCGCTATTTAATAATTTAATGAGTCTAGCGATGAATGAAACTCGATTCTTGCCATGATCGACAAGCCTGTTTCTATTTTATGTTTTAACGAGCTTAACGACAGTGATAGCCCGATCCTTTTTCATATTTAGATAGTTTGAAAAAGAGGACGAAAGAAAACTCCATAAGTAATTTTTCGTAAATTTTTCACTCAGATCCGAAAAAGTGTAAAATAATATCTGAGAGAAACTCTTTGGTCATGTTTAACCAAGGTATTCCTTTTTCGTAAATAATCCATCTCAGTCCATAAAAGGGTTAAACTTATACTAAGTAGATATCAATTCATTTACTTTTACGAGCTCGAAAAGACAAGTGCTCGGAAATCTTTTCACATTATCAGAGTCTGAAAAGAGCTGAAAGAAGACTCCAGGGATTCCTTTTTCGCTGTTATCGAAGCTCAAAAAAGAGATAAAAGTGTGCTTCAAATCCTTTTTTATTTTTAACAAAGCTCAAAAAATAAGGATAAAAAGTATGCTTTGTGGTCAGATCATTCTTGAAATAAATCTGCACGACTAATTTGTTCATCAGTTGTAAGATATGTTTCAGGGCAACATCAAATGGATTAAAAATACCTATTTCATGATTAAAACACATAATAAAACCATATTCATAGTAATGAATATAATTTGCAAACAATTAAATGACTATTAAAAAGAGTTTTACTATTCATGTTTACCATTCCATAGTTACCATTTGCATTTTGGAGCTTTGAACCTGTTTTTCCCCTGAACTTCAGCGGTCGATTACGTGCAATTGGTAAGAATTTTTTGAATGCCCCCTGCAAGAGCTCATGTCGAAAGCCCCCTGCAAGAGAATATGCCCCCCAAGCTTCATTTCATTCACCTAAGTAGATTACTAGTTACTGATGGCGGGATGGAATGAAGGTTCATTTGGAGAGGATTTGTTTCATTTTTTAAAGAGCTTGACACATGAAAAGAACTATGCTCATCATATGTTTCATTTTTTAATGAGGTTGACACAAGAAAAAATAATTATCCCCATTCCCTGTTTCATTTTTTAACGAGGTTGACCCAGTAAAAGAACCATCCTCATAATCTGTTTCATTTTTTAATGAGGTTGACACAGGAAAAGAACCATCCTCAACACCTGTTTCATTTTTTAATGAGGTTGACACAGGAAAAGAACCATCCTCATAATTTGTTTCATTTTTTAACGAGGTTGACACAGGAAAAGAACCATCCTCAACACATGTTTCATTTTTTAATGAGGTTGAAACAGGAAAGGAACCATCCTCATAATCTGTTTCATTTTTTAACGAGGTTGACACAGGAAAAGAACTATCCTCATCACCTGATTCATTTTTTAACGATTTTGACACAGGAAAAGAACCATCCTCATCACCTGATTCATTTTTTAACGAGGTTGACACAAGAAAAGAACCATCCTCATTTTGCAGTTGGACTAGTGAGTGTGTGCTAGAAAAGAAGTAGTCTAACGGAGTCATCATTTAAGGAGTTTGATGAACACCACAAATGATAAGTTATAACATGTGTTGAAGAGACTTCTCCATGGTTTTCATTAAATTTTGGAATTTTTGAGGTTAATTTCTGTGGTATCACCAGCCACCAAGGAGAATAACTGATGGGATTAGCTTGATATTGCACTGAATATGTGAATAAAGGATCAATTTTTTCAGTACTCATAAAGGAGGAACCAGATAGGATTCTAGATGATGGCATGGATGAATTCAATGGACAAAACATTGAAGATGAAGCAACAGTAGATGATGTCGCAGCTGAAATAGATGGTTTAGTCTGGGATGTTATCTCAACCATGGTCAAATGACCCAATGTATACCCTATAGAATATATGGGAACTCGAAGTGAAATAGGATCAACAAAATCAGAGGAAGGTGATTGAGGAAAAGACTCGTACAGGTAAAGCTCCTACCGAAAATGAGTTGGAGTTAAAGGTGTCTCGTCTTGTGATATTTCTTCAATCGAAATCAAACCGGGTGGAAGAACTTTGTCGTTTGGCCCGAAGTATATTTCAGGTGGTTAACTGCATGATATGGGAGACTCAATGGCTACAATAGATTGTGGAGTGACCAATACAAGAACAACTTCCAGTTGTTCGACTTCGGGATCAAGATTTTCTCCACTTAGGGAATATAGTAACTGAAATATAAGGGGATGACAGGCCCTATTTAATTGGTCCTAGGGATGATGTCCAGTTTGACCAATAACAACTGCCCCCTAAAGCACAATGAGATCCAGATCAACTTCTAGTTGAACAATGTCGGGTTCGAGAGGTATGGTCTCAGAGATTGGATGGATCGTGACCACAGGTAGCTGTGAGGACTCTATCTCGACAACAGTAGACAAACCAGGATGTGTAGAAACAACTTGTGCCAACTCTGATATATGGGAAGATGATGCTTCACCAAAGGTACTAATAGTACTTGATTCGGGAGAGTGTTGTCACCTTCGCCGACCAGAAGTAACTTCTGGTGGTAAAGGTGATTTCAATGCAAGTCTACGTGAATGACGAGGGAAAGGATTTTTTTCTCCCACAATTACTGATTTATTTTAACCAAAAATAAATAAACAAAATAAAAGGGTAATTCTAGGCAAAAGGTTTACCAAGAAACTGTGAACTACAGAATGCCTCCTGGTGAACCAAGAAGTACGGGCAAGAAATCTCTGCGAATGCTGTGTTCGATGTATCACAATTTACAAGGTGGCCGACTCGGTCCACTATGGATGGATAGAAACCTAAATTTTTCCTCCCAAATATGTCTGAAGGTACATGGAGGCCCAAGTCCATATTAGCAATGTCTAATGCAAAACCGCACAGTGAGAGCACCCCTTTATACTTATCGTATTGTAACACTGCCCGATATACCCGAGAGTACGTGGACGAGCTACGATATACTTACGTACGTGGAGTGAGGTATCACACTCGGAATGTATCGCAGACAAGTTAACGACAGCTGCTATGTTTTACGACGCCGGAACACGTCTCTAGCCTAGACCTTCTAAATGTTATCGTTATGGTTCTAATGCTTTGTTAGGTAAATTGAGATAAATTTTATGTTGATCTTGCTTAACAATTTTCCTTTCAAAGTTTCACCGCGATGATGTGTAGGAAACTCCTAAAATGCAAACTAAGAATGATAAACAATATTTCACTTTTAGTTTCTTAAATGAAAAACCTAGCTACTAAAGGGAAAGAGAAAACAATTTGTGAGCAAACAAATCAATAAGCACAAACTAAATGCAGATTTCCTAATTTTTCCTTTTTCAAAACACACAAAATTCCACTTGCAAATGCAAGTTTTTCTTCTCAATTCCTTTAATGTTATGAATGCAGAAAAGAAACTAAGTGCACTAAACCAAAAAAAAGTCCTTTTACTTTCAAGAAATGAGGAATACAAACAACAATTTCTCTTTTGAAGGAGAAATGAGGAATTTAACAACAATTTATCCTATCAGGAAATGAAGAACTTACGACAATTTCCTATTTCAAAAGAAAATGGTCCTAATGCGATAATGAAAATACTTTTAAATGAATTTGTCAATGATAAAGAAAAACGTTTTAAACAAACATTGAACAAATTTTCTTTCAAAGGAGGAAGAAGTAGATAGGTTTACTGGTCAATATGAGGTTCAAACTTTTCAAAACATAGCAGAAAAAGAAAAAAGAAAAAAAACCTGAATCAATTTGCAAAGACAAATTCAAGGGAATTTGGATGGTTTCAGGAGGCAACGCAGTCTCTAAGGGGAGAAAATGCTTTGCAACACAGGCCTGAAAGGGAGACAGTGATATGTAAAGCACTGTGTCCTATCCAAGAGTGCGTTGGGCATAGTGTAAAAAGAAAAACATAGCAGTTTAACACACTTCTTTTTCAAATTAAGATTTCAAAAATTTTAACCTTTGTGAATAACAACTACTGGGTGAATAAACAGAGCAAATAAGAGGCTAAAATACCGAGAATAAAGAGAAATTCATCCCCAGTGGTGTCGCCAATTTGTTGGACAGAATTGTGAATTACGGATAAAACACGCTTCCCTAAACATGTGTTAGTCTAGAACAATAGATTAAATACTATACGACTACTTTTCCTAACTAAGAAAAAACACATAGAATGGATTAGAGGCTTAATTGGGATCCAAGTGCTTCTAAATGGCTCCTTCTGTCGCTTCTGTTGTAGCTTCAAATTCCAGCTAGCTGTGCAAAATATTTCCTACAAGAATGAACACTAAACAGCAGAAGATAGCAATAATGTAGATGTATATTCAAGTTAGTTTCCTAAATCAGTAAAGCATAAACCATATACATCAACTAAGATCTTGCAATATGGAAAATCAAAGCCAATACAGATGCATATAGGGAAAAATAAGTTGCACTCTTTATTAATGATAGAAGGAGAGGTTACAACCCAGTGACTGATTTGAAGTGACCATCTCCAGCAACAATCCTCAACCTCATCACAGTATAAATCTCTCCAGCAGCTGTTACATAAATCTAACTCTCAATTGAAAATCCAGCAGCATTTCTCTACTCAAATTCTTCCCTACCAAGCACTCAAATCTATGCTCAATTTATAGAGGAGATAAAGGTTGTTTTACAATCAATGACTTTCCAATAATAGGCAAGACATGTTCCCAATCTTGTAGATGTCAAATGGACACTTGGATTCGAAGCTTGACACATGTGAACTCTTCTAGAAGGCACTGGCCAAGTGGAGATTCCGGAACAATGAGAATTTCACTCCCAGTGTGACCAACACACCTATAAATGTCAGGAAGTGCTTTGCAGAGCAGCCTTTCATGGGGCTACCTGCATATGCAACGCACTTAGTCCCTTTAGAGGCAGCGTTTATGAGCTCTCATATGCAATATAATAAACTTCAATCCTTGGAAACCTTTGCTTGATGAAAGTCATGTATGATTTGTCTTGTTCTTGTCTTAGGGCATGTAGCAACTTGAAATGATAGGGTATGATAGACCTTTATTCATTGGTCCTAGAGATGATGCCCAGCTAACCAAGTCATTGGGAATGATGCCCAAATCGACCTATAACAAGGGCGAAAACTTGAACGAAGCAGGGGATTGTCCCTGATGACTGCACTACCCAAGAATGGAAGCATCTTTGACAATGTGCCCAAAATTTTGATCGACGAGAATGACACCTTGACCACAAAGTATAAAACTTCCAAATAAAATCAGGTTTGTTGTGCATAGGGAAAACCACAACCACCTCATCTCCAGCAACACCATGAGCACCAACATGAGGGACCATATGAATGGTGAGATAAACCAGGTTACTACTAACCTCAAATATATCATTAGAATAGAAACCCTCAGTGTCCAAAAGCTCACCATCCATCGTCGAGTGAACCACGAAAACTCACCATTGAGTCACCTGCCAAAATACATTATGACAAGAGGACAATGAGAGGCACAAAAAATAAGGGCGAGGGAATTTAGGGTTTTCTGCCTCTTCCTGAGGGCCAAATATCAATCCTTTCGAAAACCCTGAATAAATCAACATAAGAGAAAAACTCGACGTCCAAAAAAAATTTCCCTCTACCGCAGAGTGAAACTTGTAACTTCACCACAGAGTCATCTATAAATAGACACCATGACAAGAGGGAAATTGGATGCACGAATAACATCGGTGAGAGCAACGAGGGTTTCACCACCTCCTATCAGTATGTTCATTCTATCTTAGTGCATGTCTTGTTAAGGGATGAGGTGCCATAGTTGGACAACCAACTCGATCAGTGGTGGAAGTCAAATCCCTAATAACAACTTACTAGCAGTATATTATATAAAGTATTTATATAAAGATTTTGCTTTTGATCTCATAAAATTCCAACATTGAATATTTACCAATTTTATTTTTTAGGCACAGTTAATCTTCAAAATATTCCATGTAGAAGAATTTTACACTAGCCTTGATTTATCTTAAGTCGAGATCTATTAAGTTTTGTATTAAAAAGAGGTTTGCATAGTAAAATACTTCAATGAGGTAAAAAGGGAAGTAATTGAGAGAGAGATGTGTAATCCATTCAATTCATCATATGAAATTAATGTAGTATTTAAAAAATCTTAATAATAATAATAAAATTTAATGTGGGTCATGAAAAAAAACATCTCAAATTGCATACTTAAGTAATATTAATGTGTATTTAAAAATATATTGGTGACCAAAAAAATATTTTAATATGGACAATGTAATCCATAAATAAAAAAATTCAAGTCCATATTAAGTAAAAGATTTCATTCTCAACTATTTATATATTATGTATGGTTAAAAGAAACTATGTCTATATTATGTAAAGCAATTGTAAAAATTAAATTATAATAGTTCAAAACATATCAAATAGTTTCATTATTTTTCATTTTGGCCTTTTTCTAGGTATATTTTTCTATTAAATTTGTATGAGATACACTGGAGATTTGTTGGAATTGCAAGTTTAAGCTCTGTAGTCTACACATTCCAAGTGCCCAAGAGGATTTTCAAGGTGTTGAATCTATTCATCCATTCAAAATTACCTCTTAAACAATGAAAAATTACTTTATATATACAACTTGAGTGGGCCTAATGGTTAAGAGCGTGTGTTTCCTCCTAAAAGGTCACATGTTCAAAATGAGAGGGGGGTAGAGTATGTATGCCTTTGTAGACTTAGTAGTCAAATTAAACAATACTCTTAATTTGAGTACATATTGGAAAATATGTTTAAAAATCACATTATTTAACCTCTTACCAATATATCCATTTTTTCATTAATATTTTTTATATCTTTTTATATTTTTTCATTAACATTAAGCTCCATATCGTATTGCTATGGAAACTCTATATTTTACACAAACCAACATACAATTTTTTTGAAATGTGAAGTTTTGTTTAAACAAAACCAAGATACAAATATATTTATACACTTATAGGAGTGTAGAGTATAAAACCGAAAGTTTGTCATGGTTTGGATTTGTTTGCACCGATCACGTGAAAGCAGATATACATACAACTTTTGATGGACTAGGAGTTTTTCTTTCTTATGTAAAAAATATACTCATACAATTTTGATGAGTTAAGAGCTTCATATATAAAAATTTAAATTACATAAGTAAGGTTCGCCTCTTAGATGGTGAGGTTTTTCTCCGAGTAAAGTTTACCTGGTTTTCACAAACGAAAATCCAAAAACATCTGCAAATCTGTAAATTTACCTTTAAATAGTTTGAATTAGTTTCTGCTAATTACATAAATATTTGAAATTTACTAAGTCATTACTTAAGTGACATTTTTTACGATTTAAAATATATTTTTTCAAATAAACGAATCCAACATCTTCAAAAATATTCATCCTCGAATATTTTTTTTAAATATAATGGCTTCTTAAATTATGCAATTTTCCATATATTTGTATATATTTCAGCATCTTCAGTTGCCGCTCCTCTCAAACATCTATCCATCCTGGAACGAAACCAACGTTTGCTGTTGTATTATTCATCTTTGGTTTGGTTTACTGAACGATGAAATATCTTACCAATATGGATAGCTCGTCGTTTGTCGGTTATTAAAATTCAAAACCCAATAAATTTACTGCTTCCTGAAGATTCAAGGCAAAGAAATCATAATCTTTTCTATAATTTTATTAGATATAAAACAACATTGGTAGGTCTGGAGAATGTCTTAAAATTATTATTTTTGTGTTTGGTTGAGAATTAGTTTTTTTCTGACGAATTTTTAATGGCAAGACCCAAAGGCAATGACTATTAGCCAAAGTGGCTTGATTTTCTTTGAATAACAGTAGTGAGTCAGCTTGCTAATAGTCAGTAGCATTGGCCAATAATAATTAGAAATAACTATCCTCAAATTTTCTCAAAAAAAACAAAATTAGATACATACAAATATAAGAACCGTTAAAAGTTGGTGAAATTATCGAACGATCACCATCTAATATATGAACCCCGCACGGACGTTTACAGAGATAAATGAAAATAGAGACCATCATCTTCGCTTTCAGAAATAGTCCGGCCAACTATATATTGAATTTGCACCAAACCAACAATGCTGTTAGACAAAATTGAATTTGAAAGACCAATTTTTGGCTTTATCAGTCAAACAAATTATTCTGTAACTGTTTATAACAAATTCTAAGATACATATATTCTGAAAATATGGAAATAGGAAGTGTGCTTATATTTGACTTATATTTGTGTATATTCAGTTTAGCAAGGGTTACTGACTCAAATCGCTTATGGGAATGTTACTCACTCAAACGGCTTATGGCTTATTAGTCACGTCGTGTTTGAAAAAAATCGAAGTACAGATAAATTTATAAGCAAATATTTAGTGACGATGCCTTTAAAAAGATTAAAGTACTGATATATTTATAAGAAAAATATTTTATTATTGTAAAAGAGACGTTGGAAGTGATAAAGCCGTTCTAGGATCGCCATGCAACAATGACTTAGGACTTGCAATGTCGTTTCCATATCAATTCAACTGAAAAGCAAGGTAGATAATTTTAAGTTGGTAGTTGGGAATATAATTTATTTTCATTTATATTCACCCATATTCAATTTCCAAAAATTCCATCTAACATTACTAACTTAAGTTATTAATACATTTAATTTACCCCAATCACTTTAACTTATTATTAATTTCCCATATATATCTGTTTAACTAAAATCCATAACAACTCCATGGACTCTGAGACTCTTACGAGTCCTTTCTTTAACAAACCTCTGATTTTTTCCTCATAGAGCTTCATATGGTTATGTATGTTCTATAATTATATTTAAAAGAGTGAAAATTGAGTCGACATCCCCTTTTCTTTATAATTTTATTAACATACTTGGTCAATGAACAAGTTGATTTTGTTTTACAAGTATTTATTTTTCCATCTCAGTAAAAAATTGAGGACTTTTTATTTATAATTTTATTAACATTATTTTATTAAAACAATTTATCAATGATGAAGTTGATTACTGGCTTACCTCCCATGGTGAAAATACATTCCATAATTTATGTTTTAACCTTAATAATATGATTTATAATTTTATTAACATTATTTTATTAAAACAATTTATCAATGATGAAGTTGATTACTGGCTTACCTCCCATGGTGAAAAGACATTCCATAATTTATGTTTTAACCTTAATAATATGAGCTTACTATACTTTTCTCTCAATATTGATAGTAGTAAGTTGTTCTATAAGTGTTTAATTTTTTATCTACTTTTTTCATATATCTTTTCTAATACGAAATTAGAAATCGTGGAGAATTAAGTGGGTTTCTAAGTCATAGTAAGTAGAATTTAAGTTCACAGATTAGGTGTGCATTGCTAGAGTTTGTATTTGAGAATTTATGGTAATAATAATAACTATTTTCTATGAGGATTGAAATTGAAAAATCTGAGTATTAAGGAAATTAAGTGAATATTATAAATGTGAGTATTACACTAAGTTTATTCCAAATAGTTTTAAATGTTAATAATGTTATCATTGACTCGCATGCTCAAAGATAGGTAGATAAAATATATAAATATTCTTAAGTGTAAGGCTAGCCCTTATCTCAAAAGAATATCTACCTTATGATTAAATAAGACTAATATCCTTAAGGGTTAGCTCAATTGATTGAACCAACTTCCTAAGGCATGTTACCAATTAGGATGCCATAGGTCATATGTTCAAATTCAGAGGAGTCCATTAGGATTTTATATTATGATTGGTGGTTAAGCTACCCCTCATCTAAATAACCTAGGGAAGAGTTTGGATCTTATGAAGTTTTCCTGAGAAATAAAGACTAATTGTAGGTGGTTGATTCCATCATTAGATCAATGAAGATACATGTTGGAGGGGATTATAAATTCCAAGGGAAAAATTATGTCTCTAAGTGGCAATGAAGGGATAGATAGGTTTAATCATGTGTTTAGGTTGGTGTCATTTTTTATTTTCTTTTAACATTTTGTTTTAATTTTATTTTTTGAGGCCACATGATGACATTATTAGGATAAACCATATAAAAGGTGGCCTCGGTGTTAAATGGTAGTTATTTGTTTGAAAAGGTTGTTTTATGCAAGGGGTTATGGACATTGATGGGTCAATGGATGAGGGAATGCTCACATGGAAATAGGTATGTTCCAGGTCGGTGGAGGATAGGAATCCTGCTAGAAGGTGGTGTCTCCAACATTATTAAACTAGGCATTAATGTTGATTAGCTGGTAAATGTGGAGGGTTTATTTCATGAGTTGTGTATTTCTTGAGCCAATGGGTTCATTAATTGACACATGTTATATATCTAACATTACATTGACAAGTGAAAATAAAGTCAAAGAAAGAGTTTTGATTATATTTGAAAGGGAGAAAAATAGTTATATATCTAGCATAAAAATAGTTAGGTCATTGCAAATCTAAATTTATAACATTGGCGTGAAGTATTACAAATTAGGTGGTTAAAAGGGAAAAATTGGACTTTACACCCATTTTGGTATTTAGCGAAGGTATGGTAATGCTACATCAATAACCAAGGAGAGAAGGATGCTTGTCATTGTAAAAGGGTGGGAATGCCTAACACATTGAGAACATCAATGACACATTTTAATTTTAAAAAATATGATTTTCTAAGTGATTAGTGTCATCTTGTGAAGTGAGGATGTCACCATGGTGAGAAAATTGGCATGAAAGACAACTACACAAATTTAAATAGGAATTATTCTAAACAATTAAATTTATACCATGCCATAAAATCAAATGTTATCAATGGCATGTGTGATCATCCAAGCCATCATCACACAATACATTATATGAATTAATAACTGAGCATGTAACACTCATTACAACCTTCAAAAATTTGTGCAAGGACTAATAAATTCTAATTGGTGTACTAGGTATAAAATTCCAAAAACTTATGAAAAATACTTGATACCATGATTTATGAGAATTTTAGACATCATGAAATCTCGAATGTCAAATACATAAGTAGGGTATCACACTACATGACATGATAAGATTAGAGTTATTTATTACTTAAATTCATATGTTATCTAGCTTCTAACAATTTAATTTTTTTTACTCCTAGTCATAAAAAATGGTGGTTCATTTTAAAAAATAGTACTATTGGTTGGGTTATATGCTTGTTAGTGGGGTTTATTTTCTTACCATGATTGACTATAATATGGTGTTTTTGGATAGATGTTGGGAATATGTTCAACATTTTTTGAAATGATAAATGTAGAAAAAAAAAAAGAGGCAACAAGTTTTAAAAGTAGGTGCTAAAGTGGCATAAGAAGTTGGGAGCTAATACGGATCAATTATGAACTATAAAGTTAGAACCTGTATCACAAGGAAGACAATATTACCTTTGATGATTTTAGTATTAAAATGGTTTTTGAATTTTAAAGGGATCAAATTTTGATTGATTAGGTGGAACATGGCACATTGGGGGAGGAAATTCACCCAAATTAGGAATTGCATGCCCAAAATCACTTCACGTCTTGGATCGTTATTAGCTCATAATTAGATAGAGTATTAATGTGCCTAATTTGCTAAAATTATTTCTACACCTAATCCTGGTTGCATGACTAATAATGATCCTTTGTAGCACCATAATTGTTATGAGTGACTAGCGCCATACGTCTAATGTTATAACGCTTCAATGCCCATGATAGATATACTTGAAGTCACTTTATATTTTATCTTTTATACCCCCTCAATAACAACTTACCGTGCAATGTTAATTCCACGTCATAACTTGGAGGTAGCATGCAAAGGGAAACATGGGTGACCAAATTTGACCATATCTTCCTAAGATCTGTGTCAATGATATAATTTAACAAAATTAATGCATGTTGTTTTCTCCCTAAATTTAGAGAATAAGGTAGTGATCAACATTGTTAATTATGCATGACCTTTACCATTAGAGATTGACTCCATCGATCATTTGATCCTCCATACGTGGATAATAATGTATGATTCATGTATTCTTGTGAATGTTTTATGCACAACCCTTAGTAGTTTGTAGTGATTGTTCTTTGTAATTTTGCAAGATTTAGATCCATAATCATATTCCATACATGATCGATAATTATTTAATGGGTTTCCGTATGTGTTGATGGTTCAATTATTATTATTTCATTTTTCAACTTTTTAATATTTAAATTTAAACACATAGACATTATAAAAAAAACAAATATTCAATATGTTGGTGTCCCATGTTTTGATAGTTTGGCAAATCAAAAGACAAGGCAACATCAGAACCAATCTTTAGAGTTCCAGGATCTAGTCCTCCTGTTCTCAGAGAAGGATCTCTCAAATGTTTTTTTACAAAGTTTTATCTTGTTTGCTTTGAGTATAGATTTTAGAATAGTTATTAAGTGCAAGGGTTTATTTGTTTGTTTGGTTGGAATTGATACAGTAGAACCTAAAAGTTCTGGGAAAGATAGATAGAAAGGGGAAATTTCAGCTTCATTGGGCAATGGAGTCAAAATAAGGTCATGACAAACTTATCAATGGATATGGGATATCAAAGGGCAAATATAACTTGGCCGCATGATCCTTTGGTTTTGGAATGAGATGGACATCAATGATTTGGAAAGAGAAAGATTAATTCTCAACTAAGGGAATTTGAAAGCACCACTTGACCAATAAAGAGCTATTTGATGGACAGGGCTAACCATGAATTCTACAAATCACACTTTAAGCAAATAATGACTTCAAAACAAATTTTAAAATGAAATCTAAGATTTGGGGAACACCCTATTTCCTCAAATATTTTATTTCAAATGACTTAGAAAACATAAAAGATTCACTGATAATTATGATCATAGAAGAGGGAACACCTAAATACATCTATGATCACAACTATAAAGACCTTTAAGCCAACTGTTCAAGCAAGGACAAGGGGCAAGATCAGAACAGACCTCCTTGGTTCACTATAAACAAAGGAACTTCAAAGGGAGACTTCAATAACAGCCTTTAAGTGGCAGCAAACAAGCAGGGAGAACCATAAATCATGTTGAAACCAACTATTCAAACTATTAAGGAAATAAACAAGCATGAGGACTAAAGAGAGAGATTAAACACTCTAAAATACCTCAGCAGAAGAAAACATAAAACGGTGAAGGATAAACAGGTCTAAGGTGCTTCCAAGAGTCATTTCATAGCCTAAAACTTTCATCCTACTGTAGTAAGAATTTATGGAACAAAATGAAAATAGGGGAAAACATTAAACAGTTCAGAATACTTCACCAACAGCCAAGCTCATGGATCCAATGATAGAGCCTTCTCAAGAACAAGCATGCAACAACATCATCAGGGCTTCCAAGACTTCAATTTCTTCTTCAACTTCAACAGACTATGTATTTATTTCAGAGAGTTTCAGTATTACAACTAGTGATCAAACAACCAACCAACCAACCAACAATTTCTCATCTTCTATAGAAGTATTTATAGAAGGATGAGGAGGTGAGATCTGATAAAATATCTCCCAAGATAATTAATACAGATCAATGACTTCTTGGCCTTTGAGGGGCTCGATGGAGAATTTTATAGGTGTTTGTCTGTATTAATGTTCTACATTTAATATTTAAGCTCGGTGGGAGCTTTTGTTGACTTTTGAGGCTCTGTGTTACGTTATAGTAACTCTAGAGATATTTTTACATTAAGTTCATTTGGCAGAATTAATTGTTTGGTTGTACTGAGGCAAATATCTTTTCTGATCAATAATTTCAGCCTCTGCTTGAATGCTGTGAGGCACAGCTGGCTTTGTGGTAGCTGAGAGGAATTAATTGTCCTCATATGTGGCGGTGGAAGCCTTTCAGTCTGATAAAACACTTATGATTTTCTTTAACTGTGCTTTAATTTGGAGGATTAGGCTTTTGATAATCATTCTTAGCTGTAATCCCCCCAAATTGTCTTCAATCCTCTGTTCTGGTATTTTTTGTCTCCAACATTGATACTCTTTGATTGTGATTTCACTCACTGTGTCTTATTGATGTGCAGCGCTGCACAGGGCTCACAAGGCATCAATGCCCATGAAGCATCGATGAGACATGGATTTTGAACCCTGCGAATGGTTTCCTTTTATGAATCAAAGGCACGGGAATCGTCATTCCCAGCCTTCGGCCTTTCTCTAACACAATGGATAAATCATTTAAACACCTGCAAAAACAATAAAGATTAATAAAATTCCGCATTTTGGGGTGAACTGCTTCAAATTTTGTGGGGAAGGAGCGTGGCTGTTGGATGGCAATCCTCCAATGGTGGAGATTCGTTAGAGGAGGTCAAAAGAAGAGCAGAGGGAGAAAATAAGTTAGAGCCGTTGATCCATGACTGACCAAGGAGATCAACGGTCGGGATAAGCGGTGGATCAATAATGTAAAGTATTCACATTATTCGGATTTTTGTAATAAAATGTGAAAGAATAAGGCTAAAACCTTTGTTTCAGAGGAAAACATGGCGAAAAGGAGTTTGGGGTTTGGGATGGTCATGGGTCGTCAGATCATATTGGAACCCAGAAATCAACGGCGGATATTAAATCGGGAGATCGGCAATCGGGGCTTTACAATCGGTGGGGAGAGAGTAAGGGTGCAATATAAATCGCCGATGCGATTGGCGCGATCGGGGAATGGCCGATGCGATTGCGCGATCGGGCCATCGCAGTCGGAGGTGGGGGGAACATTAAAAATGCACCCAAAGGAAAACTCTGATGCGATAAGCACTGGCCGTTTGATCGGTTTAAGATCAACGGCGGAAATTATCTTAAGTATGATACCGGCGGAAAAACCCTTACAACATGAAAAAACCCAAAAAATTTTAATATAATACAAAGTTTTTATGGTATGGGCGGGATATATAAATATGAAATGGATAGGTGCCCGTTTGTGGGCACAAAGGTTATATGGAATAATAATATGATCGGAGGATATAATGCACAGGGCTAATCGCATTGGAACTTTTTGGCATTTCACCAAGACTCGCGCACTTTGAACTTTTCCGATGCGATAAGCGCCACAAGGGCTTAGCGCCTGGTTCTAGCCCCAGGGCATATAATGGGGAAGTGGTTTAGGACTTAGCCCAAGGGGGTTTGAGTCTACAATAATAAAAAGTATTTTTCAAGTTTTTCAATGGATTTGAGGGTTTCGGCAGAGTTTAAAAAGGAGTTTTAAACTCTGTAACGAGGATTCTATGAAGGGGAAATGGGAAACAAATGGAAAATATAAGAATTTCATGGGAATGAAAGGGGTAAAAATGAAGGTTATTTTGAAGTGAAAAAAGGGAAAAGGGTGTTTTGCAGCAATCTTTCCTCTATGGAATCAGCAGAATTTTTGAGTTTAAAATGGAAACAACAGTGAAGATTTAGACAAAGGGCATGAGGCCTTCAAGAGTCTTCAAGAGATAACATTTTTTAGCAATAAGACTTGTTTCTTGAAGGCTCCAAAAAATGATCTAGCGAGCATTTGATATGACAAATTTTATAGCTAACTAACACAATATTTTATTTATCATTTTGTGATAAATGTCTTTCAGATTAATCACAACATAATGATTTGGTTGACATTTCGAACCATCTAATGTGGTTCATCCTCACGACAAGGATGGTTCAAAACGTCGACCAAATCATTATGATGTGATTACTCCGAAAGACATTTATCTAAATTATGGATCACAAAAGTCTTAGATCTAATATTATTTTGTGTTTATGGTACTTTGTGATGTTTATGATTTTCCTGTGTAATGACAAGGGTCATTGTTCATATGAATATAACTAAGTGCTTTAGTGTGTATCTATGTAACCTAGTGAAAATTTTAAGGGTGGAAATTTATTTTAAAGTTTATAAACCTTGACGAATATAACTACTACATAATATGCAATTTGTAAAATGTTTGGCAATGTTTTTGTAAAAGAATTCAAATTTTTAATAATTTTATATAGTCTCCATATAAAATTTTGGCAATTTTTAAGGTAAAACAATTTTATACTATAAAATTTGGGCGAATAATCTTTAGAAAAAAATGGAAATTAAAGAATCTTTTTTTTGGAAAAAACATAGAAAATTAGCCCACTTGCGAATATTAGCCCCTAAAAATTTCCCCATTGTAACCTCCTTAATCTTAAAACGTAGACACGCTTTTAATGATTAAAAAACTTACTAAAATTAAACATACTTAATTATTTAAACTTTAACCATTAGTATTAGAGATTATAATATTTAAATAATTACTCATTAATATGGTCATTAAATCATGATGTTGTGTTCTACAAATTACTTTTTTGTTGTAGGGATTTATTTCAATATTGAAAAACATGGTGGTGTTGGATACTTGAATGTATTATATTTTCATACTCAAAGAATGATACCAACTAAATTTCCCTTATTAAACATTGTGTAATTGATTGATTAAAGTGATTTTAAAATAACGTGAGAAATTATACATCTAGTTTGTAGGGGTAACTTTTTGTATGAATAGTGCTAATCACGTAATTATATATTGATTTATATTCTCGTACTTCCGTGGAATACTACTAATTGTTAATGGTATTACTCTATACATTGAGACCATGGTCACTAGGCATGTGTTTTTAAGCATAACCAATGGTTTAAAAGCATATGATTTGCCATGAATAAAAGTTAGCATCCTTTTACTACCAACATTTTGATCAAACATGTTCGTTATGTCGGTTTTCATCATGACCATCTCTTTTACTTGTCATAATTTCTTCATTGTTTATTTGAATTTTATGCTAGTGTATCAATAACAATTCATAATTTGTCTCCCAAATTGACACTACTACTAAAAGTATCTAAAAATAATAATAAATATGATTTTAAATAATATCAAATTATATAAATAAAAAATAGTAACATCATTAGCACACTTTTTAATAATAAATATGACTGTAAATAATATCAAATTATATAACTAAATAATTTTAATTAAAATTTAGTAAACCAATTTGATTGCACTAACAAATCTAAATAAGTGAAGAAATAGTTCTCAAAAAATATTTGTTGATTATATTTTTTAAATGATAAAAAATATTAAAACAGAAAATCCTACATGCAAGTGAGAAGGTCTAAGTCAATTTTCGTGTTAAAAATACGATACGATAAACTCATAATTAAAGTATATATACAAGATTATGAAATTAGATACAAAATAGCCTAGTGTATGATTCTTATATTAAAGTTTTCATTGTTAGATTCATAATATTTCATAAACACTATGTCCATTACTATGTTATGCTTGGATTGTTTAAAAAATATGATGTTGTGGTGTATTGTATAGTAATTTCATTCACGATTACACTTAATTATCATAATGGTCATTCTATTTTATGGGATGAAATATGCTACACTCTAGCCCTAGAGCGGGTATAGCAACAAAGGGAAAATTTAAAGTGTAGGTTCCTTAATTAATTAATGAAAAGGACAGGGTATATTTTTCTACCTAGATTCCAACGTTGTCTTCACTATAGTGGTGGTTTCCTCTTGATCTCTGTCTTGATGGGTCACAATCCTTCTGCAATAGTGCTCGGATACCTACACGAAGATCAGAAAATAAGAGAAGCATACAAAACAATGATTTCATTCAGAATCAACTAACCAATCAAGGAGGGTTAAGCATATTACATCAAATAAAATACATTAACGCAAGATGGGAACTAGACAATAGTCATGTATATATATGAATAGAAGAAATAGTTGCAACCGGAGCCTTGATGTCATAGACTCCTTCAACAGGGTTCAGTCGAAGCGCGTCTCAATGGATCATCGGGGAATTTGGACAGGTGAGGAAACAAGCCTAAGCTCTCTCAATGAAGGTCTCTTCCGTTCTATCTTTCTAGCAGAATGTTCAGGAATTATCTTCAGCATTTCAGCTATAATATGTTCAGCTAGCTCATCAATGGAAGATGGTTATAAAGGAGGAGGTTGGGTTCCCTACAATGGTGGAAGGGAGGCCTTATCCCTTGGGAGGTTTCCCTAAAAAGTGGAAACAAGAGGCCAAAAAAGGGAGGTCGTGGTTATTCAGTCTAACCACTCCAGATGACTCGCCCACGAAGTTGTTATGATGGAAACTTCGCCTCTATTTTTTTTTAAAATTCCATAAATAGGTTGGCGCGGGTAGCTCATTGGGACAGAGCGCCAATGGGCATGGGGCCCAATGTTAATCTTCCTCATTGGCATGAGGGTGTAACGGTCTACTAGCGCCAAGGCAAAAACATGTGTTTATGATGGTCTTCTCAGGGAATTGTCAACAGGAGGAATGTTGTCCTCATGGAAAGAGATGCAATGATGGTCTTTGCAAGGCATGACACTTTATTTTGGTCACAGAAATGATTCTCCAATGTGCGGGATGGGGATTGCAGGGACAGTGACAAAAAATTTTGTAACAGATACCCCCTAAAGCATGAGGTTCGAGAGAAAGGGAGGGGTGAAATGATTTACAAGAACGCATTCGAACCAAACACCATTTTCGAAAGACCTACAATTACAAATACAACTGATATCTCTGATACATGAACATGTGGCATGGGCACGGCCTTCCATAATAGAGTACATATACTGCGATCCAAGGTATGGACACAGCCATCCAGCAATAAGGATCAACAAATAGACTCAGGTATGGTCGAAGCCATCCAATCAAAAGAGTCATGCAATAAAGTCATGATAAACCACAATATCCCACAGCCTGGATCTTATCAGACAAAACCTAGGGTCTTGTGCTTCATCTCGACCTGAACAAGTACAAATTCAAGCATGTGAATATGTGAGTTGAAGTCAAACATGTAAGAAAATCACCTGATTACCAACCAATGATGAAAGTTGTTAACAGGCACGAGAGAAACCACCAATAATGATAATGGCTCTCAAGGTACAACAGGTACAATCCACGAAATGTGAACAGTGATCTGGCATCAAACACCCGCAGAATCACTCGATCGAAGGCCAGTGATGTGGACCTATTGTTGAATGCAAAGAACTTGCCATTGAGGCATGCAAGCTCCAAGGTACCTGAAGGGAGTCTCTAGATCAAATTCCTGGATAATGAGCTGAGGTTGACAAGAAGCGACCTGGTCGAAGGAGGGCCATAATGTTTCCCACATCATCAACACGAGACAGAGGAACATAATGATAGTGAATCGGGACCAAACAGAGAATTAGAGGAAGGTTGAAAACTGCAGAGGCAAACTTCTCTTGAACATATCAACGACACGACACTAGATTTAGTAGTATTTTACATCAAGGGATCTGAGGTCATGATGACGTGGCAAAGAGCAGATGAGAGGTCAAAACAGATTACCCAAACCCATGGAGGAAAAAATGACGAAATGAGATGTCCCCAACCCGACAAGAATGCAGACAAGTGCCATGTCCAAAAGCGACATACTACCAACACAACTAAAAACTGGTTCCATTTTCCCTCACCATTTCTGGCGAGTACCCCAATTATTTTTGGAAAACAAGCTTGAAGGGGATAGAATATGCTTGTAATGCAAGTTTGTCCTTCGGAAAAATCCATCCTAGTACATTTTACGAGCCCTAGGAAGGAGGAACTCGGTGAAATTCATGGTGACGATGTCCAATTCATCAGGGTTTAACAAGTCTGACAAAGGAAGAACTCGGCATCTTTTCATGTTTAGAGAGTTTGAAAAGAAGCGGAAAAGAAAACTTGAGCATGTCCCTTTCCATAAATAGTCCCTTAGATCTGAAAAGGTAGAAAAGAATATTTGAAAGAATGTCTTAGCTACAATAGGCTAAGGTATTCATTTTTCGTATATAATCTATCCCAGCTTGAAAAAGGGGTAAACATATACTGGGTAGATATCGTTTCGCAACCATTTAACAAGTTCAAAATGAAAAGAGTCTCAACAATATTTTCAGTTTTAGAGAGTCAAAAAAGAGCTGAAAGATGACTCTAGTAGTGACTTTTTTTTGTTTTTATCGAGTCTGAAAAAGTATAAAATACAACTTGTTACTTCATCGCTATCTCACTAAAAACCTTTCGCTGCACAAGAGACAAACATAAAACCCATTTGTAGAAATAAAATAATGTAATAATCGAAAAACATGTCTTAAAACCTAATTAGGATTCTGAAAAGTTATAAAATGCCAAAAGCGGTAAAAAATAATCACTTTTCACTTTTTCCTCTTGTGGAGCAATAGTTACCCATTTTAGACTGTGATTTTGTGGCAATAATAGCGGGCGATCGGGCAGATCAATCTTGAATCCGCCAGTTCCAGGTAAGAGATAACATCCTTCCCTGCATTTTAATTCCTCTTTCATTACCTACAACCCCAAATTTTGAATCTTGTGTGAGAATTTGTAAAAAATAGGGCATGACAATTGGCACGAGTATTGGGCACGGACTCACTCCAATCGCCTAGATTTATGAACCGGGGCGCGCCAACCGCGCAAACCTTTTTAGCTTACAATGTAAGCAAGCAGTCCCAATTTCCACAAATTCAAAGCTTTTAATTTGGATAATGAAGTTCATATGAACATGTTTGCAGGTGTAAAGCAGAAAAATGGTATCGAATGGAAAGAATGGGAACACAGTGAAGAAGACGAGCTTGCCATGGAAAATGAGAGATGCATGGAAGCTCTTAGAGACTGTGGACTGAAAAAATTCTTCATGACACTGTGCCTCAGAGCTCAACCAAAGCTGCTACAATACTTACTCAGTATCTGGGATGAGGATCGGGAAAAATTCATTCTTCCTGATCAAGAACTCAAAATTGATGTTTCAGACATCTATTTCATAACAGGATTGTCGCGGAGGGGGGCAATACCAGTCCTGACCAGCACCTAACCTACCATGGAGAACATGACCATGGTGATCGATAGGGTATGTCGAGGGGCACGAAAAGGATCAGGAAGTGGGAAAGTGGATATCTAGACTATCCCGGACTTGGCACTAAAGGTAGTGCTACACACCATCACACGAGCTGTGGGACCGCACGAAGAAACAAAAACATAACTCCTTCTTGTAGTATACACTACTACATTTGGCGGAAATTCCGACACTTTTGACCAAATGTCAGAAATTTCCCTAAATTTTTTCCATCCCGCCCAAAACCGTCGCTATACCGACGTTTATAGAAAAGTGTCGCAATACCGACACTTAGAAAAGTGTCGCAATTGCGACGTTTGGAGGAAGACGTCGCAATTGTGACACTATGGCCCAACGCGTCGCTATTGCGACGACTGCCTCTAAACGTCGCAAGTGTGACACAATGTCTAAGTGTCATAATTGCGACATTTGGAGTCATTCGTCGCAATAGCGACGCATTTTCCGCCGTCAGTATAACGACACTTATATGAGCGCTAAAGACAAATACGAAACTTTATGCGCGCTACATAAAAATGATTTTATTGTTTCATATCCGTCGCAATAGCTACATTAACATCTGATATCACGCGCGCATTCGCCCTCCTCTCTTGTAGAACAGCATTTGCCCTCAGCTCTTGCAGAACAATATTTTCCCTCAGCATTCGCCCTCAGCGTTCGTCCTCAGCTCTTGCAGAACAACATTCGCCCTCAGCTCTTGCAAAATGGAAGTTCTTACTGCAGGCCCTTCCTCCTATAGTAGGGTTGACTCTATTTTGGTTTTTTTGGTCAATTCCATTGGATTGTGTTAGGCTATAGGGTTCTCTCTAGATGTCAAGAATCAAGATTCAATACCCTCTATTATCTTCATCACCCAATACAAGATTTAAATTTTTCCTAAAGAAACTTTATTAATTTGGCAAAATTTCCATTATTTCCTCCTCAGCGTGCTTTTAAAAAAGCCTACATTTAAATGAAAACAAGCATTGCATTTCAACTACAAAAATCTATTAATGTGTTAAAATGTACATGTGTGCCACATTAACGTCCGATATCACGCGCGTATTCGCCCTCCGCTCTTGCAACAAAGATTCGCCACAAGATTCGCCCCCATCTCTGCACGCATCTCGCCCCCGCATTCGCCCTCGCCCTCTGCATAAAAGATTCGCCCGCATTTGCCCCGAGCTCGCAGAATAGCATTCCGCCCGCCTAATGAATAGGCTATCTAACCGCATCTGCCCCCGCCTCTCCGTGCACGCATTCGCCCTCAGCTCTTGCAGAACAGCATTCGCCCTCAGCTCTTGCAAAATGGTAAGTTCTTACTGCAGGCCCTTCCTCCTATAGTAGGGTTGACTCTATTTGGTTTTTTTGGTCAATTCCATTGGATTGTGTTAGGCTGTAGGGTTCTCTCTAGATGTCAAGAATCAAGATTCAATACCCTCTATTATCTTCATCACCTAATACAAGATTTAAATTTTTCCCAAAGAAACGCTTATTAATTTGGCAGCCATTATTTCTCCCTGCTTTAAAAACCCTACATTTAAATGAAAACAAGAATTGCATTTCAACTACAAAAATCTATTAGTGTTCAAATGTACATGTGTGCATCACTCGTGTAGGGTATTCCTTTTCCACTTTCACATTATCCAAGAATGTGTGCAGTATAGTTCATATTTTTTGTGATTTAGATTATCTTGAAAAAGGAAAGGTAAATTATTTCCCATGGAAAAAGAAGGTTTTCCCTTTTTGCTACTGGAAATGGTACAACAAAGTTCCATTTCTACCCGAAACTCCTCTGAAACAGGAACCAAATAAAGGCCATGTCCTCAATGGACATCATTTGGCTTTGAAAATGGCATTGCACCGTTTTGTTTCTTATATTACATCACGATAGTTTCTTAGGTCATTTCTTGTTTCTTGAGATGAAAAACAACCAAAGAAATTGTGAAGATCCTTTCAAGAAATAAATGACCATTTCTCAATAATATCTCAACTATTTTTTATTTTATTCAATGGTTGCTTACTTTGAGAGAAATTTGACACTTTTATAAGGAATATAACACAAAAACACAAAATGGGAAGGAATTGATGAGGTATATGACCTTTAGTTGTTGTCAATTAAGAATTGATAATACACGATGCATGTTCTGTACTACAAACTAGATTCCTTCCTGGAGTTAGGACACAGAGTATTGAATCAAAGTTGTAGTTTTTAACTTCTTGTATTGGTTCATCAATCTTGAAATTCAAACATTGCATGTCTTCATTGCTTCATGTTTGAATAATTTTCATTATATCGTACAATAGGAAATTAGGAATTATGATTATTATTACTTTATGGATTTGTTAAGTTACTTTTAAGTTTGCATGGTTTAGTGTGAAATTATTCTAGTCCCCAAACACATATAATCAAGGAATTATAACGTGATTTCAAACATTAAATATCAACAAAATCGTTTAAAGGATATTGAAAGGAAAAAGGTGATGGAAGATAGAAAGTGTCTTACTTAAATCCTCTAAGGATTTTTCAATAGTTGCTCCAAAAGCTTCACTTCAAGGCCCTTCAAGATCGTCTCCAACAATGTTATACCATCAGCTTCAACAATGTTGCTCCAAAAATGTCCTCAAGGTCTTCACAACAAGTTTACTAGAAGTTGCTCCAACAATATATTCAATAAGGTCTTCATTGTCAACTCGTCTCTTGTTTGGGTGCTTTAATGTGCAATGACATGTTTCCAGGACTGAATTCAATGCAAGGCATATTTGAAACTCTAACTCTGTCTTCCGGTGTCTTATTAGAAATTATTTCATTTTTCATTTTGTGTTTTCAAGTTAGATATTGTTTTCAAGTTTTTACATTTATAATTTTATTGCAATGTGGCAGACTGATCAGAGCAGTGCAGGAACAACCCCGAGACGGGATGATCGCGGAAAGAGGCCAGCGGAAGAACATGTAAAGTGCCAGCATTGCTCCATCTTCAGGTATTTTAGTTATTTACATAATTGAAATAATATTAATTTTGTTCAAATATGCAGACACCTAGCCATGGTACGCCTGATGATTTCCTCTTTGAGGAAGAGCTTTCTTCATCCCTATCTCCAGTGTTCTTGTTGCGAAAAAAGGCACGAGATGCAAGGTCGGAATTTAATACTTTGATAGACGCACCTCAAACACCTGAAACAGAAGAGAGGATAAAACAACTTATGAGCCAGCTAGAAAGATATCAGGTAATAATAAAAAGTCAAAAGGATATTTTTTTTGTTCTGCATGAGATGAATTGTGATAGTTTGATTTTTAATTTTTACATTGACTAAACTAACAAAAATTTCTTTTGTATGTAGCGTTTTCTAGAACTTTCTGAATCCGGTGTTGGTGGTAGTGGGACACAAAGGCAAGAGATTGCCCAACAACCCTCTCGTACACCTTCTACTCCTTTAGGTCCAGCCAAGAAACACACCCTGCCCAAGAAAACACCCAGCCAACCACTGAACGTGTTGGAAATGATGAGGCTGATATGGCCAACTACATTATTGCGTTTCCTGGAGCTACACGTGTCAGCTCCACAGGGACCATTAATGGCCCGTTGTTGGTGAACGATGAAGGTGTCCCTATAAAGCATGTATAACTCCCAGGTAAATTTTAATATTTTAACTATTTCATGTACTTTATCTAAAACATATTTATCATGATTTTTATTTTTAAATTAATGATAATATCTTCTTTTTCTTTTGGTTTTATTCTGTGTAGGAAACAATGAGTTCTACAGGATTCTGGAGAGCCATGCGTTGGTAATTTTGGCCCAACCATACGTACAGGGTGGAATTCCCAGAATTCCAACCTGAAAAAAGAACTTCTAGATTATCTAGAAGCCCTTTTTGGGGTCGGCACATTTGACAGAAAAGCGGTGGCTCAGGTAGCAGGAAAATATTTGAAATATACCAGGGACACCTATAGGACGCAATTTCAATTTAACCCTAGATATGAGCGTCCTCTCGCAGTTTCAGAGAGTGAGTGGAGAGCACTCATCCATGACGGAAAAGAGAAAAGGGCAAAGAAAGAAGGAAAAATGCCAACTCGACCCGCAAGGTAAATTACAACTTTAATTCAATAGCTTTAATTTTCTCTATGTCTAAAATAAAAGTGTGCTACGTCATATCTGACTTCAATCTTTTGATGCTAGGTTGCCTGACACCTCAAAGACAACCAAAGCTAGGATTGAAAAAAAGGGCCATCACAAGCTAGGCTAGGGCGGCTACTTGAAATTAGCTGCAAGAATTGTAATTAAGTAGCTAAACATCTTATAATTAATTGTATCGCCTTCCAACGTTTTTGTAATCCTATCAAATATGATTAAAAATACAAAATCATATGTAATGTAGGGTGATGACTTCGGAACATAAACTACAAAGGAAGATAAAAATATCGCTTTCCATTTCGGCTATCAAGCCGTAGTTGAACGTCGCATAAGCTTGGGGCAGGTCCCAAGATCCAGAATGCCTGATAAGGTAAAACATTAACCTTTCAATATGTTTGTTTTCATCCATAGATTTAATGTCTAACAACTTTGTTTAAATCAGGGGAGCAACACTACCAACGATGCAAATAACCCAGTTTTAGAGCCAAATGTAGATGATCCTCACGTGCAACCTGATCATTGTAGTAGGGACCAGGCCGACAATGCTACTATCAGTGAGGGCCATGACAGTAATTAATTTCCACTTATAATTTTTTCTAATTATACCTTGATGGTTGTCCTTATAACTTTTTTTGTTTAAATGACAGAGAATGTTTCCCTTGAGGATCTTACCACCAGAGAGGAAGACAGGGCAACAGTCCCAACGGCGACAACTGGTGCACCAGGTAAATAATCTCATTGCAATTTTTGTTATTAATATTACCGAACTAGTTCAATGATATTTAAAAACTGACAATTAAAATTTAATATTATCTATTTTTGTAGGCGATGCCCCATCACTGGATGAGACCAGACATCGTGACTACACAACTAGGTCAGCGCCGACAACTGGTGCACCAGGTAAATAATCTCATTGCAATTTTTTTTATTAATATTACCGAACTAGTTCAATGATATTTAAAACTGACAATTAAAATTTAATATTATTTAGTGTTGTAGGTTTATGCCCACAAACGGATGAGACTAAACATCGCGGATTCACGAATTCAGGGTCGGGCCGATTATTACTGGTGCACCAGGTAAATAATCTCATTGCAATTTTTTTTATTAATATTACCGAACTAGTTCAATGATATTTAAAAACTTACAATTAAAATTTAATATTATCTATTTTTGTAGGCGATGCCCCATCACTGGATGAGACCAGACATCGTGACTACGCAACTAGGTCAGCGGCGACAACTGGTGCACCAGGTAAATAATCTCATTGCAATTTTTTTTATTAATATTATCGAACTAGTTCAATGATATTTAAAAAATGACAATTAAAATTTAATATTATCTGTTTTTGTAGGCGATGCCCCGTCACTGGATGAGACCAGACATCGTGACTACGCAACTAGGTCAGCGCCGACAACTGGTGCACCAGGTAAATAATCTCATTGTAATTTTTTTTATTAATATTACCGAACTAGTTCAATGATATTTAAAAACTGACAATTAAAATTTAATATTATCTGTTTTTGTAGGCGATGCCCCGTCACTGGATGAGACCAGACATCGTGACGACGCAACTAGGTCAGTAGTGCGGGTCGAAAGGCACGAAACAGGAGCAGAGCATGATGATATTGATGATGTAATTAGGAGCTTTAAAAATAGGAATAAGAAAAAGAAAATTTGATAATGTAAAATATTGTATTATTATAAGGCAAACGTTACCATACTTGGAACGTTTTTTGCGTTATATAAAAAACTCATTTATCATACTATTTTTATGTCAAGCATTAATTGCAATGTTTCCTTGCGTACTTTTTGTTGAATTTTTTTTTTATTAGTTATTGAATTTTTTTTTTATGCTCATGAAAGTAAAAAATGAAATATAGATTGGGTATTGGGGAATTGAGAGTGATGTGAGGGGGAGGGGCCATAAGAGCTTCCACCTTCACGTGGTTGGCCCTGTTTAGTAGAGAATAATTTATTGGAGCGATTTAATCTTGGAGCAAACCTCCCTCGATCCAGCGTAGCAACAAAAAAGTCACTGCTGACTTAGTTGCTACTCTTTCAGATCGTGGGAGGCTTGTTCCAAGTTCATGCGACTCCAATAAATTGTTCTTGAAATGAAGAGGAGCTTATTCAAGTATGTTTTGACATTTTCAACATATGTTCTAACATTATCATAAGAATGCATCTTAGAGTAAAAAATACTACATCAATTACTTGTATTTATTGTATAGATAATGATGGATTTTGATTGACTTGGAAGTGCAAGTACAAATCCTCTTGCATCATGAGCAATACAACTTGTCAACCAGGGTCATGTCCAGGATATTTTTGCTTGTGCACTTGACCAGGTTCGTAATGTCACATTTTGTAAGTTCCTTTACAGTTCATAATTCAATATTAAAGTAATGCATAAAGCTTTTCACAACAATAAAAGGAAAGGGTTATGGCTGAGTCAAATTTTATTGTTATCGACAATGTAATGAAATGTATCTCAATGCTATGGTTTTGGCCTTTTTATTGGTTGAATTAGAGGACCCAGTTGAAAATATTGGGGCCAAGTAGGCTGGTTTTCCTTTTTGCTGATGGTTTGGTGTATCTAATTGAATTAGTTGCCTAAGGTATTTTTAGTTGCAAACTCCTTTTCATTTTACATACAGTATTGGCCTTGTGGAATACATTTGATTGTGTGGTCTTGTTAGATCTACAACATTTGTAGTTGTTTAGTCTTATGGCTGAGGTGCACTTTTATTATAGAAATAGTTGATGCAATATTGTTGAATTTAATCCTTACTGCAGGGTAGCATGTTGAGAAGTTTCTTGTGAAACATTTGGTATTCAAAATGACACTTGATCCTATACAGCATCATGCACTTGACTTCAAAATTCATATTCAAAGTGTGCCAGAAAATTCTTGCAAAATTTCAAATATTTATGTTGTTTTAAACCATTATCTTTTTCATGTATTGGATGTTGAAAATGTGAAAAAGACTTTGGTTTGAAACCAACTGGTGAATAATTTCCAGCAAAACAACCACTTCCAAGACATGATTTAGAAGTAGAACATATGTACTTATGAAGCATAGAAATATATCCTTGATGCATTGTCAATGTTTGTCTAGGGTTATTTTTGGAGAAAATAACTCCTTATTCCTAGAATAGTGATCTTCAATACAAGTAAATTCCAGAGAAGAGAGATCATCGTGTGATGCAACAAAACTGAAATTGGACCCCCAAGGAGAGCTGGTGTGTCTACAATCGCTCTGTCAGCATTTTCCGTTGGTGTACCCCGTTCTTTTCCTCCAGCCCGAGTCTTAATTGACTTCTTCTTTCTTCGGGTTTATTTATCAAATTCGTAGAATTTGATAAATAAATACTATCCACAATGGTTGGACTTTAATTTATATTCCCGACTTTATATTATCTCCAAGCCTTATAACCAATGTTTAACTTTCAACACTTTTTATTTTACTCCACTTTTCTTTTTAAATAAATAACTTGTAATGAACTTTCGGCTCTATATTTCACCACCCAGCCTTACAACAATCACGCTCCAGACTTATGCTAATTATCCGCCAATCGTTTAATTAAACAATTTCATTATACTCTGGCCCCACCTATATATATAAATAACCAATCAAACACTCATATCGTACCTAGTTATCCTCTGCACACCTTAGTTAACCTCTGTGCAATTTCAACGTGCGACCACCATCCGATGGCCCTTCTCCAAATCAACGACTCTTGGCAATTTCGCTCGGCTTCCAACGTCGGGCTTTAACGTGCGATGACGCGGGTTAAACGGTCGTTTTCCGGGGGTCACTTCGCCATGTGTCGCATTCCCTATGGAATTGCTCGCGAATAGGAAATACCGCCTACTCCGCAAAAGCGGTGCGATATGGGCAACCCGCTTTTATGATTCCGCTCGTGGTTTTGGTACAGGGCTTGACCAAGGGTGCAAGTCTGGTTCCGCTATCCTTTTGTTTTTTAACTCATGTCCAATCCTCGGGTCAGGTTCCGAAAGCACAACAATCTTGTCTCTTTATTAAGCGGTATTTTTATATTTGAACAGTGTTCACGACCCCGGTTCTCTACACAGACCTCGCCTTCGGGTGGGGTGAGTTCACAGGGTTATCCAACAATTTACGGGAATTCAAAGACAGAAGAATGGAATTATCAGTACCCAATCAGCTCACAATTAAACAATTCTTCACAATTAGCAGTTCGAGATAATTCAATGGCAACTAAGCTTGGAAATCATTTAACTGGAAACAATTGTTCACACACAAAGGTTTATTGCAGAAATCCCCTCTCTACTCTCCTCTTCCCTCTCTAATTTTATTCATCCGAGGAATTACAATTTATATACATAACATATGGCTCTTCGGTTCCTCTGAGAGGACCATTCTAGAAATCAAAAGGTCTAATTATAATAATTCAACTAACTGAAATTGTTCGACTCCTACAACTCTAACTAGTCTAAGTAATACAGTCAGCTGAGGTATTAACACCTAGCTGTTACAACTCAAATGTTTTCGAACCCTCCTAGCCACAACATGTAGACAAAACCTCCTACATTGCTGGCTAGTGCCTAATGCCCCTGCATCATCGTGTGACATAAACCTATTAACAAAAGTGAACAGGGAATGATTATTAATTATGACATACTAAGTTGTCAGTGATTTTGACTATTTGTCTTTAACATGTAAAAATGTTAAATTCCAAACTTACATCATCATGGTTTGGCATCATGAGCTTTACTAATTTTCCACCATGCTCATAATTTCATTGTTGTATTCATATCTATAAAAAACGTTTCAAATAATAATAATAAAGTTCTATAAGAAAAATCCAGACCTCCATGCTGCTGCTCCTTGTGAGACAAAGTCAAAATTGCATTACACAATCTAACACATAAGAATCTCCTATATCCCTGTGGTATGTATCCAAATTCTTATAATAGTGTCTTCAAGACTTATGTTGACATTTCCAATGAGATATTTAAGCAATGAAAGATGGAGCCTTCTTCATTGTTGTATATGTAACAGTTTTTTATTAATATAAAGATTGATGGTTTTGTCTTTCTGAAAATGAAATGTAAAAATAATTTATTGTGGTCAATTGAAAAGTTTTTTTTAAAGCTTTTCATTATGGAAGGGCGACATAGATATATGCCCTTCTAATTGAAATTCGGACCTGCCCTTCAAATTTGATCACTGTGTGGGACCTTAACAAACAATAAAACTATTCCACCGCACGTTATATAAAACATATAACAAAACCTTTGTCAAAACTTCAAACGAACCCTTTATCCATGGGTATTTCATCACGAATTGATCATTTTACCATGTACCTTCTTCTAGAGGAATATTCTTCCACTTGATTAGGTACTTCATAATGGTTATATGTCAAAGAGATACAGAATTTTTATCTATAACTTTTTGTGGTTCAAGAATCAACTTTCATTCTTCATCTAATTTTGGAAGTTCTATTTACATTGGCATATTTTTTCCCAAAACCTTTTTTAGGCAAGATACATGAAAAACCTTATTAATGCAAGAAGAAGGAAAATATAACTTCTATACCACTTGTGCAATCCTATGAATAATTATTTAGGGCCATAACAATTTTGCAGTGTGGAAAAAGTCGGCAAAAAGTCCCGACTTTTTGAAAAAATCCCAAATTTTTCCCGGAGCCGACTTTATTGGCCGACTTTTTCATCCCTGAAAAAGTCGCGATTTTATCCTCGAAGTCCCGACTTTTTGCCGACTTTTTCGAAAAAATCTTGAGTGAGGTAGTTTCTTTAATAATTTTTTAATTTTTTTTTGAAAAAATCAGGATTTTTTCCAAAAATGAATATTTTTGTATTTTTTTAGTTTTGCCGACTTTTTCAAAAAACTCCTGACTTTATCGAGTATTTAAACTTATGGACCCTTGTCTATTTAATCCCAACTTCGACTTTTTCCACATTGCATTTTTGAGCTAATTCTTTATTCTTCTTTTTCTTGAATGAAGATTGCTTATAATGCTATAATCTAAAAAATACCCAATTACCCTCCTCAAATTATCTTTCACTTCAATGTTGTTCCCCTTGTTGTTTTATCATGTTTCATGTCATTTGAAGGTTTTCCATACATTTTCAAAGTTTCTTTAGTATTTTCCATATGTGACTTTGTTTCCTATACTTTGGACTTATCTTGCAAAAAGTATGAGATACTAGGAGTTGGATATCCATAAAGGACCTTAAATGGGGAAATTTTAGTAGATGTGTGATAGGTAGTATGATAGTATCATATTACCATTCTTCCTCGAGGAACCCACTTCATCCATTAAGATTGCTTTTCTAAAGAGTAACATTGTAGATAACCTTAAAAACATTTGTTAACTATTTTTGTTTGACCATTTGATTGTGTTTGATATGTAGAACTCATGGCACCTAGTGTTTCTCCACTCATATTAAATAATTATTTCCAAAATTTTCTTGTTACTATTACTTTAGGAAAACCATGAAGACTATGAATTTCTTTCACGGACACTTCTGCCACTTGGCTTGTTGTTTATGTACTTTGAGCTCTACAAAAAAAATCTACAAAATTTGTCTATATAAATGACCACCAAAATGCAATACTTACCTTTATATTTCAGTAACCTTGTAATAAATTCTATTGATATATCTTCTAGTCTTTGAATATGTATGTGGAATGGTTGAAGTAACCCTAGAGATTTTACTATCTCTCTTTTATTTATTATGCAAAACTGACCTTCTCTTACAAAATTTTGAATATCTTTCTTCATTCCTTCCAAAAATATATTTTATGATCCTTTGAGATGTTTTAAGGAACCCCGCGTCCTACCATCAGAGAGACATGGGATTCCCTTAATATTTTTTTATTCAAATATGCTTGTGTGCATAAAAATATTCTACATTTTCACCAAAGTATATCTCTCTTTCACTCCCAATGCTCCATAGAGTTCATCCCATCCTTTATAAATTTTAGTTTTTGTTTAGTACTATTGTCATGTTTCCATTATGGCAAGCTTCTTCTAGCCACCTAGGAATATAAAATGTAATTGGATATAAATTTGAGGCCTCTTCTATTTTAGAAAGAGCATCATGTACTAAATTTTCCTTACCCTTTTTGCAGATTATCTCAAAATTAAAACTTTGCATTTTTTTCTCCTCATTTTTGTTAATCTTCTAATGAAAATCATAGCTTCAAAAAATAATTTATGCTATCATGGTATATCTTGACTTTAAAGTACCTCCCAATGATATACTATCCCCATTTTTTATTGCATGTAATATTGCTTCCATTTATTTTTCATACGTAGATTTCACCAAATATTTTCTTGAATTCCTTGCTTTTAAAAGCCAATGATATCCCTTATTGTGTTAATGTTACGTAAATTCCTTGTCCTAGTGCCTCACACTCTACTATGAATGTTTTACCAAAATTAGGTGCAACCGATGTTGGTGTAGAAGACATGGCATCCATTAAAAAAGAGAATGCCAAAGTAGCCTCATCATTCCATATAAATGATATTTTCTTCAAGAGATATGTGAGTGGACTTGAAATGCATGCATAATTCTTAACCAATGATCAATAATATCATGTAAGTCTAAAAAATATTCTAAGAACCTTGATTTTCTTAGGAATAGGTCATTTTGTAATAGCTTGCATCTTTTGAGGCTCCAACTTTACTCCTTCCTTTAAAACAATATGAACCAAATACTCGAATTCTTATTTCCCAAAAGCACATTTGGATATTTTTACATAAAAATGATTGTTCTCAATAATTTATATAACTTTTCCACATGTCTACTAGTGTGGTATTCCCATGATTTATTATAAATATGTGTATTATCAAAGAAAAAAAACACAAATTTTATAAGATGGGATCAAACAAAATTGCTCTTAAGTTGAGCCCGCCGGACTTCAAACGGCGATAAACCATAATTCAAACCAAATTCAAGTTCCAAAATAGCCTGCTGACGTCAGCCAATTTTGTGACGTGAAAACCAAATGAATTCTTCCCTAATCTTTTTCGAGTCCGAAGTTGGGCTGGCGTACGGAGGGAGAGTTGTGACGTGAATTTCTTATCAAATTCGCCCTAATCTTTTTCGGGACCGGTTTTCCACTGCGCGAGTGGCCCAAACAAAGATCCGCTCCTATCCCTCTGTGACGAAACCATCGTACATGTTGACGTCATCAATCAAAACCCGCCACCCTTTTGACTTTGTAAATAAAACAAATTGCGTCTGCGTCATTTTAATTGCTCCGTGTGCTAGCCAGTCTTCCATGCAAAAAAATTCAAAAACCAATTGTTAACGCTTGCTGACCATTACCTTGCTGAAGAGAATTGAAGCCGAGTATTTCAGGGTTCTTCTGTCATAACCAGCGCCTGTTTAAACACATTTAATTTCCCGTAAACAAGTATTTATTCCAATTCCCTGCTAAACTCTGTAAAAAATCCTGGTTTTAGTTTTAATTCTACACTAAGGTCTGAAAAGAAGTTCAGTTTGGTCTTTTTTGTTCCCAGAACTGCAATTATATTCCCAAAACTGGTAATTGTGCCCCTTTTCCACAAAAACCCCGAAATTCCATTTCTAAATCCACAAGAACCAGAAATGGAAGTTCCTGTAGCTCTGAATGTCGTTCCCATCAATGCCCCTCACAAGGACTTGGATTATTTGCCTTTAGCTGATATGGATTTTCAAATTAAGGACTTGCGTCTCAGTGAGAATCCTCTTCGAATATTTTGCCACTGCAGAGATAATTATTTGAATGGTTCTGACATCTTTGGACTTTGGGAATCAAATCTTCCTATGTACCTTCTCCCCTCAGTCCATATTTTTCCTGAGTTAATCCATTATTGCTACGCAAAGTATGATCCCAACCAACGAGCAGTTTTATCCCCAAGTCAAAATGTCGTTTTCCCAATAACTGCTCAGTCCATAAATGAAATGCTACAATTCCAACCTGGTCAAGCTCTCACTCCCCTGTCCATGGTTGAATTACTTGAGAAATCTACTAAGTTATCCCATGAAGAGTTAAACCGCCTATGCCAAACCTTCATGTTACTAGAGCATCAGCCTAAAAACCCTCCCCCTTATGGTTATGCTTTCTTTACTGATGAGGGTAGAGTTATTTTAAACATGATATCTTCCATAATGGGCTTCAATACTAGTGAGTATGTTGATCAGTTAACCCTAGTATTGTTATCCATTTTTACCCCTGGACAACCTCCTGCTGTCAAGTACGATTTTGCATCTTATATTGCTGACAAAATCCATGATCAGTTCATGAGATTTGACAATGAGAGATTATTTAAGTATTCTTTTGTCATATATCATCTCATGACTTACTTTCAGTCAAAAAATTTCCCTTTTTATGTTAAGAAACTTGATGCCAAAGGGAATCCTAGGTCAGTCATCTTTTGGCCTGCCATTACTCACAATTCCTATGATTCTCCTTATTCCTATAATGAGTTTTTCAACCTTTTTGTTCATCCTGCAACTACCTTGTTGACAGGAGTCTCTCCTCCTAGAATTAACAATGAAATAAAGAAAATCCTTCAGCTCTCAAAGCATTACAAGATAGGTGACTGGTACCTATGTCAAAACTACACAGAGATCAAGATATATGGATGTGAATTATGCCAATTCAAACTGTCCAAGTATGTCCCAATGAGACTCTTTGCATTAGAATATTTCAGGCAGATGAATAATTCAGATATAATTCATTTTTGCAATGCAAAGAAAAAGGCTCAACTCAGGATCAAGAGCCAATTAGGTCCCTTCATTTGTAACTCTAGGGAAGCTGGAAAGGAAGCCGAAATGATTTTAGAAGACTATCTCAGACTACAAAAGAGTTTCTACTGGATGCCTTATGATCCAAACAACTTTATCTGTGATAGAAGAATGAAAAATAAGATGTCACCATACATCCATCAAAGAATCCCAGAAATAGAACAATATGCTAATATGGATGAATTGAGAGAAGGGACATTGGTTGAAAAAGATAGTGAGTAGGTCAATGTTGAAAATGTAATGAAAGATCTTGAAAAGATACTTGACCTAGAATCTTTTGGACAGGTGCAGAGATCCTCTTCAGCCAGGACTTTACAACAAAATTTGCGGGAGATTAGTACAGTAGCAGTAGAATCTAAAGGAAAAGAAAAGGAGCCTGATATACAAATAATTGAAAAATTCATAATGACAGAGCAACCAGAGACTTCTAAAGAACAAGGTCAAGGACAAATTCCTCCTACTCAGATCAGTGAGCCAGAAATTTATATTTTACAAACTCCTCTGAATATAGAAAAGGGAAAAAAGAGAGAGGCTGAAACAACTACTCCTATTGGTGGCTCTTCTGAACAGCAAGATGTTAAAAGGCAGAAATTAACTCCCCTTCCAGAAGATGAATCATTTCAGGAAATCTCTGACAGCCAGGGAAGAGAAGACAGTCAGCAAACAGGTACAGGTAGTCGGACATCCACTAATTTTTAAAAACAAGAAATACAGAGGCAACAAAGTGCAGAAATATCTTCTTTCAAACCTCCAGTAAAAACTACCTGGGACATCAAAAGAACATTCATCAATATAAAGGCCAGGAATGATCCACTTAGACTTCAAGTGTACAACCAATTTTTGAAGATGGCTCCGAAAAATCAAGAAAGATTGATGTCAGCTTATGATATCCAACACGGTAAGATGTTAATGAGCCATTTCAAGCCCAAGGTGCAGCAGCCTCAGATAGCTGCAGATTACGTTAGGACTAATTTTCAAGTCTTAGCAAAGGGTATGCATCCTTTAGATCAAATTGAGCTACACAAGCAAACAGGTGAGATGATTTATTCTACTCTGACGGATAAATCAATGATGACCCATAAGTTGCAGGATTCTTTGGATAATACTAATACACAATTGCAGCTTGAAAAAGCCTCCTCCCAGGCTAAGGATAATAGAATCAAAACTTTAGAGGAAATAATCATTGGTTTGGGTCATAATCCTAAAGATGTGAAAGGTATTGACGCTTTGATCAAGAGAAAAGATGATGATATTGCAGCTCTGAGAAAACAATTAAAGTTACCGGCCTCAAGACATCCACAGACTGCAGAAATCATCAAACAAAATTCTGAGGAAGAACTAATGGATTTTCTCTTAAAATTGAATGAGCAACTTACTGCAACTGAAAAAGATCTTGAGAATGCATTAAAAGATAAGCAGGCAAATATTCTAGTATCTACAGCAGGAGTAGTGACAGGTACAACAACAACAGGTCAGCCAGCAGAATTGTCACAGAGCAACACCGCAAATTTGAACACTGATGAATTAACAAAGTCAATGGAAGATATGAACATTCAGGCCATAGAGCTTCACAAAACAAAGGAACAATTGGCCACTCTAGAACTTAAATATGATCTTTCAAAAATGAGTGTTGCTGATAAAACAAGAGAAGTGAACAAATTAGAAAAAATAGTCAAAGCATTGGAAAAGGATCTCACATTGGAGAAACCTTTAAAATAAATAAATGATATTATTTGGGATAATATCATTCAATCAATAAAGGATGTTTGGTCCTCAATTCAAATAATGGATGAACATAATAACTTAGTTAAATTGGCTCTGGATGAGATTGAGAGATCAAGACAAGAGTTGGGAAATATGCTAGAAGAGGCCAATAGACTTATACATTTTTTGAATACTCAGACTAAGAATCAACTTGCAGAAATTGGTATTTAGGACAGGACTGGAACAATTCTGGAAATAAAGAGAGTTTTTACTAAAAGAACTCTGGTACAGAATTTAGAACGAAGGTGCTCAGATATGCAAGAAGAAATCATTGCCTTCAGAGAAAGATTGAATATTTTGTTAAATAGAAGATTGCCCAGTCCTATAGTTGCAGAAGATAAGCTAATGGACCTTGATAGTTATGTTGAAAAATTGGACAAATATGTTGATAATCAAGCTAGTTCTTCAACCAGTTCATCAACAGCAGCATTGCCTACAGGGAAAAACCTTCATGACAGATTGGAGAATTTATTTTATCTTGAGCATGAAGTAAATCATTTGTTCCCAAATCAGCCTAATTTCTTCAGATATACTGAGGCTGATGAAACACTAAGAAAGTTGCAAAGGACCAGAGTGCCAGAAGTTCAGTGGTGGGAAGAAATGATGGAACTTTTGTAAAAAATTATCCTTACATAAATTTTTGTCTATTTACCACAATATATCATGATAAAAAGGATAAAAGGATGAACAAAGGTCAAAGAGTATCAGAGCAGTTAAAGAGTATCAATGAAATGAAATAATCAACATAGAATTACTGAAGAGGACAGTAGCAAGCCAAGATATAGTGCCTGCCTCCAGCACATTCTTAAAAGAAGGAAACAGCACAACATCAGTTATCATTTTTCTTATCTATGAGACCATCTGTCTCTATATTGTTGTAAAATACTTATTAGTTATCCTAGATAATATCTCAATTTGTTATGAGATATTTTGTATGATTTTTTGTATAAATACTCCATAAATTGGAGTAGTAAGTGTGGATTCATATACTTTGCAGTAACATTGACTTTTTCGGAATAAAGTGTTGTTGGAGAAATTTCTTTGTGGCTTGCTGGATGATGAATTGATGCTAGAGACTTTTTACAGGATTCATGTGTCAAACTACGGATCAATAAGTCATTTCTATCCTGTGTTTTAAGTTTTTATATCTGTTTATTATATCACCGTGTTTCATTTCTGAATAATTAATGAAAAGGAGTAAATCAGAAGGTACTTAAGTGTAATCTGGTTTTAATCATTATTATTCTAAATGTTTTCTTCTAAACTAGTTATAAACAATGAATTCTTAATTGCTCCTGTTTTACTAGTTTAAGGATTTTGGGTACTTTAATTTGTATTTGGAACAATGGACGTCGGTACTCTATCTGTTGCTTTAATATTCTACATACTGCTATTTCACTTTCTTATAGATGCCTCGGGCATATTTGGATGCTTTCTCAGATTGTCGATAATCTCCATGTGGACCGTTACCGGGTTTTATATCAAGTCCCTGTATGTGACATGGGGTATTTTTCTATCACTGTCTGGGGTGGGACTTCCACTTTTCTGGATGGATATTTGGGTTCCAATCTTCAGATGTGAAAATTTAATGACTTCATGGATTGTTTTACTTCATATAATATATTCAAAACAACGTTTTTTCTCTTGTGAAAAAAAAATGATTAATGTTTATCACTCTGCCTTCAAAACTAGCGATGCTGGTCTATGTTGCAGGTTTATTGATATGGTCTGATGGTCTTTTTATATTTTGGACATATCACACTCCTCACATGATTAGCGTTTTTCTCTGTTCAAGGATTTTGGGTACTTTAATTTGTATTTGGAACAATGGACGTCGGTACTCTATCCGTTGTTTTACTATTCTACATACTGCTATTTCACTTTCTTATAGATGCCTTGGGCATATTTGGATGCTTTCTCAGATTTGTCGATAATCTCCATGTGGACCGTTACTGGGTTTTATATCATGTCCCTGTATGTGACATGGGGTATTTTTCTATCATTGTCTGGGGTGGGACTTCCACTTTTCTCGATGGATATTTGGGTTCCAATCTTCAGATGTGAAAATGTAATGACTTCATGGACTGTTTTACTTCATATAATATATTCAAAACAACGTTTTTTCTCTTGTGAAAAAAAATTATTAATGTTTATCACTCTGCCTTCAAAACTAGCGATGCTGGTCTATGTTGCTGGTTTATTGATATGGTCTGATGGTCTTTTTATATTTTGGACATATCACACTCCTCACCTGATTAGCGTTTTTCTCCGTTCAAGGATTTTGGGTACTTTAATTTGTATTTGGAACAATGGACGTCGGTACTCTATCTGTTGCTTTACTATTCTACATACTGCTATTTCACTTTCTTATAGATGCCTCGGGCATATTTGGATGCTTTCTCAGATTGTCCATAATCTCCATGTGGACCGTTACTGGGTTTTATATCATGTCCCTGTATGTGACATGGGGTATTTTTCTATCATTGTCTGGGGTGGGACTTCCACTTTTCTGGATGGATATTTGGGTTCCAATCTTCAGATGTGAAAATGTAATGACTTCATGGACTGTTTTATTTCATATAATATATTCAAAACAGTGTTTTTCCTCTTTTAAAGTTTCATTTTTATTTTTATTTTTAAATTGAACCTGTCGTCGCTATACCGACGCCTTGTAAGCGTCGGAATTGCGACAGATTAGAAACGTCGGAAGAGCAACAGTATAAACACATCGGAAGAGCGACGTTCAAAACGTCGAACCACATTTCATCGTAATTGTGACATTTTACAGACGTCGGAAGAGCAACGTTCAAAACGTCAGACCACATTTCGTCGGAAGTGCGACAGTTTACAAAGGTCGGAAGTGCGATGGATTGGGAAACGTCGAAAGAGTGACGCTTGTTTGGAAGCGACGGAAAAAGTTTCGATAGTGCGACACTTTTTAATTGTGTCGGAACTGTGATGGTATGGTAAACCACATTTTTCCCGCCCTCGAACTGTCGCTCTTGCGACGACTATGTGTCGGAATAGCGACGAATTGGCCTTCGAAATTTCCGCCAAATTTTCTAGTGATATTATCTGACATTGACCTTCTACAATTGGGCAGAGGCAGTGACGATCAATGTGAAACATCAACTGACGAAATGCAAGAAGACCAAAATAAGTAGTTCGAATATGGATCCATCCTAGTATCTTTCTTTTTGGAACGACTACCAATCTTCCAGTGACAGGAAGTGATAGTTCTGACACCACCAACATAGGAGCCACAGATGGCCCGTTGGGCAGCACTGATGCCAAGGTCAGGGGGTGGTCAACAGATGTCCTAGGGACCGGAGTTCTTTGATTGGCTCCACCGACCGCTGATTTTCGTGGAGGACTAGCCCTACTCTGGCACAGATTTTACTGGTGATCCAGATCTCCCACTCCCAGAAGGAGAGGATTGGGATGAAGCACTTGGTAAGACTCATTTTTTATTTTCATGAGTATTATTATTTTTTGTTATGTATGTTCTGACATTAAATCCATGTGTTATGTAGATGTTGGACCAGAAATACCTGCAGGCACGTCTTTGATAGCGATTTGAATCCCTCGCGAATTTTATATTGCCCCTCATGGTGAGGGAGGCGAGGAGGAGGAAATCGTGCGCAACTTGGGGGGAATCTCTCGAGGGGTCACGGACTATGCGTGATTCGACGATGTTCCTCATGCATACTAGAGACACACTATAGGGGTGTCAAACTGAGTTCACCAATTGCTGAGGTGGCTTGTATGGGCAGTGACATGCTATCATGAACATCACATCGATTAGACACCTAGGATTTATTTTTGCATATTTTTGAGAGACATGATGTCTCAGGATGTAATAGAAACAAACATATTTTGTACTTATGCTGCACACTGATGCAAACATTCGATATATATATATATATATATATATATATATATATATATATATATATATATATATATATATATATTCCTAAATGGATCTTTTCTATGTGATGATGATTTTACAGATTACGCAAATGTCTATCTAATACAATGTTAGCCACTGTATCAATTAATGCATTCATTCCCCTAGGTATATCATGTTGATATGTAATATAATCAAAGTGTCTTTCTATCAAACGAACACGTAAATACAACCTTAAAATCTGATGGTTCCTAACTAAATAATGTCCATTAAGTTGAAGAACAACAAGTTGTGAGTCCAAATTTACAACCAATGCACGAATGTTGAGGGTAATTTCCTTGGTTAATAATTTAATGATAGCACTATACTCAGCGACATTTTTTGTAGTTTGTCCTAGAAAAATACCTTGTAGATATATCAACTCACCAGCAGGATCATAAATCACCCAGGCTGTCGAAGACAAGTTCCAGGTACTGCGGGAAGCACCATCCGTGAAACCGACATAAGGGGTAATAGACATCTGCACAATAAGAAATGACCCAATAAGCAGGAAAATGCTTGCAACGCACACCAAGCCAAAAATGTACAAAAATGAAAAGAACACATATGTACACAAAACATGCACGAATGACTCATGCATAATATTTTTTAAGATACAACCCATTTCTGGGCTGATCCAGAGGATGACCTTCGTAATCAATGAGCTCATAGGCCCCATTCTGTAAAACACATTTAACAATGTAGGGCCCATGCCACATGGGTTGAAATTTTCCTTCCCCCATCTTATCATGAGCTTGGTTGTACAGGAGGACGAGGTCTCCTTATATAAAGGAACGAGGGGAAAATGACTGGTCAAAATGAGCTTTGACCCACTTCTTCTGTGCTTCGATGACCAAAGCAGCCAAGCAATGAGTTTCATCCAACCTTTCTAAGTAGAGAAGACGCTCTTCTTCTGGCGAAGTGTCCGGCAGCAATTCAACAGCCAACTTGAGCGAAGGTATATCACACTCAATCAGAAGAGTAGCTTCCAGACTGTAAACAAGCTGGAATGGAGTGAATTCGGTCGCATCCTTAATTGAGGTTTGGCACGCCCAAAGAGCCAAAAATAACTTGAGATTCCAGTTGGATTTGTGCATCCCAATCATACGTTGAAGAATGGTGACAAGAACTTTATTCACGGCTTCAACCTGGCCATTGGCCTGAGGATAGTACGGCGTTGAGCTGTTGTGACGCAAGCCCAACCTGGAAGTCAATTCCGCCACCATATAATTCCGAAAATGCGAACCATGATCAGTAACGATGGCTTGAGGGACACCACACTTAGAAATGATGTGATCGAATATGAACTGAGTTGCTATCTTACCATCAGCGGCAAGTGTAGGCATTACTTCGACCCATTGGTGAAGTAGTCAATAGCTACGATGATATAAGCATGCCCCCCGGCCAAGTGAGGGTTACACATCATAAAATCAATGCCCCACTTCACAAAGGGACCAATGGTAATGATAGGGTGGAGATTTGCAGGCGGTGTGCGCATCTTGCACTGATAAATCTGGCAATCATGACATTTTTGAACAACAACAATGTAGTCCTTGAAGATGGCGGGCCAGAAATACCCAGCACGAAGAATATTATATGCAGTGGCATAACCAGACAGTTGACCACCACAGGTGCCACTGTGACAATCATTCAGGTCTTTCTTAGCCTCCTCGAGAGTCAAACACCGACGGAGAATGGAATTCACTCCAATGCAGTAGAGTGCATCTCCGACTATATGATAAGGTTGTGATTAATGATGAATGCGTCAGCAGGCATCCTTCGTCAACTTAGATCTAAAAGTAGAAGTCTGAAGATATATGATGATATCACCGTACCAAGGATCGAGGGTGATAATTATAAAAATCGAATCGTTTGGAATGCATTCCTCAGAACCAAACGGAGCAGAGTCAGAGGGGAGGGAACAGATCAAATCAGCAAAGACTAGTGATTTATTCGACTTGGCAATAGTAAATTCCAAATCAAAATCTTGGAGGATGACAATCCACTTCGAGTAATTTCCCCCCAACAATTGTCGAGACAATATATAAGTCATACGGTTGTAGTTAGAAATCACAGTCACAGTACGCAGCAGAATGTAATGACGAAAACATTGAACTGCTTGAACTGCAACCAATGCTAACTTCTCAACATGAGCATAGTGTGTTTTAGTATCGAGAAGGTTACGAGAAAGTTAGTAAATAACATGCTCTTCACCATCATCATCGTCTTGTACCAAAACCATGGCAATCGTGCTGAAAGCAGCGGCTAAATAGAGGTAAAAATTGTGATGATAGTTCAGAGGACGCAACAGAGGAGCATTAACAAGCAACGTCTTCAGAGCATCGAAAGACTTATGAGCGATCTCATCCCAAAGGAATGGGACACCCTTCTTTAGTAATCGCATGAATCCTTTAGCCACTTCGGCATAGTTAGGTATAAAACGGCGCAAATAATTAGCCTTCCCCTATAAACTCTGCAGCTGATGTAATGAGGATGGAGAGGGGAGATTAATGATAGCCTCCATTTTGAGCGTATCGAGGTGAATCCCATCTTTGGAAACGATAAACCCCAAGAGTCTACTGAAATCGACATAGACGACGCACTTATGCGGATTTAACCGGATATTGTAGCGTCGAAAACAAAGAAATATCTGACGAAGATGGTCAGGGTGGTCCTTACGTGTAGCTAAATGAGCCGAAAGGTCATCCAGATAATGCTGAACGATGTGCTTAATATTGTGAAAATCATTTGACATTGCTCGCTGAAATGTGGCCCTAGCATTATTTAATCCAAAAGGTAACTTCTTATACGCGAAAGTACCCCAAGGACAAATGAAGACATTCTTATGTTGATCGGTCGGGAGAATGTTAATCTGGTTATAGCCAGAAAAGCCGTCCATGAGGGAAAATATCTCACTCCCAGCGCAGTCATCTATGATTTGATCGATAAAGGGAGTAGGATAATTATCCTTAAGACAAGCCCGGTTTATGTCATGATAATCAACACAAACCCGAATGGTACCCTCTTTCTTATCTACAGGGACAATGTTGGACACCCATCCTATCAAGGGAATCAGGTAGATAAAACCAATGTTGAGAAGCTTTTCAACTTCACCCTTAATTGCGGCAGCCTCTAGGGTGCACAGGACAAAGGCGCTGACAAACAGGCTTCGAACCGGGGTAAGTAGGAATCTCATGCACCACTATACTATGATCGATGTCAGGCATCTCTTCATAGGACCATGCAAAGATGTCACGGAACTCACAGAAAAGGTTAGTATAAACCTGAAATTAATCTGAAGAACAAGTAATTGGCTATGGATGTTCTCGACGATTCCTGGTTTCATGGAAATGTTGATAGGCATCGTTTGCGTGATGTTACTCAAGTTACTCTCTGTAAAAACTTCACGTGTCAGAATAGGAATTTTAAGCGGAGGAGAAGGAACCTGAGATGCAAACCTCTCAAGACCCCTAGACATGGCCACGAGACCAGGCATGAACGAGGAACGATAATGAGTATCATCCCATGGAAGATCCTCGAGAGACATATTTTCCACGATGGCTTCATCGGAGGGAAATATCTCTTTCAAGGGATCGGGCGAATCCAAATCGTCGAGCTAAGGGTATTGAGAATAAGTGTCAAGATACATGCTCGAAGGAGCATGATCAGAAGGAGGAGGCTCCGAAGCCGCAATAGGTTCACAATAGTCTATATTGATCGGAATTAACGGCATCGAATCTCCAAAAGAATCGATCTACTCAGGCGAAGGGATGATCCATGGGTCATCAAACCGAGAGATCATATTGATCTAAACTATATGAGGTGGAGGAAGAAGAAAAATACCCATGAGGGTAGGATCTTTGAAGAGACCTAGCCCTACGCTCTCATAGGTAGTAGGAATCTGACCCACATACGGAATGTTGTTCTCGAAATAAGAAGTGAAGAATGACAACTGATCAAAAGTAACAATCTTTCCTTCATGCAGGAATTTCAAAACATGAAAGAGAGTGGACAAAACACACAGCATGGCATGAGTCCAAATGCGACCGAGAAGAAGATTGTAATTGAGCTTGGCATCAACTACTCTCCAACCATGACATTAATTTTCTTCCCTTCTAATGTAATTGGAAAACTAGCGATAACACCAAGAGGTTTTGATTCTCTTCCATCAAATGCTTCAAGGGAATTTGGTGATGAATTCAGAGCCGGAGAACCAATGGCTTTCCAACAAGAAGATGACATGGCACACGTAGACGCACTCTCATCCACAACTGCCTGATGGATATTCAGACCATTAATACCAACTTGTATGATGATCACAATTTGGTGCAAGAGTCGTGGGACAAAATTCTCCAAGTCGAAAGTGAGAAGGCTAGTATCAGCAGGATCAACTATATCGATTGTAGATAACAAAGCCTTCCGTTGAGATGGACATCTCTGAAGTACTTCTAATGCAGACATTGCAAATGGCACCTGTGCCAGATCCTCAAAAATACTGTAATGTTGGGCAGCACGGGCGTTGGGATTGTAAGAAGACTTGCAGAGTACACCTTTGGAAGGTGGCCGCACAATGGGCTCAGTACTGGGCCTTTCAATCTGAAGAGGGCCAGAAGCAGGTGGAGGAGGAGGACCATCAGCGATCTCTTTCCCCGCTGCCTGACGCGCCAGTATAATCTTTCAACTGAGTAGCAATAGAAACATATGCAGAACCGTTCATCATGAAAACGTGAGAGCCAAATGGATCAGAGGGTTGAGGCTTCTCCACCATCTAGGTCTTTTGTGATGGAAAAGGTTCTTTGAGAACAGCCATAGTTCCTTGGGTGCCTTTTAGCAGTCTACATACTTCAGCCCATTGAGGACAGTCCTTGGTGTAGTGCTCTTCATCACAAATCAAACAGGGGTACTTCAGCTTACACTATGAACCATCATCAGCACGAGGTTTAGACAAATCTGGTTTCGAGGTATTAGCTTTGTCCTTACCTTTACCCTTATTTTTCCCTTTGGAAGTCTTATCCACTGGATTGGCCTGAACGACATTGACTTATGCATTTTTACCAAGATTCGGGGCAGGCTGAGAAGCAGCATCACTAGAAGGATTAGACTTTTGCTTCCCAGGATTTGAAGGAGAAGACTTTTGAGAATTCTGAGACATGGAACCTATGATACCATCGAGGGATGGTGTCGTCAGTGCTTTGGAAGTTCCAGGTCGAGGACCATCAGGCAATATATCATATAACGTTTCAGACTGAGAGTACACGAGATCGAGGTACTGGGCACGAGAAATGGTATGTTCTTTGGTTACACATGCCCCCATAGCTCTATCTTTAGTGATTTTATTGAAAAATGAGGTAGTGAACCTATTATTACCTAAATCTACCTCAAGCTGAGAAAGGCAGAGTCTAGGGTAACATCAAACCACGCTTAATCTAGTAGCTAGCCCTACCAGATCGAGAGAGGGCTCTCTCCTAGTCAATCTCAGCAAAATATGATCAGTGAGGCTTGAGATGACTTTAATAAAGGCTGATTTTAGGCTAGGTATATATGTAAAAGAGTTTTATTTGATTTTGAGGGTGTTTGTTGGATCAAAGGGAAAGGTAGATTTTGGGTTTGGGGAATGAGGCCTATTTTTTACAGAGATCTGAATGGGGCAAGGTACGCAACTGTTTTGATGTTTCAATTTTGAATGAAATGGATAGCTCAGACCAGTGAGGGGTTGAAGAGGGAAAGAGACTTTCAATAATCCTCTTCAGATAATTGAAAACATAGAAAATTAAACAAAACTCAAGGTAGATCACTACAAATCTAATGAATTCCACCTTTATACTTGTTTGTTTAACTTAAGAAGAAATAAGAAGGAAGATGATACACATGAAACATTAGTAATTTTACAATCACAGGGAGAAATACATCATCAAAAAAAAGAGCCACATGAATCCCAAGGAGTTCTGCAAACCATGGTCTATTCCTTTGCCAAACTGCAGAGATGAAATGTACAATGAACCTCCAAGCAATCCCAAGTGTCCAACCTATGCCAATGACTGAAAAATTACAAGATATAGACAACACTACCTCATCCCCAGCCTCTAGGGGTCAAGCTCACTATTTTAGGAGCTGTTTCAACAAGATCTAAACTAAGAACTGGAAAATAGGCAGTGGAACAGCTTGCCTCTATAAGATAGGAAACTAATTCATTCAGTTGCAATTCACCTTTTGATGGATGAATCTACTTCCATGAGTAAAAAATTGACAAAATTACATCAAGACCCATAAAATTACATCAATAGTTTTACATTTGGAAGTAAGAAATTCAAACTAGCCAAAACTAGGCGAAAAACAGAGTTACTGAGGCAAAACTAAGCCAAAATCCCCAATGCGTCGTGCCTGAAATCTCTATGCGTCGCGTCACTTTCGAGCCAATTTTGAATGCTTTCCTGGTGTCCAAATTGAGCATAGGATAGCTCGTTGGAAATCTCTACCTGTCTAATTTCCAACCCAAGTGGAATTTCTGAATTTGGTTTCCATTTTCCCCTCCAAAAATGAGTTTTCCAAACACTACTTCCTGTGTGTCCAAAAAGGGGCAGAAAGGTCATTTTTAGGGTGTTTTTGACCCCTCCGGCAACCCAAAACTTGTCAAAATCTCTAGGTAATGGGTAGGCATGCATAAATTTTCATGAAAAATCCAAAAATACAATTTTTTTCCCAAGAGGAGCTCCCAATTATAAGCGCGCGCCAAGTGGCGCAACGCGTCGGGCAGAAAACTCTGTGTTTAGGCCAAAAAAAACAAAATTTGCAAAAAGTGTCCCAAATTTCTTGAAATTTTGGCTGAGTGTCCTCCATCATGCACTATACTGGGCCAAGGAAGCCTCGGCCAAAATCTGAAGTCTATCTTTCCTTTTCTGACGCTTTGAGGCCCTCTTCAACTTAGCCTTCAGAATCTTGATTCGTGCCTTACAAACATGATTTCTTGCCCAATAATGATTCGCCATGTGCCTCAACATGTTCTTTTCTTTGTTAGCTTTCTCCAACAGCCTTTGGTCTCCTTGGTGCATGCAATTCAGTTGTGGAGTCACTGTGTTTCCTTCATCTCGGTCACAAGAGGAATTTGTCTCCAAGTTTGCCAAAGTCTATATTGTTTTGGATGAATATGAGAAGTTTAGTGCCTTTGGTTTTGTTGTCAAATATGTGGTAACAAGTGAGGGACTATGGAGGGATAGATTAGTGGAAATTATGGACTATTTCCAAGTGAAATTTGTCAATTAAAATCTGTGAATTGAAAAGTTTAGGGATAGCTACTTAATTTCTTGGAATAGCCTTGGGGTTAGGGGAAATTTACAATTGGGATGGGGATAATCGGAATGGGATAGGAATGAGTGACTTAGGGATACAAGAGAAAACAGAAATGGGCTGCTATGATAAAATAAACAGTGATGAGGGGGAGAAAACAAGGTGGAGAATGGAAGTATTTGGCACAAAACCAATTTCAAAACCCTAAGGGAGCATTCTTCCAACAAGAGAATAGGGTTTGATTTTTTGTATTAAAACTCTCATAAACATCACAAAACATTGGTTCATTGGAAATGGAGAGATGGCATGACTTACATGAACAAATATGGACTGAGCACATTTGGATATTTTTGAAGAAATGGCAATAAACTTGTTTCTGGCCCTATGTGTCGCGTGCCAAACCCAGTGCGTCGCGCTGCTTCTATGTGTCGCGCAGGAGTAAATTTGCACACAGGGAGCCGACGCAATGCGTCGCACTCACCCAATGCGTTGTGACACCCAGCCGATGCGTCGCACAAAAAAAAATTCACAACTCTGCTTTCAAATTCTTCCTTCGCCCCTCACGATTTCTCCTTTGCTCACTCCTGTCTTCTTGGCATACAAATGAGCTTTGGAAAGATGAAAATGTTTTATATGCCAAGGATTTTGATTCTTATTTTAAAAATACCTGCTTTTCAATGGAAAATCTCTTAACTTACTCGCACACCACATATTTTAGCACATTTGGAAATTTTGGAGAAGTTTATGGTGAAATTGGGCTTGCAGCTCTATGCGTCGCGCCACAAGCCCAACGCGTCGCGCCCTTTTGCAGGAGACTTTTGGAGACCTTCCCTATGTCCAAATTGGGTGTGGGATAGCTTGTTGGAAATATTATTGAGTCTAATTTCCAACCCAACTAGAATTTTTTAATTTGGAGTTCATTTTCCCTGTCAAAAATCAAATCTCCCAAGACTGGTCAAAATGTGCAAAATGAGGCTGCCTCAAGGCAGAGTGCTGTTGCATTCAACTTTTGAAGGTCTTAATCAACTCCAAATTGAGCTCATTATAGCTCATTGGAAATCTCTTTGTGTCTAGTTATCATGTGACTCATCCAAAAATTCATTTGGCCAACCAAGCTAGGAGAAATCTTGATTTTACCAAAGTCACTTCAGAGGCGCATCAATTCTCCTGAGGCAACTGTATTTTTGAAATTTCTTTAAACCATGACACCTGTGTAAAAATTGAAGGATTTTTTTCTTCCTTCGATTATTTTTGACATAAACCTCTCTCATTTTTCTCAAATTCATCTTTTATTGTTCGGAAACATCATTGGAGTAAAACCTATCCCGATATGTGGAATAAGGGATTTGTTGAAATGAAGTGAAATGAAGGGGATAAGGGGCTTCGAAATTCTTGAGAAAATTTTGGGAAGTAGGGAAGGATGTTAGGGAGTAGGGGAAAGTGGAATTTCAAATATTGAGTGAGGGGAAGGGGTCTAAAAGGGAAAAACGCAGGCCTAGCCTAGAAAATTGCCAAGCTGTAGCAAGAAACTAGGGTTTGTGTGAGAATGAGGAATTTGGAGGATCTCAGTGATGGGAAGTGTTTAATAAGGTACATTAAGGATAGGGGAAGGTTTATGAACATCAGGATACAAGTTTTTCTTATGATTTGACCATCCAAGAGAAATTACCTTCAAAACCCTAAGAGAGGGAAATGAACCTTACCTAGGCACAACTGAAGCATGAACAAGGTGTAAAATGACCCTTTGGAATCTAGAATGATGATGACAACCCTCTGAATGATGGTACACTCAGCTGAATGGTGACATGGACTTACATTTGGAAAATTTTGAAAAGAATGAAAACAAACCCTAGACCTAATACCTAGTGACCAAATTTTATTTGAAGACTCACTGAAATGACAAAATTTGACCTTGACACCTTAAAATCACTTTGTAAGAGAAAGTTTGATCACTTGAGGAAGGCTGCAAAAGCTGACACTAACATTGGCTCCAATGGGGATGGTAACTCCTTGGAGGTGCCAAGAACTACAGATCTTTGGAAAGCAGACAGTGCCTTCATCCATTGGGCAATGGAGTCAAAAACTCAAGTTGAAATGCATGACTGAAAACTGATGACTTGACAACACAAACTGAATCTCACTCAACTAAAAACTGACTCGATACTTAAACACAACTGAAAAACTGGAAAATATGCTCAATATGAAGCTTGTTCAATACAACCTACTCTAACAGTTTCATTCATCACCTGATCAAGTGAAATCAAACAACCAATGCAACCAAGTAAATATTCCGGCTGCTGTTTGAATTCTCCGCAAGTGCTCGCTTATGAACAACAAGAGAGAACTACTGAAAGGAAACTCCCATGAAAAATTGAAAATAGATCCATTGAATGATATGGATTCTCTATCCGCCTCCAAAAACACTGCATAAGGATCTTGAAGTTCATGCACACTGGGACTTAGCTCATCCAATGGATTACTTCTCTTCTCCTCATACCATGAATGCAAATTTGTTTTGAGCTTTGTGACGAGACTCCTGCTAAAAATGACAAAAAGATCGGCTGCCGGATCAAGTTTATATCAGCACACGTTTCAAGCTCACATGTAGTCAATGGCGAAAGACTTTGACTACAGACATCATCCAACACATCAGCTATTAGGTCATGAAAAACTTGAAAAGACTGTTGCAACCCATTTTCTATTATTTCTGATGAGATTACAAGATTTCCTACAGGCTGCTCATTTGAAGATATACTATTCAATTTACCCTTCAAAAACTGAAATGATTCAAAACAAAATGGTACGGAGTCATCTTGTATCATTTGATCGTATGTGCCAGCTTCCAAGTCCTCATCTGCAACTTGACAATCAATGGCATTCGGGGGCTGCAAATCTGGATATGAGAAGTCTTGAACAAGGTTTTCATTGCCCTCAAGATGGTCCAAATCAATACTTGTCGACAGTTGATTTCTGATTGCATGGAAGTTTTCTCTGATGAACTGAAACGAATCAAAACAAAAAGGTAAAGATCCTTCGCTTACTTCAAAATTTGTTGCACTTTACTCGTCACTGTCATAGCTGATATGCATCGGTTGATCACTGTACTCAAGCTGCTTAAAGTGAACTTCCTCCTTCCACAAACTAGCTGCTGATTTGTCTGCAAGATTAGCTTCTGTTTGGAGAACATAATCATCATCATACTAATCAAACTGAGGCAAATCATCAGTATAAAACACATCATCAAGAAAACATGTCATATCAACAGATCTCTCTTCTCCAAGATGATCTACAAAACAATCATTATCAGATCTATGACAATTGGGATAAGAAACAAAATGTTTTGGATCAGCAACTTGTTCTTCTTCAATCAGCGAGCCATGGGCTTGAACATTATACTCATTCCTTGTGATGATCCTTTGCATCATCTCTTCCACTGCACTTACCAAAATGTCAAGCTTTACCTCTAGAGATGTCGATTTCTCCGGATCTATGTTTTTCATCTCTTCTTCCTTCAACTTTTCCCTTCAGATCAGCAAAAGAGCCTCTACATCTACTGCACTATTTTGCATCTCTTCAAGTGTTGCAAGATTCCTTTCTCTTAGCTAAAACTCAATTTCCAGATCAAAGGCACCCGGGTAGTGCAAGAGAGCAGATCCAGGAGGAGGCCTTATATTAACTGGCATCGAATCATAAACTTGGTTAAATCTGGCAGAAAACTTTTGTAATGTCTCCCCGGGTTGTCTTTTCAGCTGGTTATACTCTTCTATAATCAGGAAAGGGTTTTGTCTGATCACCCACCTGTCGAGGAAAACTTTGACGAACTGCTGGAAATCTGAGATGCTCGCATCAGGCAGGGTTTTGAACCAACTCTTGACTTTGCCTTGCAAAGAAAGAGAAAAAAGCCTAATACTGACATCCTCTTCATCAACTTCAAAAAGGTCAAGAAAAGATTCAAAATTCAGAACATGTCTCTCAACAGTGATGTTGTCGCGTTCACCATCAAATCTTGGTAGATATAGATCATGAATTTTAGGGAAAGCATGGGATATAGGAGGTAAAATCAGAGGCTTGTATCGCTCTAGAATTTTACAAGGTATAGGCATATGTACAAATGCTGCAGAATCAGTCTTGGTCTCTTGAGGTTCATCAGTTTGAAGACGGTCATCATAAGATTCAGAAGAAAGGTCTTGATCAAGCTCAAAGGCATGCAAATCTTTGGTATTTACAATCTTCAAAGGGAAGGAATCAAATGCAGATCGAGGATCTTTTCTCAAATACAATATTCTTTGCAAAGCCTTCTTGATATTCTTGGGAAAGGAGAAGAAATAATTTATGACAAAGAACAAATTTTCTTGGATGAAATTCCAACTTGAATACCTGATCTTTCCATATTGTCCTTTCATGATTCTGTTAATCAGGTTCATCCTCTAGTGGAGTCCTTGGATCTGATCTCGAAACTGATTTAGAGTCGCCAGGTGAATGATTTCAGCCTTGCGGTGTCTGATCGTTGTCCAACATCAACAATCAGATCTGAACTTGATTACATTTTACTGAGGAAACCAGATTTTCAATTCATAAAGTAGACCGGAGATTGACTGAAGCAGCATGCATCTACTTTCGCTAATGCAAAGCAAGAGCGTTTCGAAGGCTACCTGGATAACTTCAAGCTCCGTCTATAGTTTATAAAGCAAACAACAAAATTTTCATCCCCAGTATGGTCACCACTATGTTATTGCCTAAATATACCTCAGGCTGAGAAAGGCAGAGTCTAGGGTAACATCAAACCACGCTTAATCTGGTAGCTAGCCCTACCAAATCGGGAGAGGGCTCTCTCCTGGTCAATCTCAGCAAAATATGATCAGTGAGGCTTGAGATGACTTGAATAAAGGCTGATTTTAGGCTAGGTATATATGTAAGAGAGTTTTATTTGATTTTGAGGGTGTTTTTTGGATCAAAGGGAAAGGCAGATTTTGGGTTTGGGGAATGAGGCCTAGTTTTTGCAGAGATCTGAATGGGGCAAGGTATGTAACTGTTTTGATGTTTCAATTTTGAATGAAATGGATAGCTTAGACCAGTGAGGGGTTGAAGAGGGAAAGAGACTTTCAAGAATCCTCTTTAGACAATTGAAAACGTATAAAATTAAACAAAACTAAAGGTAGAGCACTGCAAATCTAATGAATTCCACCTTTATACTTGTTTGTTTAACTTAAGAAGAAATAGGAAGGAAGATGATACACATGAAACATTAGTAAACTTAAAATCACAGAGAAAAATACATCATCAAAACAAAGAGCCACATGAATCCCAAGGAGTTCTGCAAACCCTGGTCTATTCCTTTGCCAAACTGCAGAGATAAAATGTACAATGAAGCTCCAAGCAATCCCAAGTGTCCAACCTATGCCAATGACTGAAAAATTACAAGATATAGACAACACTACCTCATCCCCAGCCTCTAGGGGTCAAGATCACTATTTTAGGAGATTTTTCAACAAGATCTAAACTAAGAACTGGAAAATAGGCAGTGGAACAGCTTGCCTCTATAAGATAGGAAACTGATTCATTCAGTTGCAATTCACCTTTTGATGGATGAATCTACTTCCATGAGTAAAAAATTGACAAAATTACATCAATACCCATCAAATTACATCAAATTACATCAATATTTTTACATTTGGAAGTAAGAAAGTCAAACTGGCCAAAACTAGGCGAAAAACAGAGTTACTGAGTCAAAACTAAGCCAAAATCCCCAATGTGTCGCGCCTGAAATCTCTATGCGTCGTGTCACTTTGGAGCCGATTTTGAAGGCCTTCCTGGTGTCCAAATTGAGCGTAGGATAGCTCGTTGGAAATCTCTTCTTATCTAATTTCCAACCCAAGTGGAATTTCTGAATTTTGTTGCCATTTTCCCCTCCAAAAATGAGTTTTCCAAACACTGCTTCCTGTGTGTCCAAAAAGGGGCAGAAAGGTCTTTTGTAGGGTGTTTTTGACCCCTCCGACAACCCAAAACTTGTCAAAATCTCTAGGTAATGGGTAGGAACGCATAAATTTTCATGAAAAATCCAAAAATACAAATTTTTCCCCAAGAGGAGCTCCCAATTATAAGCACGCGCCAAGTGGCGCGACGCGTCGGGCAGAAAACTCTGTGTTTAGGCCAAAAAAAATAAATTTGCAAAAAGTGTCCCAAATTTCTTGAAATTTGGGCTGAGTGTCCTCCATCATGCACAATTTTGGGCCAAGGAAGCCTCGGCCAAAATCTAAAGTCTATCTTGCCTTTTCCGATGCTTTGAGGCCCTCTTCAACTTAGCCTTCAGGATCTTGATTCGTGCCTTACAAACATGATTTCTTGCCCAATAATGATTCGCCATGTGCCTCAACATGTCCTTTTCTTTGTTAGCTTTCTCCAACAGCCTTTGGTCTCCTTTGTGCATGCAATTCAGTTGTGGAGTCACTGTGTTTCCTTCATCTCGGTCACTAGAGGAATCTGTCTCCAAGTTTGCCAAAGTCTATATTGTTTTGGATGAATATGAGAAGTTTAGTGCCTTTGGTTTTGTTGCCAAATATTTGGTAACAAGTGAGGGACTATGGAGGGACAGATTAGTGGAAATTATGGACTATTTTCAAGTGAAATTTGTCAATTAAAATCTGTGAATTGAAAAGTTTAGGGATAGCTACTTAATTTCTTGGAATAGCCTTGGGGTTAGGGGAAATTTACAATTGGGATGGGGATAATGGGAATGGGATAGGAATGAGTGAATTAGGGATACAAGAGAAAAGGGAAATGGGCTGCTATGATAAAATAAACAGTGATGAGGGGGAAAAAATAAGGTGGAGAATGGAAGTATTTGGCACAAAACCAATTTCAAAACCCTAAGGGAGCATTCTTCCAACAAGAGAATAGGGTTTTATTTTTTGTATTAAAACTCTCATAAACATCACAAAACATCGGTTCTTTGGAAATGGAGGGATGGCATGACTTACATGAACAAATATGGACCAAGCACATTTGGAGATTTTTGAAGAAATGGCAATAAACTTGTTTCCGGCCCTATGCGTCGCGCGCCAAACCAAGTGCGTCGCGCAAGAGTAAATTTGCACACAGGGAACCAACCCAATGCATCGCGCTTTCCTGATGCATCGTGACACCCAGCAGATGCGTCGCGCAACAAAATTTTCACAACTCTGCTTTCAAATTCTTCCTTCGCCCCTCACGATTTCTCCTTTACTCACTATTGTCTTCTTGGCATACAAATGAGCTTTGGAAAGATGAAAATGTTTTATATGCCAAGGATTTGATTCTTCTTTTCAAAAAACCCGCTTTGCAATGGAAAAACTCTTAACTTACTTGCACACCACATATTTGAGCACATTTGGAAATTTTGGAGAAGTTTATGGTGAAATTGGGCTTGCAGCTCTATCCGTCACGCCACAAGCCCAATGCGTCGTGCCCTTTTGCAGGAGACTTTTGGAGACCTTCCCGGTGTCCAAATTGGGTGCAAGATAGCTTTTTGGAATTATTATTGAGTATAATTTCCAACCCAACTAGAATTTTTCAATTTGGAGTTCATTTTCCCTGTCAAAAATCAAATCTCCCAAGACTGGTCAAAATGAGAAAAATGAGGCTGCCTCAAGGCACAGTGCTGTTGCAGTCAACTTTGGAAGGTCTTCCTCAACTCCAAATTGAGCTCATGATAGCTCATTGGAAATATATTTGTGTCTAGTTATTTTGACTCATCAAGCAAGTAATTTGGCCAACCAATCTAGGAGAAATCTTGATTTTCCCAAAGTCACTTCAGAGGCGCATCAATTCTCTTGAGGAAACTGTATTTTTGACATTTCTCTAAAACCATGACACCTGTGTAAATATTTAAGGAGGTGTTTCTTCCTTGGCTTATTTTGGACATAAACCTCTCTCATTTTTCTCAAATTCATCTTTTATTGTTCGGAAACATCATTGGAGTAAAACCTATCCCGATATGTGGAACACGGGATTTGTCGAAATGAAGCAAAATGAAGGGGATAAGGGGCTTCTAAATTATTGAGAAAAATTTGGGAAGTAAGGAAGGATGTTAGGGAGTAGTTGAAAGTGGAATTTCAAAGATTTAGTGAGGGGAAGGGGTCTAAAAGGGCAAAACACAGGCCTAGCCTAGAAAATTGCTAAGTTGTAGCAAGAAACTAGGGTTTGTGTGAGAATGAGGAATTTGGGGGATCTCAGTGATGGGAAGTATTTAATAAGGTACATTAAGGATAGGGTAAGGTGTATGAACATTAGGATACAAGTTTTCTTGATGATTTGACCATCCAAGAGAAATTACCTTCAAAACCCTACGAGAGGGAAATGAACCTTACCTAGGCACAACTGAAGCATGAACAAGGTGTAAAATGACCCTTTGGAATCAGGCATGATGATGAAAACCCTATGAATGATGGTACATTCAGCTGAATGGTGACATGGACCGACATTTGGACAACTTTGAAAAGAGTGAAAACAAACCCTAGACCTAATACCTAGTGACCAAATTTTACTTGAAGACTCACTGAAATGAAAAAATTTGACCTTGACACCTTAAAATCACTTTGTAAGAGAAAGTTTGATTCTTGGAGGAAGGTTGCAAAGGTTGACACTAACAGAACCAATCAGTTAGAATCTGATCAGGAATGTCAAACCTGATCAAGCAACGACGACACCTCCATTCATGAATATGATCCGAGATATGAGTAGCTTGGTCTTGTTTCAAGGATGTGAGGAGGTGTGTCCCGGTCTCATAGCGAACCGGTAACTGAAAATGGGTATGAATGTCATGGCTAAAGAGTTGAAATCTTGAAAAATTCCAGGAGATAATTCAATTTACCACTTTGCAACAGCACCAGTAAGAGTCTGTTGGAAAAGACGGAGCCAGATGGAATCATCAACACAAGAGTTAGAGGAACACCATAAGTGGTAGGTCATAACATGTGCTTGGGGGTCTTCTCCGGACTTTCCCTCAAACTTAGGACAATCACCAAGAATCTTAGTTGGAACTGGAGGCCAATACTTTTTATGAAGAATCAGATCATTCGTTAACTTTGACACATCTGCCAGTTCCAACGTAGCGAGAAATGGTAATTGAGGATTAAAAGGCATCGGAGGCCTTTGAGAAGGACCCGTGTTAACATTCCACCCAATCTAGGAGAAATTATGCCCCCATATGTTTTTTCCCAGAGTATTTTGACCATAGGGGCTATAAGCCTGATAGTTCTGCTCATACTGGGGTTGAGGACCAGGATACTGATTCTGAGCGTACCATTGAGGTCCTTACTGAGAAACGTATGGATTCTATTGCGGAATGTAAGAATTTCCTTGAGGTGGATTATACACCATCTGGAATTGATTTTGAGGGTAATATTTGAAACCTTGGGGCGCACTATATACCGCTTGATATTGAACTTGAGGAGGGTAAGTAGCGCCTTGAGGTTTAGCAGGTTGAACGGGCTGCTAAGCTGGTTGAACAGGTTGAACCGGCTGCTGGGTTGGTTGAACAGGTTGAAACAGTTGCTGACCCGGTTGAACGGGTTGCTGAGGCTGGGCAGGCTATCCCTGCTGAGTAGGTTGGCCTGGATACTGAGGGCCACTGAGTTTCCCATGTGGAAGAGGTTGGCCTAATAGTTTCAATGGACCAAGTTGTCCCAGATAACCAGGTTGACCAGGAGCAGGACCGTAGGGTTGTCCTTGTTGCACAAAAGGTTGTCCCTGTGGTCGATATATTTTCCCCCCAGGAACATAAGATGCTCCTGGTTGATATTGATATTGAGTTTGACCGGAAGGACCGTAGGGTTGTTGGATCGAAGGTTGACCATGTAAGGGTTGTCCTTGTGGACCATAAGGTTGTCCCTGCTGAATCAAAGGTTGTCCCTATTGGATCAAAGGTTGTCCTTGTAAGGGTTTTCCTTGTAGACCATAGGGTTGTCCTTGTATTACCAGCCCTCGATGAGGGACGGTTTGATAAGGATCAGCCAAAGGCATATAAACAGCCTGATTTGGATCAACAGGAGGAAAATATACACGGTTACCGTAAACACCATAGTGATGCGAAGGATTGAGAGGAGCCTAGGGTTGTTGAGAACCCCGAGAGTTCTGCTACTGAACAACCAATAGATACTCTTCAAAATGAAGGCCGCAAGGAATAGCAGAGGAATTCGTAGCCACACTAGAAGTAGGCGTAGCCTCCGCAACACGGGGTTGTGATTTACCCAGGTCGGGAATGACATGCCACGTAGGATTAAGAAAAATAGACTTACGAGTGTGAAAATACCTTGACGACTGATGCGTAACAACCGGTGCATACGAAGCCACACAAATGGTAGGTTGGACTAGGACAGAAGTAACAACGACCGACGAACTAGGTGTCAAGGGCGACAGTCCTAATGAAGGAAGGACCGAACTCCTTGGAGGAGTCGAAGTACTGGAATGTACTATGGACGCAACACCAGAAATAATCTGACTCAAAGTTCGATAACCGGGTGGAAGTGACACCGATGGAGGAGAAGATTGATTAGAGACACACAGTATATCTTCAGGGAAAAGTTGATATTCCCCTGTGGAAACAGGAATTTCTTCACTGCTGACAGGACTCGAAGAATCTATGTCTGACGAAGTTTTAAGCTCTTCGAAAAGATGATGAGGACTGGGGGATATAGCAGCAGCCGTAAAAGGTGATCCCGAAATTTTAGGAGGGAATTCTTCCTCACTTCCAAAACCATACCAAGCACTCTGAGGAGGCAAATTGAACTCAACTGACTCTTCAGGAGGAGATCAGGTAGCGAGAGGTTGAACACTTGGGAGAATAGGCTACACAAGCTCGGCAGACCTAGTGGACTGAGGGGTTTCAAAAGAAACATCAGGAAAAGAACTACCACTAGGAGGCAGTGAAGAAGACGACAAAACTGGTGGTTCCACCACTGTGACAATATTTCAACACCGGAAGGAAAATGAGATAACCAATTTAAGGCTCCAAGACCAAACTCTAAAGAATGACAAAAACAAGCCAAGTAAAGAACTTTTAACAGGCATGTGATTATGGGTAATTAATTTTACGACACTGGAACAAAACTTTGTTGTTTCATGTTTTAAGAGTTGAGAAACAGACAAAATATGACTCTAATCACTTTCAATTTTAAACGAGCGTGAAAGGACAAGTGCTTGATGATCTCTTCTCTTTTTAAGGAGTCACAAAAAAATTGAAATGACTAATCAGGTAACCCAAGCAAGAGGGTGTACCAAGTGTCCGTGAACTACCATATACACCTTGGTGATCAAATGAAAGAGAAATGACCAAGGACTTAACGTACGTGTAGGTAGTCTCCCGGAATGTTGTGTTCAGTGTATCACGATTACAGGGCAGCAGACTTGTCTTCCTATGGATAAATGATTTGAACCTATGAGGGTCTCCCTTTATATACGCAACGGTACAAAGAGCACAAGTCCATACTAGTGCTGTCTAAAGCCAGATGGTGAATGAAAACTACTAGGTTTAATGACGCCAGAACACATCACTAGCCTAGACCTCTAAAAATGTCTGTGTTAGGTTCCAATCCTTCCTTAGGTTAATTAAATAAATTTGATAGTTGATCTTGAATTAATGTTTTAGTTTCAAGGCCCTACCGAATTTTATCTCAAATTTCCTAAATGAAAGTTACATGCAATAGAACACCATTTTCCATTCGATGAATGCTAACTAATAGCAGGATAGAGATCTTTTCAAAAATTAGAAAACAATGAAATCATATGAAGAAGTCCCCTAATGCATCTAATACAATCAAAACGAGAAACGAGAAACTCTTTCCTAGATGCAAGCACTAGTTATGCAAAAGAACTTTTCATTCTCGATGCAAACGAAAGGATGCGATTTTTGTTTTTTGAATGAATGAAGCACAAAATGCACTAATTACATCAAAAATCAAATCAAACACTACTTTACAGCACTATGAATGTAGAGATCTCAAAACGAATGATTCAAAAGCAATACAAACACAAATTCACTCAAACCAACGATGCACTCTTTCAATCAAAGTGAAAGCCTTCTAAATGACCCAAATGAGCAATGTAATCTATGCTCGAAAACGAAGAGATGGAGAGTCAAACAAACACAAAGGTAATCGTTCAACAAACCAAAAACTCAAAGGATCAAGAAATACTCAAGCAACTGATCAAGGAATCGAACTGACTAGAAAAAAGACTCGAACTTCAATCAGAAGGCTCAGTGAGGGAAAGACACCTAGAACCCTAGGGCTATGAACTGCACTGATAAGAGAATAGACAAAAAGCTAAGAAGAGCAAGCCTAAAGTATTCAAAACAACTCCAAAAAGACCAATTGAAAATCAATAAACAAGCCAGAATAAAGCACAAATGACCAAAAAATCAACAAAAGGGTCAAAACCAAATCCTGCAGGATTCGGCGTGACTGTGAGGCGGCAATCCACACCAAATAGGGGTTGGCACTATAGCAACAAAAGAAACCTAAGTCCCCGCTTGGAAGGACTCCCAGATTGAGAGGTCACAGGATCAAATCTCCTAGACGCCCGCGGGGTTAGGCCTCAGTGTTAGGCCGATAGTAGATCCCTTCGGGAGGATTTACTACGATATATTAAGACCGTGGATGTAGCTAGTACATGTGTGCGGGCACATAGGAACGTGAACCAGTGAGTAGAGGTCAACCTTGACACTCTGGATTTGAACAAGATGATTCCAGACACTCAAACAATCCAAGAAAGATAGACAAGCAAGAAAACAATTGAAGTCGACTTGATAAGACAAACTCCTAAAAGGCAATGAAATGACAAACTCACATTGATCCCAAATAGAGCTGCGAATTTTTTGGGAAGGTAAATCCTCTATGCGGACAAAGACAATCCCTCTAGCCCTAGAGTGGGTCTAGAAATAAAGGGACAAGCTAAAGTGTAGGTTCCTTAATTAATGAATGAAAAGGACAAGGTAGATTTTCCTACCTGGAGTCCAATGCGGTCGTCATTGTAGTAGTGGAGGCCTCTTGATCTCTGTCTCGACTAGTCACAATCCTTCCTCAACAGTGCTCGGATACCTACACGAAGATTAGCAAACAAGAGCAGCATATAAAACAATGATTTCATTCATAATCAACTAACCATTCAAGGATGGTTAAGCATATTGCATCAAATAAAATACATTAACGCAATATGGGAACCAGACAATAGTCATGTATATATATGAATAGAAGAAAGAGTTACAATCGGAACCTTGACGTCACAACCTCCTTCAGTGGGGTTCAATCGAAGCGCGTCTCGATGGATCGTCGGGGAATTCGGACGGGGTGAGGACACTAGCCTAAGCTCTCTCAATGAAGGCCTCTTTCGTTCTATCTTTCTAGTAGAATGTTCAGGAATTCTCTTCAGCGTTTCAGCTATAATATGTTCAACTAGATCGTCAATGCAAGATGGCTATATTTATAGAGGGAGAGGAGGAGGTTGAGATCCCTACAATGGTGGAAGGGAGGCCTTATCCCTTGGAAGTTTTCCCCAAAAGGTGGAAACAAGAGGCCAAAGGAGGGAGTCTGTGGTTATTTGGTCGAACCACTCTAAATGACTCGCCCACGAAGTTGTTATGATAGAAAATTCGCCTCTATTTTTTAAAATCATTCCATAAATAGGTTGGCATGGGTAGCTCACTGGGACAGAGCGCTAATGGGTGCGGGGCCCGGTGTTAATATTCCTCATTGGCGGAGGGCATAACGGTCTACTAGCACCAAGGCAAAAACATGTGTTTTTGATGGTCTGCTCATGGAATTTTCAACAGAAGGAATGTTTTCCTCATGGAAAGGGATGCAATTATGATCTTTGCAAGGCAAGACACTTTATTTTGGTCAAAGAAATGATCCTCCAATGTGTGGGACAGGGATTGCAGGGACAGTGACAAAATGTTGTGTAACACTATGACACTAAAGTTCCTTTCATATAGGAAAACTACCCAAATGTGGATTCTAAAGAGAATACAATCACACGCACAAATGAAAAAAAAATTTGAAATTTGTTAAGAATGGTAGAAGGTAGGGCTCAAATTTTACATTATTTTTAAGAGGTGACTCATTGAATCTCTATAATGGAAATTAAATTCATGGTGATATGTTTTTTGATTATATATATATATATATATATATATATATATATATATATATATATATATATATATATATATATATATATATATATATATATATATATATATATATATAAAGACTTAAAAACAATAACTCTCTAGGAAAAACTCATAAGTCATTTTGGCTTATGCCAAGACACAAAATAACAAGAACCAAACCAAGAAGTAAGTGGGTCTAATTGTAACCATTCAAGGTTGTCCCTAATTAGAAACTAAAAGATCATTGTTAATGATGATTTTTTCCAACCATCATTTATTGCTTTGGGAAGGTTAAATACCTCAAAGATTGGTACATCTAGAGCATGCTAGAGTGAAATAATTCCCATTATGTTCCAAAGGAGGAGACAAAATATCCATGCTTTTATGTCTCTCACAATCCTATTGGATTGGCTTTTGGAAAGGATTTCTATCACCATGGTGTAAGTGTGTTGATTGGTTATGGGAAGGACCATTTGAATCCCTACTCATATTGGTGTGGAACGGAATAGTGGGGAGTGCACCCAATAATATAAGAATTGTTTTAAATGAGACATTTCCATCTAGATCTTATAAAGAGACATTGTAATTTATAGGCATATGCTCACACTGTAACATATCCCAACCACTATCGACTCATTCCTACCTCTCATGATGCCAAAATTCGTGCCAGAAACCCTTGACATCTTATTACCTGCAAAATCCTTTTTTTTCTTCTTCTCCTAGGATTTTATAGCATAATGCAATGCATATATAAATGCAAGATCATATGTACAACAACAAAAAAAAATATCTAACAGAATTACTCTCATGTTAACGTGAAAATACATTTCACAACATAAATAAATGTAAATATAAACATTGTAGCATAAATATAATACACTAAATGATAATTTCTTATGTTTTAAATGGTGCAATTTCATACAGGTCTTCAACTTTCTACCCAACCATATACCACATTGTTCATTTCCTTCAACAATGATCACCCTCGAGATGGGGATTTGAATCCATGGGGCATTAACAATGGCTTTCCCAAAACCTTGGTACATACCCAATACCAACAATTACTGACCCATGTACCAAGCTCGAAAACTTCCAACTACTAGTCGTGTGGCTTCGAGGAGTTCCACTTCCCTTGCAAGCCTTCCAAGTATCCTTCCAGGCATCAAACAACCAAGGAACCAAGCCAAAAAACCTCCAACCAATAGTCTCGTGGCTTCGAGGTGTTCCACTTCCCTTACATGTTTTCAAAGTACCTTTCTAGGCATCACATAGCCAAGGTACCAAAATCAATAGCCTCCAACCAGTATTTGTGTGGCTTCCAGGAGTTCCACCTCCCTCATAGGCCTCCAAGTACCCTTCCAAGTGTCACAACACTAAGGTACCAAGCCTGACAACTTCCAAAAACAGTCTTGTAGCTTACAGGAGTTCCACTTACCTCACAAGACTTCCACCTACCCTTCTAGGCCTCCATTTTCACAACAGTATCCATGCTTCCACGATTGTGCCCCTATAATATTTCACATGAGTCATTTGTAATCCTCCCCATATAGAAATCTATAGTTTCCCCCTTTTACAGTGCTAACACACTCATTTTTAAGTGCATGCCCTCTTTTTGTTACTCATAATTTTTTTTACCCAAGCCCTTAATGGAATTATGTTATATTCATGATTAATTTTTATGATTATTAAATAATATAAGCCCCTTTAACTCACCCATCCATGGAGTCTCAACCCCTGATTCTTGTTAACATGTTTCTAGCTCTGTAGGAAATTTATTTTTATTAATATTTGGAACATAATTACATCGCCAGACCTGTGTGCCTCAAAATATAAAATATGTGCATACAGACACAAAAACCCCATTACACATATACACGCATACACATGGGTGTTGTCACCCTCATAAAATGCCCTTGTCTCACTAGCCTTGTTTTTCATATGCATGCTCTATACAATCCTGTAACAGCCCTGGTGAAAATTCCATGTAATAAAGTTAAAAATAATAACCACGGTTGATGGGACACTTATTCCAAGACAAATGTTGGGCAAAACATCCTAGTGGTTGTTCATTTCGGTTATTATGGCTAAACAAAATTGACAAAGACAATGGAAAAGGATTTAGAAAGGAAAACTGGCATTTATTGTCATTTATTTATGAAAATAATGGAAATTAGGAGAAAAAGGGAGATGAAAGGTCACAGGTTTCATGTGAGGAGGAAAATGAAGAAAATATAGTCCTAGTTAATAAAAAGGCTTATGAGGATCAGTTGGTGAGATTTTGGCTCAAGCTTTGGCTCACACTTATGGCTCTAATTCTATTCTCTCTCTAACTCTTGGACACTTAGAATTTTCTTGGAGCACTTTAGCATTGGAGAAAGAGAGGAAAAGAAAGCAAGGAAGAGCAGGATTAAGCATCTACAATAGAATTCTCTACAGGTATTGATTTGCATGTGTGATTTCCTTACTATATCTGGCATGCATGGTATTGCATGTAGTTATTTTCTGTCTTGGCATGGGTTTTTCCAGGTGTGACAATGTTTTCAACCTAGCCTTTCCATTTTCAAATAGCTTTGATGTGACGAGTTTCTCATACTTCAGTTGAGCTGGATTATCGGATGGATTCGAATTTGAGTGGGGTGGATCTTTGAAATGACAAATGCATGGCCTAGTTGTCCCTGAACTTGATTATAGATCATGATATATCCAGTGGCCTAGCAACCCCTAAACCCTATTATGGTTTGTGATAAAGCAATATTGTGTGCCTCGGTGGGCCTAGGAATATTTGCCGGTGAATAACAGGATATACGGTAAATCCAAGAGGTGGGTTTCTCTCCATTTGGCCTAGTAGTCTTGGGATGGGATGCACAGTAAATCCTCGATATTGGGTCTTGGTGTAGGGCTAGTTTCCCTAGATCAAACTATGGATTACGGTAAATCCTGAGAGACTAGGAGGAACTCAAATTCCTCGCAGTGTAGGCGGAGAACCCAAATATAATTCATTCTTGTTTGGTTCTTTTTGGTTTTTTATGAGTGCCACATTCATGTTTGGAATATGGCACGAGGGTGATTGGCTGAAGAGATATTTGGCTCAGCCAATCTATGGTCGGGTGGAACGTGGAAGTCCCATATTCGGTTAGTTTTTACATTCAGAAATGAAGAGCTCATTCCTTTGGTATTTGGTATGCCAATTGTAATGGTTAACATGTGGATTATATTTCTATTGTATCCATGGTATTTTTGTTATTATTGTGTTGGTTATAAGCATGTATTTTGTCAGTGATGATGTATGTATATATCCATGTTTTTACTTGTAAATGAATGAAAAATGTATCTATGGTCAAATAGAATATATCAAAACTAATGATGTAAGGGAGCAATGCTTCTTAGTGATTCTCAGATAAGTATGAGACCCCTATGCTAAAATTTGTTGTTTACACCTGTAGATTCAATGTTTGCGACATGTTTGAAAAAATTATTTTCATGGCTAGGAGGGTTCCAGATGATTTCTTGTTGATGTGATTTCTTTCGTATCATTGTTCTAATGTTATTTATCATCCCCTAAGTTTTCATGAAGTTTTGAGTAGTGACCGAGGCTCTGGGCCTAAAAGGGTGGCTCAAATATCGAAGTTGTAGGCACAGAACTGGGCATTTAGGGCCCTAGCCGCAGGCATGCAATGTTGTGATTGGGGCTATAGCCTTCTAGTTGCAGGCATTCAGTCATATGCTTGGGGTTATGGCTCAAAAGGGTCAAATTTTCAGTGTGACCCACGAGTAAGACGCTTGAAGGGTTGGGTTACCTCCTGGGGGTGTTTTTTATGTTGTGCAAGGACTTTTTGATGTGTTTATGTCGGTTCCACTTCCTTAAGGTCAACTAGGAGGTTGAATCTAATTATAGTGGCCTCTTGTCGCATGTTTACCCTAGTTGGTCGAATACTTCAATAGATGTGGGATGAGGGTGTTACAAAGTGGTATCAGAGCATGGTTCAACCCTTGGACTAGATGGGCAGTGTGTTGGTCATGATTTTCTATTAGTTTCATATGTGTTTCTCATACCCAGGGTGTATGTGCTTGTTGCATCCATGTTGTGTTGGCCATGGTAGTAGTGGCGTCGCCATGGAAATGTTGATGGTGTTGTTGTCAACATGTTGTCATGAGTGTAAGACTGGTTATGTGTTGCGCATACATGTGTATCATCTGTGCACGCTTGCTTACATATTGTTACATATTGTAATTGCATTGCTTTCTTATGCTAGGGTTACATATTGGTCATGCTTGTGTGTTTTCTGTGTATGATTGCTTATGTGATGTTATATGTGGCACATGTACTAGTCATTCATGATTGGTTATACATGTAAAGTGGGTGCATATGGTCAATTTTGCATTTGTTTGGTGAAGGTTGTTGTGCATAAGGTCAATGTATGAGATTAGGTCATCATGATGATATTTGTATGTTATGATTCTAATGTGTTGGCTAAGATAGAGCAGGAGATGCAGACCATCAAAGTGAAGTTGCAACATTGGACCTTGAGGCACATGCATGTTGTCCTACATGTTTTAATGTTGAGCATGTAGGTATGTAGGTTAAGGATTGTTATATGCATTATGGTTATGAGTATCAATTTCATTCTATTGATGATATGGTTACATACATTATAAATTCTAGTTGATTAGTGCGGTTATACATACATGTGTCGAATAGTCATGAATGATTGCAACCTGTGGTGGTATGTATTGTTATTGTTGTTTTATGTTAGATAACTTATATGTTGTTGATGAGCATGTTATGGGTTAAATTTTTGTTGATGTATGATAGTTAGCTTGATGATTAGGTTAAATGTTGTTGATGTATGATAGTTAGCTTGATGATTAGGTTAAATGTTGTTGATGAGAATGATATGTAACTTATTGTTACATGCCAGTGACTTGATGGTCAGGGTTATGAAATTCAGGCATGATTCATCCTAATTATGATAGTGTGTTGTATTATGTCTATACTAACTATGCATATGTGATTGTATGCATGAATAATAATTGTTTATGAGTTTAGGGTGTGAACATGATATCTAGACACTATTATGGATATTAGGACCTTATTTATGATTGGGTTGATATGTTGTGAAGTTATATCATGCTAATCTAGATTTATTGTGCAGACAAGATAGCTTCCCCTGAGATACGTTAAGTTATGAGTTTGATTATGTCGCCTATTTGGTGTTTGAGTATTTGATTATGTCATATATTTTATTTATTTAACATGGTATGTTTGCAAGTTGTTTGAATGATTGATTAATTGCATAATATGAGAATGTGTCTATAATATTGCATGAAGTAATGATCTTGTTTTAAGATGGTTGTACTAACACATTATGAGTTGAGATAGATGATATGTACTTGAGTGTAAGTAGGTGATAGCTGTAGAATTATGTATTATGATGGATGAATGTGAGTTTATTGTGGATTATAACATGGTTGTTAGTCTTGGTAAAAGTTGATTTCAAATTGATAGATATGTTGTCTTGATATTTGGTACATACGACTGACATGCATGTTCAATTACAGGTCAGCATGTTTGGCACAACAAGGTATGATAACTGGTATATTGTTATATTTATTTATTCACTGAAAGTTATGTGGTTATGGAAGTATGATGCGGGGGATTTCATGGCAAGAGACTGCCATGAAATCTTGGAGAAGGATCAGGTTGATTTTTCCTTCGGAAGCACTAAGGACCCATGGGGATTGTGTAATGGTGTTTTTTTCCAATCTTGTGCTTTTGGTCTCTTGTGGTTTGTTGTGCTTGATTTTCAAGTGTTTTATGTCTAGTGTATGGCCATACCACTTTGTTACGATGGTATTCTTATTTCTTGATCTTTTCCTTCCCTTTTATGTTTGAGAGTCTTGGGGATTATTTGGGGAAAGAGGAAGTTAATAGAGCTCCAGGAGAGTTGTGTGGTACCCAACATGTAATGTAAGATACGGATGAAGCTTGGTGCATGAAGTGCAACAGAAGGTAAGAATATGATATTCAGTTGGACTAGTTGGGTCCATTGTGGTACATGGATGGTGGAAGTACAGACATGAGAAAGGTAACATGAAAGGTAAAGTGAATGGATCTGAGGTGTTAGATTCCTTGGCTATGTTTGGAATTTTTTCTCTCAACGTTGTGCACATATAAATGAAGTTCTCTTAACCTACACCTTATGATATCTATCAATTATGATGTGATCATGATTATGTTGATGTTTATATATTTATACATGTATGTATGTATCTATGTCACTGTCTGACAGGGTTGTCAGGGATCATTCTTGTGGAGGAATGATTTCTTATGCATGTGAATGGCATGAAGAGGTTCTTGGTATTATGAGGAATCAAGTAGGATGAGTAACCCTGACAAATATATGAGGTCAGTATCATGTGGACATGAATTGATATTATATGCTTGTACTATTCATACGTGTATGTTATGGATAGGTAATACTGAGAGATACATCAGCGGAATGAAACCAGCGTAATATGTGGCATGTTATGATAAGCATGGATACTAAAAAGACACTAGAAGCAAGGTTGATTGGTAGGGACAGTGTGGTTTTGGATGTGCAGTGCTATTGTTGTGTATATGTTGTGCATGTTGTCTATTCAGTGATTGTACCTATGGTGATGTATACATGTAACTTATGTAGTATTATGTACATATGATGTTGTATGAATGTTGTATATATGGTGTTGTGTATATATTTCATTTTTAGTGTTAGGTATAGATAGTGCTATGTACATGTTGGATATGCGGTGTTGTGTACATATTGTACTGTGTGCATGTTGGATATGTGGTATTGTGTGCATATGGTGTTGTACGCATGTTAGATATGTGATGTTGTATATGTATGATGCTATTTACATGTTGAAAATGCAGTGCTATGTACATATGGTGTTGTATGCGTGATGTATGTTAGTGTCAGCCTTTGCAGCCTTCCTCCAGTGATCAAACATGCTCTTACAAAGTGATTTTAAGGTGTCAAGGTCAAATTTTGTCATTTCAAAGAGTCTTCAAGCAAAATTTGGTCACTAGGCATTAGGTCTAGGGTTTGTTTTCACTCTTTTCAAAGTTGTCCAAATATCGGTCCATGTCACCATTCAGCTGAGTGTATCATCATTCATAGGGTTTTCATCATCATTTCAAGTTCCATTGGGTCATTTTACAGCTTGTTCATGCTTCAGTTGTGTCTTGGTAAGGTCCATTTCCCTCTCCTAGGGTTTTGGAGGTAATTTCTCTTGGATGGTCAAATCATTAGAAAAACTTGTATCCTGATGTTGATACACCTTCCCCTATCATTAATGTACCTTATTAAACATTTCCCATCACTGAGATTCCCCAAATTCCTCATTTTTGCACAAACCCTAGTTTATTGCCACAACTTGGCAATTTTCTAGGCTAGGCCTGTGTTTTTCCCTTTTGGACCCCTTCCCCTCACTCAATCTCTGAGATTCCACTTTCCCCTACTTCCTAACATCCCTCCCTACTTCCCAAAATTTCTCCAAGAATTTATAAGCCCCTTATCCCCTTCATTTCGCTTCATTTCGACAAAGTCCCTTGTTTCACACATCGGGATAGGTTTCCCTCAAATCATGTTTCTGAGCAATAAAAAATGAATTTTGGAAAACTGAGAGAGGTTTTTGTCCAACACATGCCAAGGAAAAAAAACCTCCTTCACTTTTTACACAGGTGTAATGGTTTTTCATAAATGTCAATAATACCGTTGCCTCAGGAGAATTGATGCACCTGCAGGAAGTAGTGTTGGAAGATTTGATTTTTGAAAGGGTAAATGAACTCCAAATTTCTAAATTCCACTTGATTTGGAAAGTAGACTCCAAGAGCTTTCCAACGAGCTATCACACGGCCAATTTGGACACTGAGAAGGCTCCAAAATCCTCCTTCAAAACGCACTATGTAGCGCGCTACGCATAGAAAAGTGCGCGCTACGCATTGGGCCAGAACACAAAAAATTTTGCCATTTCTCTCCAACATCAAATTTGCTTGGTTTTTCCATGTTTGAACATCAGAAAAAGCCAAGACACATCAAGGAAGTAAAAAAAATGAGTTTTGAAGCCAAATTGTGTGTTGGATCAGCGCGCTACGCGTTGGGCTGGCGCGCTACGCGTTGGGTTGGCGCGCGGTGCGTAGAGCTGAGACTCAAATTTTTTCCATTTGCTTCCAGATTTTTGTATTGGTTTCATCAATTTTGCTCTAAGTAAGTTCAAGTGACCTTGTAATTTCCGTAACTCATGCTTGTTGTTGGTTGTGTGATTAATCATGAGAATTTAAAATGCCAAAAACCAACTCTATCTTGTTGAAGAAATGCCGCCTTAAGGTTTTGAGTTGGTATTATAAAAATAATTTGGTGTCAAAAACTCCATTCCTCACTTTGTTTATTCCTCCCCTCACTATTTATCTCACCACTACACTCATCCCTTTTCTTATCTCCTTACATCTCTAAAAGCCATTTTCTCCTAAAGCTCATTCATATCATCTCATTCCCATTCCCAATAGCACTTGTAAATTTCCTCAAATCCCAAGTTTCCCAAAACAGTCAAAGTGACTGTCCTCACACTATAGATTCACTTGACAAAGCTCCATTGAACCCAATTATCCTCACTGCCCTATTTCCCACAGTTCCTCATTTGGTTTTGGCACATATTTTGGCAATTGAGGAAAAAATCAACATACACCTTGCATAGATACCATGGAGACGCGGCTACTTCTATGATCGAGACCATAGAGTTACATGTGTCTAGGAGGCCAACCAAGAGAAGAACAGCTTGAGGAACATGACATACCATTACTTGGGCGCTCACTCAGGTTTGCAAAGCAAGAAATCAGAAACTTGAAGGTCAAGTTGTAGAAAAGCATCGAGGAGGCAAAAGGGCATGATCGACTCCGAATCTTGGCGAACGCTTCCTTGGCCCAACATTGCATATGACAGAGGACACTCAGTCCAAATTTCAAGGAATTTGGAGAAAATTTTGTCAATTGTGATTTTTTATGCCTTAACACAGATTTTTCAGCCCAACGCGTAGCGCGTCGACGCGCTCGCTTATGATTGGGACACTTGCTGGAGGAAAACTTTATATTTTTGGATTTTTCATGGTAATTTATGCATGCTCCAGTATGGCCAAAGCATTTCATCAAGTTCTGGATGATCAAAAGGGCAAAAAACACCATGAAAATCACCTTTCTGCCACCTTTTGCACCAGCAGGAAGTACTTCTGGGAGAATGAAGTTTTGGAGGGGAAAATGAGCTCCAAATTGAAAACTTCCACTTGGGGTGGATAGCCAACATCCAGGGCTTTCCCACGAGCTATCATGAGATCAATTTCGACTCTGGAAAGTGCCCCAAAAGCAGGCTGAAAGGCGCGCTACGCATAGAGCTCGGACGCGCTACGCATAGAGATTTTTGGTCCATTTTTCATCTTCCAGCTCAGGATTTCGGCCAGTTGGACCAGTTTTGCTTGTGGGTGTAATTTTTGAGTTATCTTGATGTAATTTTATGGTTGGCATGTAATTTTGACTCACTTTTACCTATTCTAGATGATTCACTCCTAAAAAAGTAAAAATCAAGTGAAAGAATCAGTTTCCTTCCTTTTAGAGGCAAGTTGTTTGGCTGCCTATATTCTAGCTCCTTGTTTAGAATTAGTTGAAACTGCTCCTAGAAGGAGGAATTCGACCCCTAGAGGCATGGAAAGGGGTTAGGATGGTCTAGATGATGTAATTTCTCAATCATTTTCAGAGGTTGGACAGGTTGGACTCTTGGGAAGACTTTGGCACACTATTGTACATATTTTTCATATTTTGGCTAAGGAAAGATCAGAGGTTTTGCAGCACCTGTTGGGATTCTTGTGGCTTTCAGTTCTTGATGGTGTTTTCTCTCATTTTATTGTAAGTTCTTTCATGTTTAATGTATTCCATTCCCTTCTTATGCTTCTGAAACTAAATGAATGAGTAAATGAGGTTGAATCCATTGATTTCAGTGCTCTGCCTTTGAATTTGTTTAGTTTTACATGTTTTCGCCTGTTTGGAGAGGATTCTTGTTCTACCTTGCCCTCTTCAGCTCCTTGTCGTTCTGATCCATCCATACACCTGATAAAAAGCATCAAGACTACTTCCTACCTCGCCCCAACTCGAATTCTGCAAAGATCTGGCCTTATCCCCGGACCCAAAATTGTTTTTCCCATTTTTTCAACAAAAACCCAAAAAATCAAAATCAAACTTTCATATCTCTTTACTAGCCTAAAATCAGTATTCATTATAAGTCATCTCAGCCCCTTTGAAGATCTTTTTCCGAGATAGACCCGGAGATAGCTCTCTCCTGTCCTCGTAGGGCTAGCTATGAGGCTGAGCGTGGTTTGATGTAGCCTTGAGTTTTACCTTATTTCAGCCTAAGGTAGATTTGAGCGCTAACATAGTGGCGACCTGTTGACGGGAATTTTCCCGTCAACAAAATTGGCGCTAGAAGGAGGGCCTGATGGCAGCCTCCCAGCACACAACGAACTTTCCATCACAAACTCCCCAAGGGGAGGTCATAAACAATGAAACTGTCCCTCCTCCTCTGGAATACATTCCAGATAGGGAGACTCGATATTTTGAAATCACTAGGGCGCAGTTGAGAGCCTTGCACCCAGCTGCCCGCGATCTTATCAACAACTTACGGTTTACTCCAATCATGGAATACCTTGCCCATACTAGAACTCCTCCCGAGAACATCACGCGAAACGGTGCCCTTGCAAGTACCATACCCGAGCTCGTAAACCTCATGTTAGAAGACCTCGCAAATGCTGTTGAGGAAAATGATCCGATTCTCCAAGAAGGCGAAGAATTTGCTAACACCGAGCCTTTCCCCGACTCCCAGCCTAACCAGACTCGGCCAAACAACAACCAGGCACACCCCCCACACGGGGATGGTGAGGAAGATAGGGGCCGAGGAAACGTAAACGGGGGAAATAGGGCTCGCAGAAATGAAGGAGATAGGAATAGAGCCCGCAGAAACGAGGAAGAAGGAAATAGAGGCCGAGGGGCCGGAGGTAGAGGAGATAGAGGCCGAGGCCAAGGAAACCAAGCTCGCAACCGTCACCCAAACCCAATAAGGCCCCCTGTAAACAACTTGGGATATCTTAGAGATTTTCTGCACCGTGGGAGACACCAAGACGAACACTCCCGTCACGAGTCAGAAGCATCGGTCTCAGGTTCGGAAGGTGAATCTGAACATCAGTTTAGGCAGCACCAGCGGGCGAGAAGAGTGCAACCCCTAGCCTGGATGGCTCAATCCCCATTAAATCTTCTAGGCCCGCTCCAAGATCTGCCTAGACATCCAGAGAAACATCTCCCTAAGTTCGACCCTGAGAAGGGCACCTTAGCTGAAGATCATATCAGCAGCTTCTATTTGTCTCTGCAAATCATGAGAGTCCAGTCCGATGATGTCGCATGTCGACTGTTTCCCCATACCCTCGAAAACAAGGCCACCACATGGTACCGCTCTCTCCCCAGTGCCTCTATCACCTCATGGGACCAATTCCGTCGCACTTTCTTGCATAAGTTTTCAGAAGATAAAACTCCTTCCATGCTTCTAACTGAACTGAGCACCATCAAGTGTCATAAAAAGGAAAAGGTTAAGGACTTCAACCAACGCTTCGCTACCATACTGCAGAAATTTCCCCCAAACCTAGCGTTGGATGACTCGATCACCATTGATTACTATACCAAGGCCCTCCCTAGGGACATTGCCGTTTTCGTCAAACGTGAAGCCCGCGCTAACCTTACGGCTAATTATGAGGCTGCTCTTGCTGTAGAGAAAGACATGCTTTCGATAGGAGCCATCGATCATGAAGGGAGAGATGATCACAAGCCTAACACAAAAAGAGGTCAGTCCTCCACTCCTAAGACTACTGATAGGGATAGGGATGCTTTTGATTTTGAAAGCATGGCAAAAACGCTCAAGCACTTAACAAATGAAGTCACTGACCTCAGGAGAAAGGGCACAGAAGCCACAACTAGTAGTAAACCACCCAAACCTTTTTTCAGAAAAAGTAATCCCAATACTAACAGACCTTCGTCTAACACAAATACTGCCCTCAATGTGGAAGAGATAGGGAAAGATAATTTCTGTTCTTTCCACCAAGCTGCCCACTCCGAGAAAACGTGCCCTCAATGGATTGGCAGCATGACAGCAGTAGTTAATCAGCTTTTAGATGATCAAACTCCAGGGGATGTGACGGAGGATGATGTTTCAAATCACGATGAGGATCCGCTCTCAAATGAAGAACTAGGATCCTCTATCCTTGATTTTGACATAATCCGAGGTGGAGAAAACCTTATCCCTATTGATATTTACATGGCAGATGCTCCCAAGGATCAGCCCGTGCGGAATTATAGCCTCAGAAGAAAAGGACATGTTCCCGAGCAGTCCTATGAAGACAAGAAAAGGGCTTTCCTAAGGAAAATCCTGCCCCCAGGAAACGGAAAACAATCTGTCCCGGAAAAACTTCCCAACAACACTACCCGAACGAGTCAAAAGAGAAAACTTCCGACAGAATCCTCTAAGACTTCCGCCGAGCCTAGCCCTCAACCAGAGCCTAGCTATAACATTGTTGAAGATATGAAGAAAACAAGAGCAAACATTTCTCTCTATGAGCTGGCCCGCATTACTAATCAAAAGGAGCTCATTCTTAAGGCTTTCGCAAATGCTTCAGCCACGAAGACTGTGAGCGACACGTCTGCGCAAGCCGGACCAGATGTACAGTCCATAGTAAACGCCATCAATACCAACTCAAGAGGATCCACACCTCCTTTCCTTTTGTCCTTCGAGATTTTTAACTTCAATGTCCACAACTGTTTAGTCGACTCCGGTGCCTCTACAAACGTCATGCCTTTATCTGTCTGTAAGAAACTTAACATTCGCCGGGAGAAAACTGATGCAAAAATCATACAACTCGATAGATCACAAGTACCAGCCGTAGGAGAATTGAACAATGTCATTATCCGCTTGTCATCAGACTCTAGGGTCCATCAATGCATTGACATTGTGATTGTAGATATCCCAGAAGCATACGGCCTATTGCTTAGTAGGGATTGGTCCAGCAAGTTACAAGGCTACTTCGCCACCGACTGGTCCCACTTGTGGCTTCCTTACAAGGGGCGGAATAATCAAATCAGGGTAGAAAGTGAACCTTATATGAAACACACCGTCACTGATCTAGATGTCGTTAATGAACCCATCAGCTTTGCACAAGAAGAGCTTGGCATGTGCTTTCTGGAAGCAATATTCGGATGCTACCAACCCCCTCAGTCTCCCATAAGCCCCGAGGTCCAATCTGAACTAGCGTTAATCGCGGAAGAACAAGTTACCCCTGTCTCATCAGCAATAGAAACCCCTCTGCAACCTATTACTTTGAAGGAACCGGAAAGTAACCTATGGACCTTATATTATGACGGTTCCAAGACTCATGACGGAGCTGGCGCAGGTTGCATATTGCTGGACCCTCACAAAAACAAGTTCTTAGTCTCATGCCGTTTAGAGTTTCAGTGTACCAATAATACTGCTGAGTACGAGGCATTAATCCTCGGACTTAAGAAGGCGCTGGATATGAAAGTAAAATTTCTACAGGTAATTGGAGATTCCGAAATTATTACCCGCCAGGTACGCAACACTATTCACTGTTTATAGCCACATTTAAAGGCATATCAACAAGAGGTATGGCGATTAATTTCTGCTTTTGATGCATTTGGGATTAAATCTGTTCTTAGAATGCACAACGCAGCAGCTGATACTCTGGCTAATGCTGCTGCTAGATTTACCCCCTTAAGGGACGGTTTTTCTATTGAAATTGTATATAGACCCTCTGTGCCAGACAACATTTCTAACTTACGCGTTTTTAACGATGATCAAAAGATTTTGGACTTTATGTGCAATGCTGAAGTTTTCAAGGACGCAGCGATAGATGAGGAAGAACATGAGCATGCTTTACAGAAAGAAAATGATGAACGCAAAGAGAACATTATGCCCAAGGGGGTGGTGTCACTAGAAAAGCTTTTCGATCTGCAAAACCGATTCCGCAGGCCGCCGAACACCAAAGTGCAAAGCTCCATATTGGCACATCGGCAAGTGAACTTGGGAACAGATGATAACCCGAAGTTCGTTAATCTTGGCAAAGACTGCAGTGATGAAGAGGCACGGGCCTTCACCCAGTTATTCTTGAAGTATCGTGATGTGTTTGCTTGGACATATGAAGATCTACGCACATACGATACCCGTATCATTCAGCATGTAATACCTACGAGGGAAGGCGTTAAACCCTTCCAACAGAAACTTAGAAAAGTGCATCCAGCTTTGGAGCCAATGATTCTAAAGGAACTTAAAAAGCTCTTGGATGCGCGCATTATTTTCAAAGTTCGTCACTCCACGTGGGTGTCGAATTTGGTACCCGTACGAAAGAAGTCAGGTGAGATCCGCTTGTGTGTAGATTTCCATAATCTGAATCGGTCCTCAAACAAAGACAACTACCTGGTGCCCCCCATGGAACAGATATTACAAGCTGTATCTGGATCTGAGATGTTCTCTCTATTGGATGGCTTCTCCGGCTATAACCAGGTGCTGGTGGCCGAACCAGACAGACTGAAGACCACCTTCCGGAAAAAATGGGGAACCTTCGCTTTCAGACGCATGCCCTTTGGCTTGATCAATGCAGGGGAAACTTTCCAACGAGCCATGGATATAGCCTTATGTGGTTTAATAGGGCAAAGCGTGGTGGTTTATTTGGACGATGTTACTGTATTTTCAAAACGCAGGGGCGATCATTTACGCCACCTCAAGCAAATCTTCGAGAGGTGCAGGAGGTACGGAATATCACTCAACCCCAAAAAGAGCGTTTTCGCTGTGGCAGAGGGAAACTTGCTAGGCCACATTATCACTAAGCAAGGCATTGTGGTTGATCCGGAACGGGCTAAAGCCATCGCTCAGATTCCTCCCCCAAGCAACAAGAAAGCAATGCAATCCTTCCTGGGGAAAATTAATTTTGTCCGTAAATTCATTTCAGATTTCGCGCAGATAGTCAGACCGCTGCAGGGAATGATTAAAAAGAATGATGTATTTCAATGGAATTCCCCAGAGAGAGAGGCCTTCGATAAAATCAAAAGGGCTATAGCTAAAACTCCTTCCCTCCAAATTCCAAATTTTGATAAAAGTTTCATCCTGTACACTTTCGCTTCAGACTCCTCGCTGGCGGCTGTCCTCACACAGAAAGATGATAACAGCGATGAACGCCCCATTTCTTTCATGAGCACTGGTTTACAAGGAGCTGAGTTGAATTACCCAGAAATCGAGAAACAAGCTTATGCGGTCTACAAGGCGGTAAAACATTTTAGGCCCTACATTTTGAAAAATCATGTCACGGTTTTTGTGCCACATCCAGCGGTTCGCTCACTTTTCGTACAGCAAGAGCTAGGCGAAAGGCGGGGCAACTGGGTGGCTTGTTTGCAAGAGTACGATTTAGAGTTTAAGCCGGCACATACCATTAAAGGACAAGGCTTATGCCAAATGGCCGCTGAGGCCGCAAGCGCTCACGAAATTGAAGAAGAATGTTGGGAACAAGAGATCGACATGTATCAGAGCGACCATGTGCCTCAGCAAAATAGCCTTTCTTGGTATTCCGACATTTCAAGATATTTGGCCCAAGGCACAATGGACCCTGCTCTTACTGCCCAACAGAAACGCGCAATAAGACTAAAAACCGCATCTCACCAACTGATCCAAGGTAAGTTGTTCAAGAAACACCACGATGGGGTCCTGTTACGCTGCTTGGAAACTGATGAAGCACAGAAAATCTTAACTGAGTTGCATGACGGACCAGCTGGAGGTCACTTTTCCGGAGATACCACTGCCCATAAGATAATGCGTGCAGGATATTATTGGCCTACTCTTTTCAGAGACGCGCATGCATATGTTCGGAAATGCATTCAGTGCCAGAAGTTCGCCAGCCGAGAAGCACGGCCAGCCGCACCACTACTCTCAGTAGCAGTAGAGGAACCTTTCCAACAATGGGGTTTGGATGTAATTGGGGAAATCACACCTCACTCTTCTAAACAACATCGGTATATCCTTACGACCACTGATTACTTCACCAGGTGGGTCGAGGCAACACCGTTACGCCGAATCAACAATCAAGAGGTAATAGAATTCCTCACGCATTCCATCATGACCAGGTTTGGCGTTCCGACTTCTTTAGTTTTTGATAATGCGACTTATTTCTCATCTTTTAAATTATATGATTTTGCGCTGGAAAATGGTATCATTCTGAAACATTCTGCAAACTACTATCCCTAGGGAAATGGATTAGCTGAGTCCACTAACAAGAACCTTATCCGTATTATTAAGAAGACTCTGCTATCCCACCAGCGCAACTGGCACAATGCCCTTCACAATGCACTATGGGCTTACCGTATTACTCCCAAGTCCTCTTTAGGCACCTCCCCATTTTTCCTCGTGTATGGAAAAGAAGTTGTTCTCCCTTCTCATCTATCTCTCCCGGCTCTCCAACTGTCCCAAGAGTGTCATGGTACCCCGTGTCCCACCTTGCAGAACCGAATCGACACCTTGCTGAAATTGGAGGAAGAAAGGCAAAAGACCCGGGAAAAGTTTGCCATCCATCAGAGCCGAATCAAAAGATGGTTTGATAAAAGGTCCGCGGGAAACAAAATTTTTGAAGTAGGAGACCTGGTCCTTAAGTGGGATAAAGCCCATGAGGAAAAGGGGAAGCATGCCAAGTTCCAAGCACTTTGGACAGGCCCGTTCCAAATTAATGAAAAGATAGGATCACACACATTCAGATTGCAAACCCTTGATGGATGAGTCGAGGTCCTCCCGGTAAACGGGCATGACCTCAAACACTATTTCACTTAGCAGCCCTTCGAGGGCTGTCTTTTTTTGTACCATAGTTCCTTGTCTCTTCTTTGTCAAAAATAAAAAAAAATAAAATAAAAAAAATAATAATAATAATAATAATAAAATGAAATAAAAGCCTAAGGAAGGATTTGTTAGAGCCATGCATATTGGCATACTGCAACAGGTTCTAAGCTGATGGAAAGCCTTTCCCGATAAACTCAAAGGCGGCAAAAGCTTACTTGTTCTCCGCACCTAAAGGTAGCACATCACCGAGCTCGAGTCATCAAGAAGGAAAGCTTACCTCGCCAGTCTGAGAGGGTGTCCACAAAAGAAAATGCAGTGTAAATGGAAACCGGACCAGAAGGGAAAAGAGGTACTCTATGCTACGACAGGGTATCTGGGAAAAACCAAAGTCCTCATACCAGACCAGGAACAACCTCTCTGCCAGCAAAATAAGTCGGGATCCCTCATCCGCCCAGGCTAAATTTCCATTTCAAATAAGTGCCATGAGCACATCTAAATAAGTTCCTAGGCACATTCAAAATAAGTGCAATAGCACACTAATAAAGGGTAAAGGATTGAGAAAGGCTTCCTGCGCAGAGAGGCGATGTAACGACTCCGCCGGGGTACTGACCAGGCTCGCTGGCAGCGGAGCAACGTTCACGATTCCTAGGCAGTGACTCCGTCGGGACCGAGAGGTTCGCTGGCAGCGGAGCAACACGATGAGGACAAAATAATCGTACCAGACCCTGTGGCCGCCTGGAGTTCCCCGACCCTTCCAGTCCGGAGACCTGAAGAAATAAGTTTGGTTGAATGGCGCCCAAGCAGACCAGCAGATTGAGCAACCCAGCTAGGTGCCTAAAGTGAGGAGATGTCGACCACAAGGTAAAAGAAAATAGTCAGCATAGGCCCCTCCCTCCCCCTGCCAAGACTAACCATCAGCAGAGATTCTGAGTTCGTCCAGTGAATCGCCATTTGTTGTAGCCCCTACAACACCCTCCAAAAAATATCACCATTTCAAATTTTTGGAGCCCCATAAAACTAAAGAGAAATTGCTAAGTTGCCAAGTCGCTAAGTCGCAAAATTAAACAGTTGAGGAAAACCGCGACCTAGCAACCTTGCGACCTCAGGTCGCCAGGTCGCCAGGTCGCAGATCCCCAAAATTAACGGAAAATGCGACCCTGCGACTCAGCGACCCCAGGTCGCCAGGTCGCAAAGTCGCAATTTTGCAATTTTTATGAAAAGCGCGACCCAGCGACCTTGCGACCCAGCGACCCCAGGTCGCAAGGTCGCAAGGTCGCAAAACTCCGAAAATAATCAACTTGCGACCCAGCGACCTGCATTTATTGCTCGCACATGCGACTTTCTATAAAAGGGAGGCCGCAGGTCGCATTTTACACATTCAGCGATTTGTAAGAAAATGCCTCTGACAGCTCAACTGGCGCGTTTTTTCCGGGTAAGTTGCCATTTCTTCCTGTTGTTTCCGTTTTGGTGATTTTCTTACCAAACCCATCTCCCCTTGGGCCCTTAAATTGTCTTTTGACTGAGCTTTTATGTTTTTGAAGGTTTTATGAATCTGTTGTATGCATAATTGTCCAAACCTTTCTGATTTTTTTTTATTCACCTTCATGGCACCATCCCTTGCTTTTGAAATCATGCCACAACTCCCCCTGGGCCCAGCCATCTTGTAAATTCCCAAGAGAAGGGAGAAAAGGAGTTTCAAGGCCGCGCGCGCGAAAACCCCCGGCAAGCCAGTTTGCGACCTGCGACCCAGCGACCTAGTCGCGAGGTCGCAAAGTCGCATTCTCTCCATTTTCTGGGATTTGCGACCCTGCGACCCTGCGACCTAGTCGCGAGGTCGCTAGGTCGCATTTTCCAATTTTTCCGGAGATCTGCGACCTAGTGACCCAGCGACCTGGTCGCGAGGTCGCAAGGTCGCGCCCGGACTCTGTTTTCGCAATCCGCGACCCAGTGACCCAGTAGCCCAGTTTTGCATGTGACAGTTAAATTTTATCACTAAATTGTAACTGGTTTTTATCACCATGTCGTTCTTATCGTGGGACTCCTTTATGAATTTGACAGGCGAAATTCAAGAAGACATAGAGTGCATACCTGTGTTATCGGATTCTAGTGACATGGCACCCCCGTTATCTCAGAGGAAGGACAAGAAAGTAGTGGAAGAGATTGATGAGCTGGAGGTGGTGTCCCCACCCCCAATATACCGAGATACACTATGTACTTTTACAAAAGACGACAGCATGAGATGGTACCAAATTTATCATGAGTTCGCCACACCAGAAGAAGAATTTCCAGAAGATCTCCCAGACCGGGAAGTATACTTGGCGGTAAAGAGGTCCAAATTACATCTGGCAGGGGCGCATCCAGCCATATTCCCATGTCCAGAGATCATAGACTGGATCATACAAAAGACAGACCCCGAGAAGTTTGTGATCAGGGATCACCAAGGCAGAGCTTTTGCTACACTGGTAGGCGCGGATGCACACATTTATTACTCACTGCCTCGCCCAAATGAGCATTTCTCTCCAGAATGGGCTGTTGCTCACGCCGTCCCAATAGTTGATACTATTAGAAAATGGTGGGAGGAGCCCGAGAAGTTCAAGGTCAAGAAAGACCAAGAGTACCCAGTGGCGAGCCTGAGGAAGGTCTACAAATTGGTTGCCGCCATGCTCTGCAGACTTTACGGGCGCCCAGATTGCTCCACCTTCAGCGGCAGTTGGGCTACTATCATGGAGTATGTGACAACATACGACACTCGTTTCAACTGGGCCGGCATACTGATGACGTCGATGCAGACCAACTTGAACTCGGCATTGGCCCCGGAAGAAGGAATGCCTGCCGAATTTTACATGGCCTCTTACCTACTAGACGCGGTTTTCGCCCGAGTAGATTTTGAGGGATGGGCGCACAACTGGGACTCCGAGCAGTCGCGCGCAATTCATCTACAACTCAAGGTATTTTGGGAGTCCAAATACAAACAGGATATGGATCAGATTTCCCAAGTATTTATCCCCTCTCTGTACAGACATTTATTTGGCCAAGACGCCCCTTGCATGTCGTGGCGGGCCAAGGAGACTCTAGTTAAAGTGGCACACTGGTTCCCTTTTCCTGGATACACCTTCATCCGAGTCTTTGGAACTTACAAGGCGCCACATGCTATGCCTCGCTTCGTGACAGACAAAATGCTTATTCAGGAGGTATGCTTTCAAATGTCACACGGATTCTCCAGCATCCTGTCTAAAGGCAAAAAGAAGTCGTGGCCCACGCTACCCCTCACCATTGGTGCATTCACAGTTAAAGACTTTAGGGAAGTAACAGCAGAAGCAGAAGCAATGAGAAGTTATCAGCTCGGGGCGCTTGAACACCGAACATACGACCCAGAGAAAATAGTTCCTGAACACTGCCGGAGAGCCAATTTCAAGTGGACTTATCAGCATCTTGAGCGCCCGGCGGAAGATGAGAGAAGAAACTGGTATAATGCTGAAAGACAACTTGCTCCGGGAACTGACGTGGTCCAGGAAGACCCAGATGATCAGATCTTAGAAGACAGAAGTCGTCAGTTAGGAGGTTCCTCTTCATCTTTACTCAAGAAGTCTTGAACCAACACAGGGCCTACTCCATCCATCAAACAAAAGGAAGCAGAGGCGAAAGCCCAGCAAGAAAGGGAGAAAAAGCTAAAGGAGGATGAGGAAGCGCGCCAAAAGAGTGCAACAGCAACACAGAAGAAGAAGCAGGCCAAAGAGGCCAGGAAAGAAAAAGAGGGCAAGGAGGCACAAGCCGCAGCAGAACGGGCACTTAAGGCAGAGCTGGACAAAGCAGAGGCTGAACGCCAAAAGAAAGCCGAACAGGCTGCTGCAGCTGAACAGAAGAAGAGGGCCGAAATAGAAGCAGTAGCAGAAGCTGAACGCCGGCGGAAGGAACAAGAAGAAAAGAACACAGAGGAAAGGGAGGATGACATGCTGGACGACCTTGAGGTGACTCCTCTCGATATACCTCTGGGCCGTACAAAACTCTCTGATGTCATATCGCCCCATGTACAGGAAGAAGATGTGTTTGACCTGACCAGACTCACATTTGATCAGTTTTCGTTCAAAATTCGGCAAGAGAAGAGGAGGTCACTGGCGCAAAGCCCTTCTGCCGCATCCACAGTGGCAACAGGCAAAGACATAGTCCTTGACACCAGGACTAATCCTGTAATGATAGCATCAGCAGGTACTGTTTTCGCCGCGGCTACGGAAGAGAATGTAACCCGAATGAGTAGAGAAATAGTATCTCTACAAAATAGACTGCACGCAGCTGAGCAACGCGAGAAGAGAGCAGAGCAAGAGAAAGCAGAATTGCAAGCAGAAGTCCAGCAACTTCGAAACCAGGCTCTACCAGTAAATGAAGTCTCGCTTTCCATTTTCAAGGAGTGTGAGGTGTTGGAAGTGACTATGAGGCAGGTATATGGTGAAATGTTCACCATCAAACAAACAGTCGCTCCACTGGCAAAAGCACGAACGGAAACCAGGCAAAGACAAGAGCAGCTCAGAGAAGCTTCACAAGCTTTAGACAGGATGATGGGTTGGACAATACAGTACCCTCAGGCACCTGAAAATTTGCCTAAGAGGGACTGGATTCACACGCAGGATGCAAAGGTTCAACTCCGCATGGCGATGCAATCTGGAGACAAATTGTCTAAGGACCTGGACAAAGTAATGTCCTCGTACAACCACCTGATTAGTGGTATCGACTCAATGCATACGTTGCACCACATTCCATCACTTGGGGCATTAGATGAAGAGAGAACCTGGGAACAAGTGGACCAGGACATCCAATCATTTTTGCAACCTATCAAGCAAGCCGCTGCTGATCCAGAGCCCTCAGCATCTCAAGAACATCTAAGTCAATTTATTGCCACTCCTGCGCGGATTTATACCAAGCTTGCCTCGCTTTCAAATCAGATCGGGCAGAAAAGGGAAACCTTCGTACCAAATGCTTTGGAATGTGTGCATCGATTGAGGGAGGAGGCACCTCTGGTTTCCCCCATAGCGGCAGAATACCAGACATGGCAGGATTTCCTCAAAGAGCAACAGGTTGACATCCCTGACATTAACATTTCGCGTCCCGGCAGCAGCAAGTCATGAGCAGCAAGTAGATCCAGGTCGCAAGTCGCACCAACAGGGCAGGTCGCAGGTCGCATCACCTACCTAGGTCGCAGGTCGCATCACCTACCCAGGTCGCAGAAAGAGTGGGTCGCAAGGTAACCCAACGGTCAAGAAGGTGAACAGTCAAGGAAACCCAACGGACAGTTTTGGCATTATAAATACTCCTACGGGAGCTTGTAACAGGGCTTTTCTTTTTTGGAAACTCAAGAGCTACATGCAATTGTATTGAAAGATTCTACACTTGAGCATATGAATATAGATTCTTGCTAAAACACCCTATGGTTATGATGTGTTTTGCTGTGCGAACACTGTGTGTATTCCTTGTACAGTTTCAGAACATCCTATGATTAATGAAGTTGCACTCTTCATGTCATCATTTATGCGTCATGGCTATCTGTGTTGTATCAATGATGTTCATTTTATCATCTGTTCTATTAATGAATGTTAATGAACTATTTTGTTAGCATTTCGTTTTATCTTTCAGGAAGTAAAGAGGTATCTTATCATAAAGAACTATTTCTTTTGTGATCAGACTACCTTACAAGCATTGCCCCACAAAAGATGTGTTGCTAATGATGTCTCTTGAGGTGTACGTGCTTTATCTATAATCTTGCTACGCATAGTGTTTGATTCATGTTTAACACATCAATCCTGTATTCTGTATCATGTGAATAAGTGTATGTCCGCAGGTTCAAACAGGTTCTTTTGAGACCGAAGGGAAGTCATCTTAAGTGGTAGCCGGACCCACACCCTGGACGGGATCCCTACTCCAAACGGTTTAAGGTCTAATTGGGACTTTCTACCGGGGAGATCCCCTACTGTTGGCCGGACAAATTTTCCCGTCAACACGACCATACTGGGGAAGAATTGGTTTGCTTGTTGATGTCATTTGTTTCATGAGCTACAGACGGAGCCTGAAGTCACGCCAGGTAGCCTTCGAACTGCACATTGCTCTGCGAGTGCATAGTAGATAAACGCTACTTCAGTCCATCTCCGGTTTAGCTTGTGAATGTGATATTAGACTTGTAGATTGTCTTGCCCCAGTACATGTATCAAGTTCAGATCTGATGCTGATGGTGGACAGCAGTCAGACACATCAGAAGGCTGAAAACATTCACCTGGCGACTTCATTCACTGAACAATCCAGAAATCGATGCTTCATGGTGACTTCACTGCAGGGAGATCAGTAGCTGTGAGATTTTCAAGATGGACCGAATCACAAGAAGATACGCTCCCGTGAGCCGAGATCACATCCCAGGTTTTCCAAATAAGATGCCCAAGGTAGATTGGTCAAGGAATCTGCCTATGTTTAACGATGATGGTAAGAAAGATGCTGCTTTACATTTGGTTAGATTTCACATGCATATTCGCAAGTTGAAGGTGGATTTTCCTGAAGATTGCTTGATGAAGATATTCCTGGCCACTCTGGAAGGTGAAGCCCAATCTTGGTATGAAAATTTGTCACTGGCCTGTATTTATTGTTTAAAGGATTTTCATGCCCTGTTCATTGAAAGATATCAAGTATCTTATCCATCATTAAATTTAGTTCATGATTGTTGCAAACATGCTTCTACTTTTATTGAAAGCCTTGAGAAATATTATGAAGATGATAATTTCATGGATGATGAGATCATGGAAGCCCTATATGAAAATCCATTTCAGCAGCATAAAGACGATCATGAGAATTTGCAGCAGGATCAAGATCTTAGTGTGGTAAAAGATGAAGGAATTTTGCATTTTGATAGTGAACAGGAATTACATGAAATGGATCAGCAGTATGAGGAAAGTTTGTATACTCCTTCACTTGAAATCAATGAAGAAAATCACTGTTTGAGCAAAAGAAAACAAAAGGTATTATCTCCTCTGTCTGAAGATGAGATAGATCAGCTATTGAAAGGTCATGTTCCAGCTCAAGTTAACGCAGATCTGCAGTGTGCACATGGTCAAGAAGGTGATGGTGGAACTTCTTCCTTTTCTGAAAAGGATGATAGTCCTGTAAGCAGTTTTATAGATCAGCAGGTTGAAATTTTCTATATGGCTGAAAGTAATGAAAGAGAAAGTGTCGTTTCAGATCTGCCCACGGAAGAAGACAGCATGCAGATTGCAGAATGTGATAACATCATTTCAGCTACTTCAGTTTCAGATTCAGATCGTGATGACCAAGAATATCTTGTGCTGAATCCCATCAAAGAGAATTCTGCTGTTGAAATCATCTGGGATGCAGAAGACAGAGTTTTTGATCCAAATGTTCTCATGCCATTAGAACACAGTCTTCATAAAGAGGTAATTCAGTCAGTTCATGAACAACGAGATGAAATCTTCGTTCAAGTAAGTGAAACAGTTCCTTTGGATGAATTTATGGTAGATGATAGAAATGTCATTTTTGCACTTCAAGAATCATCTGGAGTTTCTTTCCTTATGATTGATGACTGTAATGAAAATCCGGCTGTCCTATCATATGAAGATGACCTACCATATTTTCAGACTACAGAAGATCAGACCATTCGGGATTTCCATTCAGATTCTTCTTCATATGTTTCATGTGTTGAAATGTTTTTACAAGAGGAGATCTGCTCATCTACCTGTTCAGAGTTTTTTGAAGCCCAGGGACATATTGTTAGTGAAGTACATGATGAAGGAAGATCAGAATTAGAAGCAAAAGACACCTTGTTCTTTCAGCATGAGGTAAATCTTCATGTTTTTCAGGATCCTCTGGCAGGTTTGTTGCAGTCAACAGTGAAGGTGTTTATTGCAGTGTTTAGTGATGAAGGAGATCATGGTCAATTATGTTTTTTGATGCCCAGTTATCAGTTTGTATTGTTGACCATTAGATTTGATTGGGAGAATCATTCAGCAAGGCATCTGCTTGATTGGTTACATTGGCATTATGATATAGTTTGATGGTATGTTGTTTTGTAAGAAACACAGGCAGTTATGTACTGCCAGCAAGTTTTAAGTTTTAAGTTCAGGTCTTGAGTTAGTTTGTTAGATTCAAGTCTTTCAGTGATTTCAGTTTCGAAATTCAGTCATCAGTCTTTTGTCAAATAATGGATTCCATCGCCCAATGGATGGAGGCACTGTCTACTCTCCTAAAGATCTGTAGTTCTTGGCACCTCCACGGAGCTACCATCCCCATTGGAGCCAATGTTAGTGTCAGCCTTTGCAGCCTTCCTCCAGTGATCAAACATGCTCTTACAAAGTGATTTTAAGGTGTCAAGGTCAAATTTTGTCATTTCAATGAGTCTTCAAGAAAAATTTGGTCACTAGGCATTAGGTCTAGGGTTTTCTTTTACTCCTGTCAAAGTTGTCCAAATGTCGGTCCATGTCACCATTCAGCTGAGTGTACCATCATTCAGAGGTTTTCATCATCATGTCAGGTTCCAATGGGTCATTTTACACCTTGTTCATGCTTCAGTTGTGCCTAGGTAAGGTTCATTTCCCTCTCCTAGGGTTTTGGAGGTAATTTCTCTTGGATGGTCAAATCATTAGCAAAACTTGTATCCTGATGTTCATACACCTTCCCCTATCCTTAATGTACCTTATTAAACATTTCCCATCACTGAGATCCCCCAAATTCCTCATTTTCGCACAAACCCTAGTTTCTTGCTACAACTTGGCAATTTTCTAGGCTAGGCCTGTGTTTTTCCCTTTTGGACCCCTTCCCCTCACTCAATCTCTGAAATTCTACTTTCCCCTGCTTCCTAACATCCCTCCCTACTTCCAAAATTTTTTTCAAGAATTTAGAAGCCCTTATCCCCTTCATTTTTCTTCATTTCGACAAATCCCTTGTTTCACACATCGGGATAGGTTTCACTCAAATGATATTTCAGAGCAATAAAAGATGAATTTTGGAAAACTGAGAGAGGTTTTTGTACACAACATGCCAAGGAAGAAAAAAAATCCTTCACTTTTTACACAGGTGTAATGGTTTTGGAGAAATGTCAAGAATACCGTTGCCTCAGGAGAATTGATGCACCTGCAGGAAGTAGTGTTGGGAGATTTGATTTTTGACAGGGTAAATGAACTCCAAATTTAAACATTATAGTTAGGGTGGAAATTAGACTTAATAAGCTTTCCAACGAGCTATCACACGCCCAATTTTGACACCGGGAAGGCCTCCAAAAGCCTCCTTCAAAATGCCTTATGTGGCCTTCCTTGTTGGGCCAGAACACAAAAAATTTTGCCATTTCTCTTCAATATCAAATTTGCTTGGTTTTTCCATGTTTTAACATCAGCAAAGGCCAAGACACATCAAGGAAGTGAAAAAATGAGTTTTGAAGCCATGAGGGATGTTTGGATCAAGCGCGTTATCCCCATCCTTGTGAACCATTCACAACGTTGGGTTGCGCTACGCGTTGGGTTAGCTTGTGATGCGTAGAAATTTGAGACTCAAATTTTTTCCATTTCTTCAGTTTTTGTATTGGTTTATCAATTTTGCTCTAAGTGGGTTAAGTGACAACATAATTTCCATAACTCCTTTTGTTAGTTTATTAGCGATTAATCATGAGAATTTAAAATGCCAAAAACCAACTCTATCATCTTGTTGAAGAAATGCCGCCTTAAGGTTTTGAGTTGGTATTATAAAAATAATTTGGTGTCAAAAACTCCATTCCTCACTTTGTTTATTACTCCCCTCACTATTTATCTCACCACTACACTCATCCCTTTTCTTATCTCCTTACATCTCTAAAAGCCATTTGCTCCTAAAGCTCATTCATATCATCTCATTCCCATTCCCAATAGCACTTGTAAATTTCCTCAAATCCCAAGTTTCCCAAAACGGTCAAAGTGACTGTCCTCACACTGTAGATTCACTTGACAAAGCTCCATTGAACCAAATTATACTCACTGCCCTATTTCCCATATTTCCTCATTTGGTTTTGGCACATATTTTGGCAATTGAGGAAAAAATCAACATACACCTTGCATAGATACCATGGAGACGCGACTACTTCTATGATTGAGACCATAGAGTTACATGTGTCTAGGAGGCCAACCAAGAGAAGAACAGCTTGAGGAACATGACATACCATTACTTGGGCGCTCACTCAGGTTTGCAAAGCAAGAAATCAGGAACTTGAAGGTCAAGTTGTAGAAAAGCATCAAGGAGGAAAAAGGGCATGATCGACTCCGAATCTTGGTGAACGCTTCCTTGGCCCAAAATTTCATATGATAGAGGACACTCAGTCCAAATTTCAAGGAATTTGGAGAAAATTTTGTCAATTGTGATTTTTTATGCCTTAACACAGATTTTTCAGCCCAACGCGTAGCGCGTCGACGCGCTCGCTTATGATTGGGACACTTGCTGGAGGAAAACTTTATATTTTTGGATTTTTCATGGTAATTTATGCATGCTCCAGTATGGCCAAAGCATTTCATCAAGTTCTGGATGATCAAAAGGGCCAAAAACACCATGAAAATCACCTTTCTGCCACCTTCTGCACCAGCAGGAAGTACTTATGGGAGAATGAAGTTTTTGAGGGGTAAATGAGCTCCAAATTGAAAAATTCCACTTGGGTTGGATAGCCAACATCTAGGGCTTTCCAAAAAGCTATCATGAGCTCAATTTTGACTCTGGGAAGTGCCCCAAAAGTAGGCTGAAAGTCGTGCTATGCATAGAGCTCAAGCGCGCTACGCATAGAGATTTTTGGCTAATTTTTCATCTTCCAACTCAGAAATTCGGCCAGTTGGACCAGTTTTGCTTGTGGGTGTAATTTTTGAGTTATCTTGATGTAATTTTATGGTTGGCATGTAACTTGGACTCACTTTTACCTATTCTAGATGATTCACTCCTAAAAAAGTAAAAATCAAGTGAAAGAATCAGTTTCCTTCCTTTTAGAGGCAAGTTGTTTGGCTGCCTATATTCTAGCTCCTTGTTTAGAATTAGTTGGAACTGCTCCTAGAAGGAGGAATTCGACCCCTAGAGGTGTGGGAAGGGGTTAGGATGGTCTATATGATGTAATTTCTCAATCATTTTCATAGGTTGGAGAGGTTGGACTCTTGGGAAGATTTTGGCACACTATTGTACATATTTTTCATATTTTGGCTAAGGAAAGATCAGAGGTTTTGCAGCACCTGTTGGGATTCTTGTGGCTTTCAGTTCTTGATGGTGTTTTCTCTAAGTTTATTTTAAGTTCTTTCATGTTTAATGTATGCCATTCCCTTCTTATGCTTCTGAAACTAAATAAATGAGTAAATGAGGTTGAATCCATTGATTTCAGTGTTCTGCCTTTGAATTTGTTTAGTTTTACATGTTTTCGCCTGTTTGGAGAGGATCCATGTTCTTCCTTGCCCTCTTCAGCTCCTTGTCGTTCTGATCCATCCATATACCCAATCAAAAGCATCAAGACTACTGCCTACCTCGCCCCAACTCGAATTCTGCAAAGATCTGGCCTTATCCCCGGACCCAAAATTGTTTTTTCCCATTTCTCCAACGAAAACCCAAAAAATCAAAATCAAACATTCCTATCTCTTTACTAGCCTAAAATCAGTATTCGTTATAAGTCATCTCAGCCCCTTTGAAGATCTTTTGCCGAGATAGACCCGGAGAGAGCCCTCTCCTGTCCTCGTAGGGCTAGCTACGAGGCTGAGCGTGGTTTGATGTAGCCTTGAGTTTTACCTTATTTCAGCCTAAGGTAGATTTGAGCGCTAACATAGTGGCGACCATACTGGGGAGAAACTCAAAACGTTTGCTTGTTATAGACGGAGTCTGAAGTCACGCCGGGTAGCCTTCGAAACGCTGTTGCTATGCATCAGCGAAGTAGATAAACGCTGCTTCAGTCGATCTCCGGTTTAACTTGTAATCGTAGCATTTAACTTGTAAATTGCCCCAGTACATGTATCAAGTTTAGATCTGATGGTTGATGGTGAACAACGATCAGACATCGGAAGGCTGAAATCATTCACCTGGCGACTTCATTCACTGAACAATCCAGAAATCGATGCTTCATGGTGACTTCACTGCAGGGAGATCAGTAGCTGTGAGATTTTCAAGATGGACCGAATCACAAGAAGATATGCTCCCATGAGCCGAGATCACATTCCAGGTTTTCCGAATAAGATGCCCAAGGTAGATTGGTCAAGGAATCTGCCTACGTTTAACGATGATGGTAAGAAAGATGCTGCTTTACTTCTGGTTAGATTTCACATGCATATTCGCAAGTTGAAAGTGGATTTTCCTGAAGATTGCTTGATGAAGATATTCCTCGCCACTCTGGAAGGTGAAGCTCAATCTTGGTATGAAAATTTGCCGCTGGCCTGTATTTATTGTTTAAAGGATTTTCATGCCCTGTTCATTGAAATATATCAAGTATCTTATCCATCATTAAATTTAGTTCATGACTGTTGCAAACATGCTTCTAGTTTTATTGAAAGCCTTGAGAAATATTATGAAGATGATAATTTCATGGATGATGAGATCATGGAAGCCCTATATGAAAATCCATTTCAGCAGCATAAAGACGATCATGAAAATTTCCAGCAGGATCAAGATTTTAGTGTGGTGGAAGATGAAGGAATTTTGCATCTTGACAGTGAACAGGAATTATATGAAATGGATCAGCAGTATGAGGAAAGTTTGTATACTCCTTCACTTGAAATCAATGAAGACAATCATTGTTTGAGCCAAAGAAAACATAAAGCATTATCCCCTCTGACTAAAGATGAGATAGATCAGCTATTGAAAGGTCATGTTCCAGCTCAAGTTAACGCAGATTCGCAGTGTGCACACGGCCAAGAGGATGATGGTGGAACTTCTTCCTTTTCTGAAAAGGAGGACAGTCCTGTAAGCAGTTTTATAGATCAGCAGGTTGAAGTTGAAGTTTGCCATATGGTTGAAGATGGTGAAAGAGAAAGTCTCATTTCAGATCTGCCCACAGAAGAAGACAGCATGCAGATTGCAGAATGTGATAACATCATTTCAGCTACTTCAGTTTCAGATTCAGATCGTGATGACCAAGAATATCTTGTGCTGAATCCCATCAAAGAGAATTCTGCTGTTGAAATCATCTGGGATGCAGAAGACAGAGTTTTTGATCCAAATGTTCTCATGCCATTAGAACACAGTCTTCATAAAGAGGTAATTCAGTCAGTTCATGAACAATGAGATGAAATCTTCGTTCAAGTAAGTGAAACAGTTCCTTTGGATGAATTTATGGTAGATGATAGAAATGTCATTTTTGCACTTCAAGAATCATCTGGAGTTTCTTTCCTTATGATTGATGACTGTAATGAAAATCTGGTTGTCCTATCATATGAAGATGACCTACCATATTTTCAGACTATAGAAGATTAGACCATTTAGGATTTCCATTCAGATTCTTCTTCATATGTTTCATGTGTTGAAATGTTTTTACAAGAGGAGATCTGCTCATCTACCTGTTTAGAGTTTTTTTAAGCCCAGGGACATATTGTTACTGAAGTACATGATGAAGGAAGATCAGAATTGGAAGCAAAAGACACCTTGTTCTTTCAGCAAGAGGTAAATCTTCATGTTTTTCAGGATCCTCTGGCAGGTTTGTTGCAGTCAACAGTGAAGGTGTTTATTGCAGTGTTCAGTGATGAAGGAGATCATGGTCAATTATGTTTTTTGATGCCCAATTATCATTTTGTATTGTTGACCATTAGATTTGATCGGGAGAATTAGTCAGCAAGGCATCTGCTTGATTGGTTACATTGGCATTATGATATAGTTTGATGGTATGTTGTTTTGTAAGAAACACAGGCGGTTATGTACTGCCAGCAAGTTTTAAGTTTTAAGTTCAGGTCTTGAGTTAGTTTGTTAGATTCAAGTCTTTCAAGGATTTCAGTTTCGAAATTCAGTCATCAGTCTTTTTTCAAATAATGGATTCCATCGCCCAATGGATGGAGGCACTGTCTGCTCTCCTAAAGATCTGTAGTTCTTGGCACCTCCACGGAGCTACCATCCCCATTGGAGCCAATGTTAGTGTCAGCCTTTGCAGCCTTCCTCCAGTGATCAAACATGCTCTTACAAAGTGATTTCAAGGTGTCAAGGTCAAATTTTGTCATTTCAAAGAGTCTTCAAGCAAAATTTGGTCACTAGGCATTAGGTCTAGGGTTTGTTTTCACTCTTTTCAAAGTTGTCCAAATATTGGTCCATGTCACCATTCAGCTGAGTGTATCATCATTCAGAGGGTTTTCATCATCATGTCAAGTTCCATTGGGTCATTTTACAGCTTGTTCATGCTTCAGTTGTGCCTTGGTAAGGTCCATTTCCCTCTCCTAGGGTTTTGGAGGTAATTTCTCTTGGATGGTCAAATCATTAGAAACAATTCTATCCTGATGTTGATACACCTTCCCCTATCATTAATGTACCTTATTAAACATTTCCCATCACTGATATTCCCCAAATTCCTCATTTTTGCACAAACCCTAGTTTCTTGCCACAACTTGGCAATTTTCTAGGCTAGGCCTGTGTTTTTCCCTTTTGGACCCCTTCCCCTCACTCAATCTCTGAGATTCCACTTTACCCTGCTTCCTAACATCCCTCCCTACTTCCCAAAATTTCCCCAAGAATTTAGAAGCCCCTTATCCCCTTCATTTCACTTCATTTCGACAAAATCCCTTGTTTCACACATCGGGATAGGTTTCACTCAAATCATGTTTCTGAGCAATAAAAGATTAATTTTGGAAAACTGAGAGAGGTTTTTGTCCAAAACATTCCAAGGAATAAAAACCTCCTTCACTTTTTACACAGGTGTAATGGTTTTGGCGAAATGTCAAGAATACCGTTGCCTCAGGAGAATTGATGCACCTGCAGGAAGTAGTGTTGGGAGATTTGATTTTTGAAAGATTAAATGAACTCAAAATTTACAAATTCCACTTGAGTTGGAAATTATACTCCAAGATCTTTCCAACGAGCTATCACACGCCCAATTTGGACACCGGGAAGGCCTCCAAAAGCCTCCTGCAAAATGCACTATGTAGCGCGCTACGCATTGGGCCAGAACACAAAAAAATTTGCCATTTCTCTCCAACATCAAATTTGCTTGGTTTTTCCATGTTTGAACATCATAAAAAGCCAAGACACATCAAGGAAGTGAAAAAAATGAGTTTTGAAGCCAAATTGTGTGTTGGATCAGCGCGCTACGCGTTGGGCTGGCGCGCTACGCGTAGAGCTGAGACTCAAATTTTTCCACTTGCTTCCAGATTTTTGTATTGGTTTCGTCAATTTTGCTCTAAGTAAGTTCAAGTGACCTTGTAATTGCCATAACTCATGCTTTTTGTTGGTTATGTGATTGATCATGAGAATTTAAAATGCCAAAAACCAACTCTATCATCTTGTTGAAGAAATGCCTCCTTAAGGTTTTGAGTTGGTATTATAAAAATAATTTGGTGTCAAAAACTCCATTCCTCACTTTTTTTATTCCTCCCCTCACTATTTATCTCACCACTACACTCATCCCTTTTCTTATCTCCTTACATCTCTAAAAGCCATTTGCTCCTAAAGCTCATTCATTCCATCTCATTCCCATTCCCAATAGCACTTGTAAATTTCCTCAAATCCCAAGTTTCCCAAAACGGTCAAAGTGACTGTCCTCACACTGTAGATTCACTTGAAAAAGCTCTATTGAACCCAATTATCCTCACTGCCCTATTTCCCACAGTCCCTCATTTGGTTTTGGCACATATTTTGGCAATTGAGGAAAAAATCAACATACACCTTGCATAGATACCATGGAGACGACTACTTCTATGATCGAGACCACTGAGTTACATGTGTCTAGGAGGTCAACCAAGAGAAGAACAGCTTGAGGAACATGACATACCATTACTTGGGCGCTCACTCAGGTTTGCAAAGCAAGAAATCAGGAACTTGAAGGTCAAGTTGTAGAAAAGCATCGAGGAGGAAAAAGGGCATGATCGACTCCGAATCTTGGCGGACGCTTCCTTGGCCCAACATTGCATATGACAGAGGACACTCAGTCCAAATTTCAAGGAATTTGGAGAAAATTTTGTCAATTGTGATTTTTTATGCCTTAACACAGATTTTTCAGCACAACACGTAGCGCGTCGACGCGCTCGCTTATGATTGGGACACTTGCTGGAGGAAAAATTTATATTTTTGGATTTTTCATGGTAATTTATGCATGCTCCAGTATGGCCAAAGCATTTCATCAAGTTCTGGATGATCAAAAGGGCCAAAAACACCATGAAAATCACCTTTCTGCCACCTTTTGCACCAGTAGGAAGTACTTCTGGGAGAATGAAGTTTTGGAGAGGCAAATGAGCTCCAAATTGAAAAATTCCACTTGCGTTGGATAGCCAACATCCAGGGATTTCCAACGAGCTATCATGAGATCAATTTTGACTCCGGGAAGTGCCCCAAAAGTAGGCTGAAAGGCGTGCTACGCATAGAGCTCAGGCGTGCTACGCATAGAGATTTTTGGTCCATTTTTCATCTTCCAGCTCAGGATTTCGGCCAGTTGGACCAGTTTTGCTTGTGGATGTAATTTTTGAGTTATCTTGATGTAATTTTATGGTTGGCATGTAACTTGGACTCACTTTTACCTATTCTAGATGATTCACTCCTAAAAAGTAAAAATCAAGTGAAAGAATCAGTTTCCTTCCTTTTAGAGGCAAGTTGTTTGGCTGCCTATATTCTAGCTCCTTGTTTAGAATTAGTTGGAACTGCTCCTAGAAGGAGGAATTCGACCCCTAGAGGTGTGGGAAGGGGTTAGGATGGTATATATGATTTAATTTCTCAATCATTTTCAGAGGTTGGATAGGTTGGACTCTTGGGAAGACTTTGGCACACTATTGTACATATTTTTCATATTTTGGCTAAGGAAAGATCAGAGGTTTTGCAGCACCTGTTGGGATTCTTGTGGCTTTCAGTTCTTGATGGTGTTTTCTCTCATTTATTTGTAAGTTATTTCATGTTTAATGTATGCCATTCCCTTCTTATTCTTCTGAAACTAAATGAATGAGTAAATGAGGTTGAATCCATTGATTTCAGTGCTCTGCCTTTGAATTTGTTTAGTTTTACATGTTTTCGCCTGTTTGGAGAGGATTCTTGTTCTGCCTTGCCCTCTTCAGCTCCTTGTCGTTCTGATCCATCCATACACCTGATCAAAAGCATCAAGACTACTGCCTACCTCGCCCCAACTCAAATTCTGCAAAGATCTGGCCTTATCCCCGGACCCAAAATTGTTTTTCCCATTTTTTCAACAAAAACCCAAAAAATCAAAATCAAACTTTCCTATCTCTTTACTAGCCTAAAATCAGTATTCATTATAAGTCATCTCAGCCCCTTTGAAGATCTTTTGCCGAGATAGACCCGGAGAGAGCCCTCTCATGTCCTCGTAGGGCTAGCTACGAGGCTGAGCGTGGTTTGATGTAGCCTTGAGTTTTACCTTATTTCAGCCTAAGGTAGATTTGAGCGCTAACAATGTATATATGGTGATTTTGCATTTTTTATTGTGTGCACGAGTATACATATGGTGTTGTGTGCATGTGTTTTTGTGTACATGATGTACATGTGGTGTTGTGTGCAGATGGTGTCGTGTACATGTCATGCATGTGGTATTATGTACACATTGTACATGTGGTGTTATGTAGATTTGGCATTGTGTACACGTTGTGCAAGTGATGTCGTGTACATGTGATGATGTGTGCACATTGTGCAAGTAGTGTTGTGTTTAGGTGGTACTTTGTACATGTTGTGCATATGTTACTAGTATACATGTGGTATTGTGTGCATGTAGTACATTTTTTGTTGCGGGTATTCGATACCATGTATGTGCATGGGGGTAATCGTGGTATTGTGACATGTGTATTCATTATGTTGTACTCTATATTTGTGTATGTATATTTATATTATTGTACAATGAGTGCATGTATATGTATTTTTTGTGTTATAAACTAGATGTAGGTGTATGTGTTTAAATGTATTGTACATCGGGTGTAGGTGTATGTGTTGTACACTAGGGTTAGGTGTATGTGTTATATGTCAGTGTGGGTGTATGTATTGTGTGGTGTTGTACACCTTGTGTGGATGTACCTGTTGTACAATGTGTGTATGTGTACATGGTTGAGGACAAGGCACTAGGTGCTTGTCAGGTGTGGAAACCAATCTGGTGTGTGTATCGAAAGAACAAAGGAATAAGTAAGGAATGATGATGGATAAGTATCAATATTTTATTTCATTCCTATCATGCATGTAATCTACGATTATGAATTATGATGGCTACATATGATTTATTATTTTTATCTATGATGGTTGTGTTTTGAGCTAACCTGAGTCGATATGTTTATACATTATGATTGGGTCAAATATGTTAGTTGAATTGTTGTGACAAGAAGCGAACATAATTTCAAGTGTACCTTGTAGACGAGCTACCAATGAGGTATGATGTGAATTTATTTCAATTTAGTTTGAATCTAATGGCAGTTATGTTCTTGGTACAGGAAGCACAGAAATGCCCTATTGGGTGGTTGAAATTGATTTCAAGGATTAGTAGCAACATCAAAAGGAATTGAAACAGGCAGTAGTATGTTGGTAAAGCACTTCAGGAGCAGGGCCATTGTGGGACACTGGTACCCAATAGTGTCCATTGATTTCCATGATCATGCTATGACTGGTATGATGGTTTTAAGGAAGGTATATTCCTTGGTTTTTTGAAATTCTGATGTGAGGAATCCTTGCCAAGGGATGGTTCGCCCAGGATAGGGGATGTCGGGGACCTTGGAATGTGAGTGATTGCACGAAAGGGGATTACCGAATTTCCCAAGGGACTGCATATCATAGAAGGGAAGGTCGGGGATGGATTTGTTTTGGTCATTAGCATTTCCAAATGGAATCATATGCACATTGGGAGTGTGCCCTGGAAAAATGAGCCAGTAGTTTCTCATTGAGGATGTAGTAGCACAGGATTTTAGCGCTAGACATTGGATGCAGAGTTGGACTTTGACAGTAGATTCTTGAATTCCTGGGAAGGAAGTGAATCCTAGTATTACTTTGAGGGTGGAGGTGTGGGCCTCTGGTTTCCCTTATTGTTGATACATGATTTGTATCATTCTATTTGATGATCAAGCAAATGTGCATATTTGTATATGTGTGTATTATTGTAAATACCATAATGAGTTGTGTTATAAAGCTCCAGTACACGATATGATTGTCATATTGATTTTTTTTTTTTTTAGGTAAATAATGCAACGAGTTGTGTTATAAATCTCTATACGCAATATGTTTTATTTTCAATGGTTTTCTAGTTTGTAGGTGTCATTTAACACCAAGGACGGTGTTCCCCCAAGGGGGAGGGTTCTGTAACAGCCATTGTGAAAATTCCATGTAATAAAGTTAAAAATATAACCATGGTTGATGGGACACTTATTCCAAGTTGAATGTTGGGAAAAACATCCTAGTGGGTGTTCATTTCGGTTATTATCGCTAAAGGAAATTATAAAAGGCAATGAAAAAGGCTTTAGAAAGGAAAAGTGGTATTTATTGACATTTATTTATGAAAATAATGGAAATTAGGATAAAAGGGGAGATGAAAGGTCATGGGTTGCATGTGAGGAGAAAAATGAAGGAAAATAATGGAAAATGAAGAAAATAGAGGCCTCATTAATAAAAAGGCTTATCAGGATCAGTTGGAAATCTTTCGGCTCAAGCTTTGGCTCACACTTATGGCTCTCATTATATTCTCTCTCTCACCCTTGTACACTTAGATTTTTCTTGGATCAATTTGGCATTGGAGCAAGAAAGGAAAAGAAAGCAACGAATAGAAGGATCAAGCAGCTACAACAGGATTCACTGCAGGTATTGATTTGCATGTCTGATTTCCTTGCTAGTTATGGCATGCATGGTATTCCATGTGGTTATTTTATATCTTAGCATGGGTTTTTCCAAGTGTGACAATGTTTTCTGCCTATCCTTTCCATTTTCGTATAGCTTTGATGAGATGGATTTCTCATACTTAGGTTGTGCTCGATTTCCAGATGGATTTGAAGCTGAGTGGGGAGGATATCCGAAATGAAAAACACATGACCTAGTGGTCCCTGAACTAGATTGTGGATCACGGTCAAGCCATTGGCCTAATAATCCCTGAAATAGACTGTGGCTTGAAGTAAAGCTAGATTGTGTGCCTCGGTGGGCCTAGGAATCCTTGTCGATGAATGGTGAGATATAGGGTAAATCCAAGAGGTAGATTTCTCTCCATTCGTCCTAGTAGTCCTGGGATGGGATGTATGGTAAAGCTTGGTGACTGGGTCTTGGTGTAGGGCCTAGTGATCCCTGGATCAGACTGTGGATTACGGTAAAGCCTGAGAGACTAGGAGGCACTCAAATTCCTCACAGTGTAGGCGGAGAACCACGGTAGAATCCATGCTTGTTTGGTTCTTTTTGGTTTTTTATGAGTCCCACATTCATGCTTGGAATATGGCACAGGGGTGATTGGCTGAAGAGATATTTGGCTCAGCGAATCTATGGTCGGGTGGAGCGTGGAAGTCCCATCTCTAGTTTATTTTTACATTCAAAAATGAAGAGCTCATTCCTTTGGTATTAGATATGAAAATGTACTGGTTAATATGTGGATTATATTGTTGTTGTATCCATTGTATTTCTGTTATTATTATGTTGGTTATAAGTTTGTATTTTATCAGTGATGATGTATGGCTCTATCCATGTTTTTACTTGTAAATGAATGCACAATGTATCTATGGTCAAATATATTGTATTGTAGCCAATGAATATAAGGGAGAAATGATTCTTAGCAATTTTGAGATAAGTATGAGACCCCTATGCTTAAATCTTTTGTTTACACCTGTAGATTCAATGTTTGTGACATGTTTGAAAAAATGTTTGTCATAGCTAGGAGGGGTCCAGATGGTTTCTTGTTGATGTGGTTGCTTCAATATCATTTTTCTAATGTTATTTATCATCCCCTAAGTTTTCATGAAGTTCTAGGCAGTGATCAGGGCTCTGGGCCTAAAAAGGTGGCTCAAAACCCAGAGTTACAAGCACAGATCTGGAAATTTGGGGCCCTAGCCATAAGCATGCAGTGTTTTTCCTGGGGCTATAGCCTCTTAGTCACAAGCACGCAGTCTTATGCATGTGGTTATGGCTCAAAAGGATCAAATTGTCAGTGTGACCGAGGGGTAAGAGGCATGAAGGTTTGGGTTTCCTCCTGAGGGCGTTGTTGATGTTGTACAAGGTATTTTTGATGTGTTTCCTTCGGTTCCACTTTTTTAAGGTCACCTAGGAGGTTGAATCTCATTATAGTGGCCTCTTGTCATATGTTTACCCCAGTTGGCCGGTTACTTCGGGAGATGTGGGATGAGGGTGTTACAGAGTGGTATCAAAACATGGTTCAACCCTTAGACTGGATGGGAGGTGTGTTGTTCATGCTTTTCTATTGGTTGCATATGTGTTTCTCATGCCTAAGGTGTATGTTTTTTTTGCATCTGTGTTGTTTTGGCCATGGTGGCAGTGGCGTCGCCATGGAAGTGTTGATGGTGTTATTGTGAACATGTTTTCATGAGTGTATGACTGGTCATGTGTTGTTCATGCTTGTGTATTGTTTGTGCACACTTTTTTACATATTGTTACATATTATACATGCATTTCTTGCTTATGCTAGGGTTACATATTGGTCATGCTTGTGTGTTTTCCATGTATGCTTGCTTATGTGATGCTATATGTAGGACATGCATTGGTCGTTCATGATTGGTTATACATGTAAAGTGGGTGCATATGGTCAAGTTTTCGTTGGTTTGGTGAAGTTTTTTGTGCATAATGTCATTGTAAGAAATTAGGTCATCATGATGATATTGGTATGTTATGATGCTAATGTTTTGGCTAAGATAGAGAAAGAGATGCATACCATCAAGTGAAGTTGCAACATTCGACCTCGAGGCAAGATCATGTCATCATAGAGGTTTGGATGTTGGGTATGTAGGTATGTAGGTTAAGGATTTTTATATGCATTATGGTTATGAGTATTCTTTCATTCTATTGATTTTATGGTTACATAAATTATATATGCTAGTTGATTAATGTGGTTATATTTACATGTGTTTGATAGTCATGAATGATAGAAAATTGTGGTGGTATGCATTGTTATTGTTGTTTTATGTTAGATAACTTATATGTTGTTGATGAACATGTTATGGGTTAACTTGTTGTTGATGTATAATAGTTAGCTTGATGATTAGGTTACATGTTGTTGATGAGAATGATATATAACTTGTTACATGCTAATGACTTGATGGTTAGGGTTTTGACATTAAGGCATGAGTTGACCTAATTATGATAGTGTATTGCATTATGTCTAGACTGACTATGCATATGTGATTGTATGCATGAATGAAAATTGCTTATGAGTTTAGGGTGTGAACATGTTAGCTAGACATTGTTATGGATATCATGACCTTATTTATGATTGGGTTGATATGTTGTGAAGTTATATCATGTTAATCTAGATTGATTGCGCAGACAAGATAACCTCCCCTAAGATACATTAAGTTATGAGTTTTATTATGTCGTTTATTTGGTGTTTGAGTGTTTGACTATATCATCTATTTGATTTATTAAACATGGTATGTTTGTGAGTTGTTTGAATGATTGATTAATTGCATAGTATGAGAATGTGTCTATAGGATTGCATGAAGTAATGATCTTGTTTTAAGAGGGTTGTACTAACACACCATGTGTTGAGATAGATGATATGTACTTGAGTGTAAGTAGGTGATAGTTGTATAATTATGTATTATGACCAATGAATGTGAGCTTATTGTGGATTATGACATGATTTTTAGTCTTGGTAAATTTTGATTTCAAATTGATCGATATGTTGTCTTGATCTTTGGTACATACGACTGACATGTGTGTTCAATTTCAGGTCATTGTTATTGGCACAACAAGGAAAGATAACTTGTATATTGTTATATTTATTTATGCGTTGACAATTATGTGGTTATGGAATTATGATGCAAGGGATTGCATGGCAAGAGACTGCCATGAAATCTTGGAGAAGGATCAGGTTGATTTTTCCTTTAGAAGCACTGGGGACCCATGAGGATTGATTCATGGTGTTTTTTGCCAATTGTGTGCTTGTGGTCTCTTGTGGTTTGTTGTGCTTGATTTTTGTCTTTGTTTATGTCTAGTGTATGGCCATACCACTTTGTTGCGGTGTCGTATTGCTTATGGTTTTTCATGGTCTTCTTTTTGCTTAACCTTGTTATTTCCTTTTATGTTTGAGAGTCTTGGGGATTGGTTGGGGAAAGAGGAATTTAATAGAGCTCAAGGATAGTTGTGTGGTACCCAATAGGTAATGTAAGACACGGGTGAATCTTAGTGCATGATTAAGCACAACGGAAGGTAAGAATATGACAGTTGGTTGGACTGGTTGGGTCCATTGTGGTACATAGATGGTGGCATTACAGACATGAGAAAAGTAACAAGAAAGGTAAATTGAATGGATCTGAGGTGTTATATGCCTTGCCTATGTTGGGAATAGTTGCTCTCAACGTTGTGCATGGTGTGCACAAATAAAGGAACTTCTCTTAACATAGACCTTATAATATCTAGAAATTATGATGTGATCATGATTATATCGATGTTTATATATTTATACATGTATGTATGTTCTATGTCACTATCTGACAGGGTTGTTAGGGGTAATTCTTGCGGAGGAATGATTGGTTATGCAGGTGAATGACATGAAGAGGTTCTTGGTCTTATGAGGAATCAAGAGGGAAGAGTAACCCTAACATATCTATCAGTTCAGTATCATTTCAAAATTAATTGATATTATATGCTTGTATTATGCCCATGTTTATGTTATGGACAGGTAATACTGAGAGATACATCAGCAGAATTAACCTAGCATAATCTGCGACATGCTATGATAATCATGGATAGTGGAAATACACTAGAAGCAAGGTTTCTTGGTAGGGACAATGTGGTTTTGGATGTGCAGTGCTACTGTTGTGTATATGTTTTGCATGTTGTTTATTCAGTGATTGTACCTATGGTGATGTATACATGTAACATATGTAGTATTGGGTACATATGATGTTGTATGCATCTTGTATATTTGGTGTTGTGTGTATATTTCATATGCAGTGTTAGGTATAGATGGTGCTATGTAAATGTTGGATATGCGGTGTTGTGTACATATTGTACTGTGCGCATATTGGATATGAGATATTGTGTGCATATGGTGTTCTATGCATGTTGGATATGTGATGTTTTGTACATATGATGCTATGTAAATGTTGAACATCCAATGTTATGTACATATGGTATTGTGTTTGTGATGTACATATGGTGTTATGTCCATTTGGTGTTGTGTGCATGATTATACATATGGCATTGTGTGCATTTGGTGTTGTGTACATTATGTACATGTGGTGTTGTGTGTAGGTGGTGTCGTGTACATGTCGTGTATTTGGCATTGTGTACATGTGGTGTCATGTACATGTCGTTCATGTGGTGTTGTGTACATGTGGTATTATGTACACATTGTACAGGTGGTGCGGTGTACATTTGGCATTGTGTACACGTTATGCAAGTGGTGTCATGTACATGTGATGTTGTGCACAAGTTGTGCAGGTAGTATTGTGTACAGGTGGTACTGTGTACATGTTGTGCATATGGTACCAATATACATGCAGTATTGTGTGCATGTCATACATGTTAAGTTGCGGGTATGTGGTACTATGTATATGCATGGTGTAGACATGGTATTGTGACATGTGTATTCATTATGTTGTACTTTGTATTTGTGTATGTGTATCTATTGTATTTTACACCGAGTGCAGGTATATGTATTTTTTTGTGTTGTACACCATATGCAGGTGTATGTGTTGTGTTGTATTGATCCAGGTGGATATTGGTGGCCACCCGCCTATTCCACTTGGGGCCCCACCATTGTCTCTTTCAGTTTCTTTCACAACTTACTATTTTTAGAAGTTTTTCAGGTCCTGAACTTTTGGAGCCATTTTGAAGCCCCAAACGGAGATAGTATGCCTGCCATTTCCAGTTGAACACAAATTACTCAAATGTGTCTATAGTTTTGGATGCCCATCTCCAGGTATAGGTTTATCGTTGTCTTCCTTTAGTATCGCAGCGGCTTTTCTGATCCTTCTTTGCATGTCCCTCAACGAATAAATATAAGGATTAGGCTCGATTCGTGGAACCTTGGCAAGACTGTCTTCTAAACCTTTAACGCCCAAGACGCCCATGGGGGACAAAAAAGAAACATAGGGAGTAGAGATCCTATCAAATATTGCTCGAGGAGGCCCTCGGGGAAACAAAGAATGCGAAAGGATGGATAACTTTGCCTGCATCCTTCAATGGCTACACATTGGCGTGCATCCGCATCCGTGTTTATCCGGGAGGCGTGGCTCCCTAAGGTAATAAGTAAAATTTGACATTCCCATATTTGAGGGTAAAAATAGATGCATGTCGTAGATAGATGGTGACCTGTTGGAAGGATATTTCTCGGTTCATGACTTTTCTGACCAGGAGAAGATTATTTTTGCACTCCTCAAAGCTACCCCCCATGTCAAGGACTGGTGGGAAACCTACTGTGAGAAAAAGGACGAGACAGAACCCTCTCTATTCTCAGTCGTACCCAATTGGAATTCTTTCTAAGATGCCATCAAGGAACAATACTATCCTATGGGGAGCTATGAGGACAAGTAAATACAATGGACCATGTTGCGGCAACAAAGGGATCAAGATGTGCATGAGCTAACGAATTTGTTCCATACCCCACGCACAAAGTTGGGTATCAAATATTTAGAGAAAAATTTGGTGCTAAAGTATCGCGGTTGTCTGCACAGATACATTCAGGAGGAAATGGAATTCCTCGACAACTCCTCGCTTGGTACGGCATACCGGTATGCTGCCAATATTGAGCAGAAATTCAAACAGAAGAAGTGAGACTTTGGATCTGCAAATCAGAAGTAAGGGAAAGGTGCCCCTAAACCGTAGAACAAAGGAAAAATCCAAGGCATGGCAGCCCAAGACAACTTGCCAAAGACACAAGCAAATAATAACACTGCAAAGCCAAAGAAGGACACGGGAAAGTGATGTGAGTTTCATAACAGCTCTGCTTACAACACAAGTCAGTGTCAGGCCAAGCAGTCGTTGGTGGCCACGATGAGGGCTTCTGAATCAGATGCATGCTCTGACTCTGAATCATAACCTGACAAGGTGAATGACAAAGGGAAGAATATTATTGATGCAGAGCCCAACGCCACTGTTGCCACTACGAAGATCCAGAAGGAGGAACCAGAAGATCCAGAGGAGGCAAAGCATCTCTTCCACTCCCAGATAAGGGTAAAGGGTTCCCCGCTACGGTTCATTGTTGACAATAGGAGCCAAAAGAACCTCATTTCAATAGATGTCGTGAAGCAGTTGGGCTTGCTGACCACAGCGCACCCACAACCATACACCATCGGGTGGCTTCACCAAGGACGGGATCTCCACGTCAGCCAGCAGTGCCGCATTCCCTATAGCATTAAGCCCTGCACGAATGAGGTATTGTGTGGCATTGCTCCTATTGATGTTTCTGATGTATTATTAGGCCAACCATACTTGTGGAAGCGACATGCTGTGTATGAGTCCCAGCCTCGCGTTGTTATTGTTACTTTGGGAAATAAATTGTACAGGATACCAGAGGTACCACTGCCTCCCACTATCTCTTTGGTTACTACAAAACAATGCAGTAAGCTCATTTCCCAAACCAGGAAATTTGTTTCCTGATGATCCGCCCCCTAGGCAAGAAGAAGATTGTGGCCACGACCTCCAGACATGGCTTCTCTGCATGACAACAACAAATGGACAAGGTTGTGGAGGAGTACGGGGACATCTTCACCTCACCCACAGGGGTGCCTCTACATTGTCAAGTCAAGCACCCCATTGACCTGACCCCAAGTGCGCCGCTACCAAATGGACCGATTTACAGGCGCTTTTTTCTAGAGAATGATGAAATCAAGAGGCAGATTCAGGATCTTCTGTAGAAAGGTCACATCCGGCCAAGTTCATCGCCCTGTGGGAGCCCGATTGTATTGGTACAGAAGAATGATGGAACTTGGATACTCTATATTGATTATCGAGCGCTGAACAAGATCATTGTCCGGAATAGGTACCTGATCCCATGGATTGATAACCTTCTGGACCAACTCAAAGGGGAAAAATATTTCAGCGAGATCAACTTGAAGTCTGGGTATCACCAGGTACCAATCGAACCCTCTAATGTGTGGAAGACTTCCTTCAAAGCCAAGGAGGGCCTTTTTGAATGGCTCGTCATGCCTTTCGGATTAACAAATGCTCCCGCAACCTTCATGAGGTTGATGGATGACATCTTGCATCCATTCACCAACTCATTTGTAGTGGTATACTTGGATGACATTCTGATCTTCAGCCATACTTGGGAAGAGCACCTCCACCACATCCGAGAAGTCCTCCAAACACTGCGGGAACACAAGTTGTGTTCCAATTTGGAGAAGTGCACTTTTGGCATGACCCAGGTTAAATATCTGGGATACATCATTGATGAAAGGAGGGTGCATGTGGATCCAGCCAAGATCCAAGTCATTCGGGATTGGCCAGCCCCAACCACCCTAACAGAGCTTCGCAGCTTTCTGGGTCTTGCTAATTTTTACCGTAGGTTCGTGTTGGGATTCTCTCATATCACTTGGCCCTTGAGTCAAGTCACCAAGGGAGGAGCGAAAGCAAAATTCTGTTGTTCAGAATCTCAACAGAAGGCGTTTGTAGAATTGAAACATCGCCTATGTTCTGCCCCAGTGCTCACATTACCATACTTGCAACAACCATTTGAGATCAAGACAGATGCCTCTGAATATGCTATTGGGGCAGTTCTTACTCAACAGGGGCATCTAGTGGCATATCACAGTGACAGATTGTCCGACACAGTTCGAAAGTATCCCACTTATGACAAAGAAATGTATTCCATTGTGCAGGATTGTCGACAATGGAAGCATTACATTTTGGGGAAGGAGACAATCATCCACACAGACCATCAACCCTTGCAGTTCACACAAACACAAGGGAAGTTGCAGAACGATCGCCATCAGAAGTGGTCCACATATCTGCAACAATTTCATTTGAACATCAAGTACAAGAAGGGTAGCACCAATAATGTTGCAGACTGCCTCAGCCGACCACTGATCGTGGCCATAACCACTGTTCTCAACTCTTGTGGGCATGAGACTTCTGATTGGCCGCTTCTCTACAAGAGCAATCTAGAATTTAGCTACACATACAAGGCACTCTTGGGGGGTATGTAAGTTCCAAACTTTCACCTCCAAGAGCACTATTATGTCACCTGGGACACATTTGTGTTCCTTCAAGCGAGCGTGCCAAGATGATATGGGAAGTGCACTACAGTCGAGTCACTGCGAATTTTGGGGTCGAGAAAATAGTGGCAGTATTGTAGAAGTATTTCTATTGGCCGAACCTTCGACAGGATGTCGGGAAGTACATCAAATCCTGCACTGCTTGCGCCATTGCCAAGCCGACCATCAAGAAGCAAGAGCTCTATACTCCGCTACCCACCCCTAGTCGACCTTGGGAATCCATCTCCATGGATTACATGTCAGGCCTTCATTCTACTAAGCATGGAAATTACTGTGTTTTCATGGTCGTTGACATATTCTCAAAGATGGCCATTATGGCGGCCTGCAAGAAGAATATCACAGCAGAAGCCACTGCTAAACTCTTCTTTGAATGAGTGTGGGTGCACTTTTGGATCCCACAGTCTATCATATCAGATCGCGACAGCAGGTTCCTCAGCACATTTTGGTCTAGCTCTAGTCAATGTTGGACACCAAGCTCACCAAGTCCACAGCTTTCCATCCCCAAACTAATGGCCAGACAGAGGTCGTCAACAGGATGATTGTACACATTCTGCGCATGTACAATTCAAAGCATCCATGCACATGGGATGAGAGCCTTCCCTATGTACAACACAGTTATAACCGGGCTCTCCACAATTCAACCGGCCACAGTCCCTTTCAGGTGGGCTTGGGATTCCAGCCACTATGTCCCATTGACGTAGCCATGCCATTTGTAGCTATTCAGGTCGATTCGACTCATGTCCAGTCTGAAGCTGACAAAGAAAACAACTTCATTGAGCACATTCATCACATCCGCCAACAAGTTCATGACATATTGGATAGAGCCAATACTAAGTACAAGCAACGACATGATCAACATAAGGTGCGTCACAACTTCCAGGTGAGCGAAAAAATGTGGCTACATTTGCAGAAGGAGCGCCTCACTGGACCCCACCGCAAAATTAGCCCGCTCCGATATGGGCCATACACCATCACCAAGGTTGTAGGGAACAATTCTTTCGAGCTTATTATTCCACCATTCCTTGGTCTACACCCAGTATTCAATGTAGACCGCCTTCGTCCCTACTTCCCACCTCTATTGGACACCTATGACATTGCAGAAGAACTCACACCAAAAGAGTTAAACCCAGACTGCATGGAACATGCCACCACAGACTGTATCATGGACATGCAAAACAATAACACTCGTCGACAGACGATCCAACTGTATCAGGTTGTAAAAGCTTGCCAACTCTTGCACCAAGGCAAGTGGTTCACTAAGGACCAAGTTCAACAGAAGTTTCCTGATCTCATGGAGGAACTCAACGCAATGGGGACTATTTTTTTCTAAGAGGGGAGGAATGATCCAGGTGGATATTGGTGGCCACCCGCATATTCCACTTGGGGCCCCACCATTGCCTCTTTCAGTTTTTTTCACAACTTACTATTTTTAGTAGTTTTTTGGATCCTAAACTTTCGGAGCTGTTTTGAAGCCCCAAACGGAGATAGTATGCCGAAGTTACGTCCCTAGGAAGTTGAAACACAAATTTACCCAAACGGGGCCCATAGTTTTGGCGCTTCATCTCTTAGGGTTAGGTTTTTGGACGTTTAGAGTTCTCCATTGTTTCTCCATTATTTCTCCATTGTTTCTCCATTATTTCTCCATAATAAATAGGCCCTCGAGCCTCATTGTAACACAGTTCAGAGGTCTATAGCCGCCACATCTCTTCTCAGAGATTCACTACCAGCACCCTAGCTATTTTATTTCCATCATGTTTGTAAGCATATTTCTGTGATTTGATATTAATGAAATAAAGCCTTATTTCCATTTTATTTCTATGTTTATGGTTATTTCTGTATTATGTTGCGTTCTTGCATAAATCTGGATCATGTATTGTACACCAGGTGTAGGTGTATGTGCTGTGCTATATTGTACACCGGGTGTAGGTGTATGTGTTGTACACTAGGGGTAGGTGTATGTGTTGTATGTTGGTGTGGGTGTATGTATTGTGTGATGTTGTACACCTTGTGTGGATGTATGTGTTGTACACTGTGTGTATGTGTACATGGTTGAGGAGAAGGCACTGGGTGTTTGTCAGGTGTGGAAACCGATATGATGTGTGTACAAAAAGAACAAAGAAAGAAACAAGGGCCGAAGAAGGATAAGTGTCAGTATTTTATTTCAGTCCTCTCATGCATTTGATCTATGATTCTATGAAAATGGTGCTCTGCTTAAATATTTGTATCAAAATTTTTTGATCGCCCCTTAGAACCCATTTCCACAACCATTTCAACACTGAAAACGAATTGGTTTAGTTTGGTAGCCACTTGTTTCATTTGGAACATCATAATGCCCAATTTGAACATGTATTTTTCTATCAACAGTTGCCAAGATAGACTTAAAGCATCCATAATATATTCATTTTGTGCATATCTCATGACCATAGTGGTACAAGTTATTAGATCTCTTTCAGAAATTCTATTAAATAATATTTGCACATGTGACAAACCCACCCTATTTCACGTCATACTCACTCCTTATTCCATTTATGAGTATGCAGGCATAAATTTCCTTTATTTGTTTTATACTAGTAGCCTATCTACATACCCGCATTAAAGAGGAAATTTGGAGTGATTTTGTCAAACATTTGGTGTGTATCTACCATAATTTTTCCTCTATATGATGTTTGTCCATGGAACCTTTTAATGAATTCCCCTTTTTGAACCAGGCCTTCACAAAGCTCAAACCCAAATGGGGGCTCAAATCCCAGATGCAGATGTAGAGGAGGGTTCAATTCCCTAGACTCTATATGAATCGTGGTCCTTGTTCCACACATATGACAATACCACTCTCTGGATTAATTTTTCAAGCACGTCATGCTTGTTTTCTAGGAACTATATAAGGAAAAAAATCCACATATGGTTGAATTATTTCGTCAAATAATTTAAAGACAAACCTTACAAATATCACCTCTACATTTTACCTGTTTCCCATGCAAACCCAATGCTACAAAATTTTTCTCTGATACCATCTGTAACATACCCTAGCCATTGTCATCTTATTCCTACCTCTCATGAGGCCCATATTCATACAAAAAATCCCTAGCACCCTATGACCTGCAAAATCATTTTTTTTTCTTCTTCTAGGATTTGTTCACATAACACAATGCATATCTAAATGAAAGCTCATATGTACAACATAGGAATAAACCTATATAACATAATTACTCTCATGTTAACAAGCATACACCTTTCATAACATAAATATATGTAAACATAAACATTGCAAAATAAATATATGTAAACATAAACATTGCAGTGAAAATATAATACAATACAAAAGGCAATTGCTTATCTTTTAAATGGTGAAACTAGTTTTGGGTCTATGACATTCATAGGGGTTCACTCAATGAAACTCTAACATTGGCATACTAAACAATACCCTTAATTTGACTACATATTGGAAAATACCTTTAAAAGTCACTTTATTTAACCCCTCTACAAATATGAACCCAATACACCTTCCCAATTTAAAAAACCCCTACTTTCACTAGATATTGTAGGTATCCATTTTTCCATTAACATTTTTTATATCCCTTTATATTTTTTCATTAACTTTGAGCTCCATTTTTATACATAACATATAAAAACCTTTTACCCCCTATTATATGCTTAATATATTATTTCATTTTTTCCTCAATAAATATCCCCCAATATGAATGCTTGTGGTATGGTATTGCTCCCCTAGTGAAGCCCCCGTGTCGGCGTTCCACTAATCCATAGACCACAATGTTCATTTCTTTTAACAATGGGTCACCCCCGAGTTGGAGCTTTGAGTCCATGGGGCATTAACATTAACTTGCCCAAAACCGTGTTACATACCTAATACCAACAATCACTGACCCCTATACCAAGCATGACAACCTCCAACAACAATCTCGTGGCTTCCAGAAGTTCCACTTCCCTCATAGACCTTCCAAGTACCCTTCTAGACATCACATAGCCAAGGTACTAAGCTCAAAAACCTCTAGCCAATAGTCATGTGGCTTACAAGATTTCCACTACCTCATAATCCTTCGAGGTACCTTTTTAGGCATCACACAACTGAGGTACCAAGCCCAACAACATCTAAATAACCATCATATGGCATATAGGAGTTCCAATTCTTTCAAAGGCCTTCTAGGTACCCTTCTAGGCATCACACAACCAAGGTACCAAGCCTGATAGACCCCAACCAACAGTCTTGTAGCTTCCAGGAGTTCCACTACCCTCACAGGCCTTCTAGGTACCCTTCCAGACGTCCATTTTCAAAATGTATCCATGCTTCCATGGTCGTGTTCCTAGAATATTTCACAAGAGTCACCATACTCCTCCCCACACAGAAATTTTTTGTTTCCCCATTTCACAAGGTTAACACACTCATTTTTATATGCATGCTCTCTTTTTGTCACTTGGCATTTTTTTACCCAAGCCCTTAATGGAAATATGTTATATGCATGGGGAATTTTTACGATTATTAAATCATAGAAAACCCTTTAACTCACCCATCCATGGAGTCTCAACCCCTCATTCTCTTTTACATGTTTTTGAGTTTGCAACTAGTATATTTTTATTAATATGTGTAGCATAATTACATTAATAGGCCTTCTAGCTTCAAAGTATAAAATGTATGCATATGAACGCAACAACCCCATTACAAATATACACACATACACATGGGTGTTGCGACCCTCATAAAATGTCCTTGACTCACTAACCTAGTTCTGCATATTCATGTTATTTACATTCCAGGGGTGAGGTGTTACACATACAATAGTGCAAGGTCATATCATGGAAAAAATTGTGAATTACATTTATCATTAAATAAAACTTCATTATGTTTCTTCCATAAAAAAATAACTTCAATATGAAAAAGCAATCAAACATCATGCAACTCAATAACGCAAATAAAATAAACTCCTAACGAGGTATTGTTGAAATGGAAGAGAAGAGATATTGTTGACATTGAGACTTAATTCCTTCTCTACTTGACTAAGCTACAAAAGAAGAATATAAGTGTTTCAAGGTTTCAACTTTCCCACATGAAAGTCATTATGAGTTTTTCACAATAAAGTTTCAAAGTTAATATTTTGTTAATCCCTGAAGACCTAAAGAAATTGACTATAATAATATATATTGTTTAGTTCTAAAAGTATGGGAATATATATTATTTAGTTATAAAGGTAGCTCCCATAGATTCACAACCAGAAGAGTTCAGTTTTCTACTTTAACTTGACCTGGTTCATAAACCATCTAGAATAGGATTAAAGTAGGGCTACTTGGAGTTAAAAGCTTAGAACAAAAGTGGGAGCACACTTTATTCTTCTTTCTCGGTAAAGACAAATTCGTGTTTGTGTTTCTTTAATTAAATTAATCTATCCTAATTAATCTATCCTTTTTTGGTGTGAGTAAAGAATGATTAGCCACACTAACCTATTGTGCAACCCATGATTTTGGTACATAAATGCAAAGAGAGCAACAATGAGGAGATACTAATCCAAAAAAGACTTAAATGTAATATGTTATTACTAAATAAAACCTTTACGAAAGTAAACATTAATGTAAGCAGTAAACATTAATGTAAAGGACTTGGCTTCAATTAGGGTAGGATTCAAGAATGTAATATGTTATCATAGAGAAAACCTTTCGAAGTAGTAAACATTATGTTAAGGACTTGGCTTCAATTAGGGTAGGATTCAAGTTTACTTCTCCTTAAGAATGGAGAAGAACTGTGGTAGCGGAATTTTGGTGGAAACCTTGGAAAGCTAACCCATGTTTCCTTGCTTCGGCGGTCTGCTTTGATAAAAGCTCCTACGTTATCGGTCTTGGGGTTGTAGAGACCCGAGGGGTATTCATGGTGATCCATTATTTAGGGCCACAGACCATAACTGACCAATTAAGACAATAAGACAATTGTTGCCCAAATGCAAAAAGGTAGGAGAATTTGTGCACGTCATTATTGCGCTTTCATGCGAATTACCTGGAATGCAACAAACCTAATGATCCTCCTTGGGCATGAAGCTGCAAATATTAAATGGTCGACAAAACTCCATAGAGAATAGCAATGGCATTAATGCAGATAGCAAGCTGCAGCTGGCCCTAGCAGCCATTACTAATTTTCAAGGATTGCTGCGCAAGAAACCAGGAGATGAATATGAGATCGTGAAGCCGTCTAGGAGAGTATTATCTCTTGAAATACGTTTGTAAAGGCGTTGAGGAGAGTATTAGCTCTTAAAAGACGTTCAAGTCACGACAGGCGGGCAGAAGTAGCGAGGCAGTGGTGTGGCGTTGGTGAGCGTGGGGACTGACATTCAATGCGTCAGTCGCAGATTGGTTAGAAGGAAGTTGGTGGCCGCGCAAAGAAAATGTATGAAAATTACTCACAGCGAGTTGGCCGTTTCGTGCACCGTGTTTTGCTTCGAACAAAACGACGCACAGTTAAAATATTATAACGATTCAATGGATACTAAAAGCTTGAAATGGAATTAGACTTGTTATTGCTTCTCACGCGGCCTCTGTCCACTTTCTCTCTCTATTTCTTGATTATTGGTACGGGTGGTTACCAGCCGCCATTGCGTGTGAGCTTTGATTGATTGTCTGAGTCAACGCCATGCATTCGTCCGTTGGGTTTTCTAATAAATAAGGTGTGCAGGTTCACAGTGGGGGTCATGAAGATTGGAGGCTAAAAATGGAAACGCAGAGCAAAAGGCAAAGGTTGAAGACTGATCGTCCCGTCAGCGTCATGAGTGAAGGCAGGGAGAACGAGTCCGTGGTCGCGGATTTGGAAGGGGCGCTGGTTTTTCACAAGGATGCGTTTTCCTATTTCATGTTGGTGGCTTTTGAGGCCTCTGGGTTGTTGCGATTCGCTGCGTTATTATTCACATGGCCTGTTTATGCGGCTTTTTATTATCTGATTTCTCAGACCTTGGGCTGCAAGATTTTGATTTTCGTGGGATTTGCTGGTCTTAAGGTGTCCGAGATCGAATCCGTGGCCCGAGCTGTTCTTCCTAAGTTTTATCTTGACGATCTCGACGAGGAGACGTGGAGAGTTTTCTCGGGTTTTGGCAGGAAAGTGGTGGTCACTTCCAGTCCTCGGATCATGGTGGAGGCGTTTCTGACAAGACATTTGGGGGCTGATGAGGTGATTGGGACGGAGATTGAAGTGAATAAGTTTGGCCGGGCGACTGGGTTCGTGAAGGTGCCCGCCGGCGTGCTCGTGGGGTTGCAGAAGCGAATTGCTGTGAAGGCGGCGTTTGGGGACGAGACGCCCACTGTGGGGATTGGGCGGGAGAGAAGCGAGCGCTCTTTCATGGCTCTCTGCAAGGTTTGTTGTTCGGAATTCTTTTGCACGAGCCAGTAGTAGCACCTTTATCTATTTTAGGTTTGATGGGAGAGAAGCGAGCGCTCTTTCATGGCTCTCTGCAAGGTTTGTTGTTCGGAATTCTTTTGCACGAGCCAGTAGTAGCACCTTTATCTATTTTAGGTTTGATAATAGTGATAGATTTTTTTAACAAGTTCTGAGAACCAGAATTACCAAAAACTTACACCTAATCCTAAGGCACCCACTTCCCTTATTTTAGTCCTATAACTCTCAAATACAAACACAAAGCACCCACTTCACTCATTTCAGTTTTTAAGGTTTTTTTTTTTTTTAATCAAAAACTCATTCCACTTATTAAAGAAGGCGCATGGCCATGGATGGGCTATGAACTCAATAGCAGAGCTTTTGTTTCAGGGCACACTTCCCTAAAAGTAACTGAATACTGACATTCTCTTGCAGTTACCTTGCACATTTCAATAAATTTTCAGCAGTGGTGGCTTATATTTTCATAAAAATCACTAGGCTTGTTACTGTGAAGTGTACTATTTCGTAGGAAAGCCTCTATGCAAAATGCAATATTTTTTTATGAGAGATTCTGCGCGGAAAGCCAGAGTTTTCTCATAATTTAATTAACATTCTGATTCTGCACATAATCATGCTTGTAATTTTATCCAAATCATCATTTTTCCTCTGGCCTTAGATGTTGCACTGATGTAGATGAATTCCTGCAGAGAAATCACTTCTTCTTTTTTTTCTTTTAATTCCACTTCAATCATATATTTGCTCACAATTCTGCATATATATATATATTTCTAAAGCAAAATCAACAGACTTTCATAACTGCATTTGCCTTTATGGTAAAAATACCATGCCATCATAATAATCTGTGTTGTTTTTAAAAAGCCGTTATAAGATGAGATTTCTTGGCAATACAATACATTTTGGTAATGGGTTTGGTATATGTTTTGCTCATAGTACCACCATATATTTGGAAGGGTTTCAGTTAATTTAATGAAAGCTTTTGAAAAAAAAATCATAGTTTCTTTTATAATTTGATTGTGTTATTTTTGGAAGTTCCAATATATTTGGAAGGTTGCTATTTTTGGAAGTTTCAAGGTTTCAGGGATTTGGATAGAATTGAAAAGGTTTTAACTCTTTGGAATTTTATCCAAAAGTTTAAAATATGAAATATTGTAAATTTGTCTATTTTTCTAAGTTTCTCTTATTTTATTATGGTGTCATGGTCCTTGGCAAATTATATTTTTATACTTTTTTATTTTTTCATCATTAATGTTTTTCTCTACTTATTTATTTGATCAAATGTATGTGGCTTGAAAACGTTTTAGGGATTTGGATAGAATTGAAAATGTTTTAGGGATTTGGAATTCTATCCAAAAATTCAAAATATGAAATATTGTAAATTTGCAGCCTTTTCTAAGTTCTCTTATCTTATTATGGTGTCATGGTGGTTTTATGGTTCTTATATAATTTATATTTTATACATTTTTATTTTTTCATCATTAATATTTTTCCCTACTTATGTGGTTTTTAGTAGTTTATATTTTCATATTTTTTTTTATCAATAATATTTATTCCTGCTCATATATTTGACCAAATGCCAATTCACAAATCTTTCACTAAAAAAAAATTTTTATATACATTTTTCCATATATTAAATCACCCCTGGATTTGAAATTTTGATATCCTTAGTACTTACCCCTCTTGAGTTTTGAACCCATTCCATTTGCACTTTCACTTTTCTTAACACTTTCTCTTTAATCACCTTTTATATATATATATATATATATATATATATATATATATATATATATATATATATATATATATATATATATATATTCTCTTTAAAACCCATCTTTAAAATTAATTTTAAATAAAGCATTTAACCCATTTATATTTCCCTGGGAATTAATCTTTAATTATATTCCATACTCCTATTTATACTGAAACTTCATAATTATATTCCATACTCCTATTTATACTGAAACTTCATATTTATTTTATTGTCCGATATCTTCACCAAGATCATGATCTTATTTGCACTTAACTTATATATTTATTAAAATTGTTTTATATTTATATTCATTTTCCATTTTTTTTAAATACTTTATATTACATAAATATTATATTTATTTTTTAAGTTAATTTTAAGTAGAGAATATATATATATATATATATATATATATATATATATATATATATATATATATATATATATATATTTATTTATTTATTTATTTATTTATTTTTTAGTTAATTTTAAGTAGAATATATATATATATATTCTTAACATCATAGATTTGAAAACACTTTAGAAATTACTATATATTCCTTAATATTTCAATTTGGTAACTGTTACTAGACATGACAAAAGCTTTAAAATCACGTTGCCGAAATTTTAACACCATAAATAAATTACTCTCAGACAATAATTTGGTAACCATTTCCCACCAAAGCCTTTAAAATAACAATGTTGAAATTCTGACAGTGATGTATATGCAGCATTGTTTACAGAAAATATATGCATTGTAGAAAATAGAATTGAGTCAACTAACCTTTATCAAACAAAACCTAACCGGACGCCGTGTTTTGTTGTAAGCAGGAGAGCTACAGGGCGCCAGTAACTCCGACAGCCAAAGAACCAGCGAGCCCCGCTGCAAATCACTCGATTCCCAGACCCGTTCCGGTGATTTTTCACGACGGCCGCCTGGTTCCGCGCCCGACCCCGCTAGTAGCGCTTCTCATTCTCCTATGGATTCCCTTCGGCGTCACACTGGTGGCGCTTCGAATCTCCCTGGGCCTCCTCCTCCCGATGTCAATAATGCACCGCGCCACGGCTTTGTTCGGCGGCAGGCTGATCGTGAAGAACAACCCGCGCCGCCACCCGGCACAATCCGATGAGTCTGGACCCGGCGTCCTCTTCGTCTGCACACACAGAACTCTGCTCGACCCCGTGGTGCTCTCCACAATCCTAAGGCGAAAGGTCCCGGCCGTAACGTATTCCATCTCCCGCCTCTCGGAGATCCTGTCGCCAATCCCCACCGTGAGACTGAACCGCGACAGGGAACTCGACGCCGCCAACATAAGAAACCTGCTGGCGAAGGGCGACGTGGTCGTCTGCCCGGAAGGCACGACATGCAGGGAACCATTTCTGTTGAGATTCAGCTCGCTATTCGCGGAGCTCTCCGACCAAATCGTGCCTGTCGCCATGAATTACCGCGCCACCCTCTTTCACGGGACCACGGCCAGAGGCTGGAAGGCAATGGACCCCATTTTTTTCTTCATGGATCCCAAGCCCGTGTACGAGGTCACTTTCCTGGACCAGCTAGCGCCGGAGCTCACCTGCTCGGGCGGGAAGACCCCGCACGAGGTCGCCAACCACGTTCAGAGAATTCTCGCCGAGACTCTTGGATTTCAATGTACCAACTTTACTCGCAAGGTTAAATACATGATGCTGGCTGGTAACGATGGAACCGTGTCACCTGCCTCCAGTTCCACCTCCTCTGAATCTCGACTGGCTAGATTATTTGGGTTTTTTCAACGCTCATAATTCACAGTAAGGATTGAATTTTAGTCATTTACAGCTACTGTTCCAGATTTGACTTCGAATCTGAATCCCTCATTCTCTGTTAAAAGGGTTATTCTTCGACTGCGTAGAATTTGTTAAAAGGACTATTCTTTTTACTGGAAATTTAAGTTTCTCAGCGTTTTACCACATCTGACTACAGGGGTTCGTTTTCAATGTTGGTTTCTTTCTTTTTAAGAAACACAATTGTATAGTTTGTCAGTATTTTGATTGCAAAATACAATTAAAGGGGAGTTTTCTGTGTAAATTCATAAACCAATCAGGAATTCCATGCCAGTTCTTTAATTTCGTCATCCAATTACCTTCCCCTGTTCTTCTTCGATGTAAATATTTTATAGAATTTGTTCAACCCTTCATGGCTGATATATTGTTCAGTTTTCAAAAAATAAACTGGTGAAAAATATTACCAAATGAAGGTCAACTACTATTTTACTTTTACCTTTTAGATATTTAAAAATCAATTTCTTATTTTATAAAAAAAATTGGGAAAATCACATTATTATAATAAGGAGCATAAAAAACCTATGCTTTTATTATCATCAGGAAAATTTTACCTTTTAGATATTTAAAAATCAATTTGTTATCTTATAAAAAAAATTGGGAAAATCACATTATTATAATAAGAGCCTATGCTTTTCGAACTAACCATTGTAGTTTATCATCAGGAAAATTGTTGATTGAGTTGATCCAAAAATGTCATTGTTATTTGACCAGTTTAGTTTATGATCAGGAAAATTGTTGATTAAGTTGATGCAAAAATGTCATTGTTATTTGACCATTATATCTAATCAGCATATATAATAACATTTTTGGATCAGCTCAATCAATGTTTAGTTATGATAATGTGATTTTCCCAAAAAAATGATGAAATAATTATGAATTGCATAAATTTGCAATCACAAAATCAATTTGTTTTTAAAATTAATATATAATTTTTAAATTCTTTTTGAAAAAACAACAATTAATTTTTGATTTGATAAATATTTCATTATTTAATATTTGAAATTGCACATTCGTTTTTATTTTAATTTTTTACTATAATTAAAAAATAATAATTCTTATTTTTATTATTTATAATTCTTATTTTTATTATTTTTATTTATAAAATTTAACATTTGTAAATATATGTTTAAAATTTTAATTAACTTCTATTAAATTTCATTACCTTTTACAACCTACTTAAGTGCAATTTTATCAAAATTCCATTATTTTTCGCGGTAGTCTAAAAAAGTAACAAAATGGCAGAGATTTTGAAAAAATCTGGCAAAGATTTTATCAGAATCTTGTTTGCAGTTGTTAAACTTCTGTATTTTGGGTGTCGTAAGGGTTTTGGATAGTGCTGAATCCATTTCCACTATCAAAAATGGATTCCAAACACTGCAACTACCTGATTTTTTGAATTTTATTTTGCCGAATTCCGACATAAAACTGTTGTCCAGACTATTCTTGGATAGACAACTTATTTTTCAAAATATGTTTAAATAAAATTATATAAAACAATTATAACTATAATTATTTTTAAATTGATAATATATACTGAAGCTTATAATTATTTATTAAAATGGTAAATTAATAATATATATTAGTGTTATAAACCTCAATGAATATAATTAAGTCATTTATTATAATTGTAAACTGAATATAAACCATTCAAAACATATTCAACTGTAGTGTTGTCAAAATTTCATTATCTCCTAATACATATTTAAATAAAATCATATAAAATAATTATTTATTAAAATAATAAATTAATAAAATTTTAATATTATAAATTTTAATTAATATAATCAAATTATATATATATAATTTTCAAAAATATTATATTTATCTAGATTTAATCAATATATATTTTACCGGAGGCATGAGTTGGAGGGGTAATTTATGGCCCTCATGAAGAAATTGAGACCAAATTTGCGTGGGGATTCTAAAAGACAGCTAATAGCTAGGCAAAAGAATTAGCTCTTTGGCAAGGTATGAAGAGCAAGAGATATAAGTCAAATAGTTGTAATGGGTATGAAGAGCAAGAGGTATAAGTCAAATAGTTGTAATGGGAGATTCGATGTTAATCATCCAAAGTTCCATAAAGTCAAAGATTTCATTGACAAAGATTTATCTCCCTTGGATACTCGAATTAGAAGACAAATACAAAAAATTGATGTTATATCCTTCTATCACATTAAAAGAGGGAATAATCATAATGTTGACGAGCAAACTAACAAAGGTGCTTGTCTTGAGTAAGGTGTTCTTCCCATGAATTTTGGAAGGTATAATCCTATGAAGGCGGGTGATGCATTAATCCACATGTTAATATGGAATAATCAAGCTCCAAGGCCTGCCACGATATTAATTAACATTGTAGATGTTCCATCCATGATTACTCTAGAGCGGTGACTCTCGATTATGTTAAATCACATTGAGTGCTCCCCCATGTGGATGATGGAGAGGGAATTTGTCATCTCCAAGGATAAATGTTATCACTCTACATGCAATATCATCTCGAGACATAAAATCTATCAGTCCATTACCTCATTTTTGTCTCTGCGGAATAAATGCAGATAGCTCGAGTGTTGGGTGAAGGATATGTTGCAGAACTTAGGTGAATTAAGAAGGAAAATTAGGTTCAAGAGCATTCAATGTGATACAATTAAAGTGGGGAAGGAAAGTGGAAACATTCCTTGTTATAAATGTGCTTGATAAGGATGGAATTTCTCAGGATCAAGGTGAAATTTTGCTTGTTTGACTCCATGGTATCTCAAAATCATGAAGGCAACGAAAAGCTCGAGACAATTTAGTCTTTGGTTTCGGTGGATGATATCCTTTCCAAACTGGATAGAGTTGGGGAGTAGGTAGTGTTGGAAGCACAATCTCATTTGTCTTTAATAATGTGGTAGTTGGAAGCACTGTGTGGGAATATGGACTGACTCAGGCTAATGGTGGATAATTTGGCCACCAAAGTGGATAACCTTGGTTCAAAGGTTGATGGAATCGAAGTAATGGTGGAATCAGCGGTTGTAGGTGCTCTTAAAGAGGTCTTTGGGTTACAGGATCCTCCCTCTCTAGGTGCGCAAGAAGAAGCCCACCTTGGCGAGGATGTGGAGCAAACAGACACAAAATTACCAATGCAAATGATGGAGGAAAATTGAAATGTGTTGGATGATGGCAGTCCACCAGGAATGTAGAATCTTGTTAGAAACTTTCCTTTTTGTTTAAATGCTATGTAAATTTGCAATATTTACTGTAACTTTTTGGAAAATATATAAGATAAATGATGTCAAGGGTATAGTTGGGTATAGGCAGGGTAGGAAAATACTTCTTTTTTTTTAGCTATGTAATATAGTAGACGATGAACATTCCATTGATGTAAGGGTATTGGCCCGTTTACCAAATTGATCAATACAAGCTACATGTTTCTTTCAAAATATATATATATATAAAGTTAGAATAATAATTTATACTAATTTTTAAAAATATCATATTTATTGGGTTCGATGAAAGATCAAGCCAAAACTGTATTTTTTATTTAATTTTAAAATTATGATTAAATTTTAAAAAATAATATATAATTCTTATATATATATACTTATTAAATTTTATTAACTGGGAACCCTTTGTTCTAAATCATGTCCTGAGAGCCAAAATTTGGTGGAGATGGATTCAAGGGGGTCAAGATATATGAAAAACGATTTGGACTCGCAAATATTAAATTCCCTCTACACCTGAAGGCATCTTAAGAACTCATTTAAATCTGAAATGATCTTCAATATGGAATGTGCCTTCTATTAATAGAGAGCTTATTACACTCATACCTTCTAGGAAATACGAGATGGAAGAAGTGCGCTCTTCTGGAAATATTCTTGGCAACGGAGAGCCAAACTTTTTAGCCACCCCAATCTTGCGGATCTTTTCTTATACACAAATAGCCTGAACTGCACCATTGTGGAACGGTTCCGGAAATATCCTCTGAGCAATGGTTGGAGATAATGGCAAGAGAAACAAGACTGCCATAATCCCCCAATTTCGGAACAATGGACGATTTTGAATCGAGAACTCCAATCCAGAAAATTGGCAGTTGTAGAAGGTATTGATATTATGCGATGGGGATATACATCCAAGGGTATGTTTACCATTAAAGAAACTTATAAATTATCCATGCAAGAACCTCAAGAACATGGTGATCCCATCTGGAGAAAATTATCGACTGGCCAGTATTGGCCTAAAGTCACTCATTTTATTTGGCTAGTATGTCGACGAAGGATTCTTACATGGGATCAACTTCAGAAGAGAGGACTCCAAGGACCCTCACAATGTTGCATGTGTGAGTCTGACAACGAATATGGGGAACACTACTTGTTAAATCGTTGCCCCTTTGCAGAACACATGTGGCAAAACATGGTAAATCTATTTGGTCGTATGGATAGAGATATTACTAATATAAGTCAACTCTTGAGATGTGGCGGGATGGGATATTTTCGAGCCATGTCCTTAACAAAGAATGGACTCTCAGCCTTGGGTTCCTTCTCTAGGCTCTCTGAAAGGAAAGGAACCACAAGATCTTCAAAATTCATAGCCTCTCTCAACCAGCTGTGTCGGTAGGGACAATACAAAATATCTGTGAAACAATTCTAGCTGAGAAATGGCATCTTGACGATTGGCAGGTGGTGTCGCATGAAGAGGGTATCCTTATTAGCTCCTCCTCCACGCTTTATTAAATTAAACTTTGAAGGGGCCTCTAAAAGCAACCCTGGAGATGCAACCTTTGGGGGAATTTTTCGAGATCACATGGGCCAGACGTTATATGTGCATGCAGCATACTGTGGATATGCGAGCAGCAACGAAGCTGAGTTTAATGCAATCAAGGAAGGTCTCCTCATTACTAGACGAATGGGTTTCAGGAAGCTAGCAGTGGAAGGGGACTCGACTTTGGTTATAAGCATGATGAAAATGCTCAACCAGGGAGAAAATTGGGAAAAGTTGAGCCAAAGCTGCAGAACTACTAGTATTTTTCAGGAAGTAAGAAATCTTCTACTTGGTTTTGAGTACATCATTCCATTTCATTTCCTTAGAAATGGAAACGAAGTTGTTGAATTTCTTGCTAATTGGGGGTGTGCACATATGGGTTCAATCTTGGAAGTAAAATAGGATAATGATACTCCTGAAGGAATTGAACCATTGATCAGAATCCTAGATTTTAATCAGCAGGAGGACCATAATTCCACAGTTGGTAGTAGAAGTGAACCCTGATCGGGGTGTGATCCAGTCCACAGACCCATTCATGACATTGATCAAGTCATTAATCATGTTTTATGCGAGGAGGTGGCCTTATCAAACCTGTGGCAAGTGGAGTGGTTGTGATGGGAAATACGGTTCCGTGTGTATGGTGGTAAAGGACAAAAACTCGTGTCAGAAGAGTAAACTCCAAAAGGTCGAGCATATATTTACAATTTCTGCATTCTTGTGGATCCTCATTTTTATTTCGCATGGAAGACAGACTAAGGATGTATTTCTGGGTGTAAGGTCTATAAGAAATCTCGACCAGAAGGAGGGAACCTACGACAGCTCCAAGGTGAAGGGTAAAGGGTATGTTTTGCTTCTTCTTACCCATCCATACCATCGAACCCCCGAAAATATGCATAATTTCTATAAATATTTGGTCTTTGTTTATGGAAGGATGCAATTGTTTTTAGTTATTTCTTGTTCACATGGCGAGAATGTTGGAGGGAATTCCTTCTATTTTGAATTAATTATTTCTTAGTCTGTCTCAGTTCTGTATGGCATTTTACTTCACGAATGGGAATTTTATTCTTTCACCTCTGTGGGTTGAAATAAATATATGAAGGGTATGGATGTTTCCATCTTAATCCCTCTCAGCTTTCAAATTTATTGTGTCTCATGGTAATTATAGTCTCAAATAAATTTGTTTTGTATCAATTTGGAGGGTGGCCTACTGCGACGGTTGAAGGTTCTTTCCCTGGGAGAACCATGACTTCTTTTCCAGTTTTTTTACCCCATGACATGTTTCAGGATAAGGTGGTGGCAAAGGGAGAGAAGCGTCGATGGAGGCTAGTTGTTTCGCTTGGTTATATTTTTCACCACCGTGGAGCTAACGTTATATCTACTATGTTTTTGTAATTGACTCTTTTCTCATGTTCCATTAACGCAAGAGGCAGCCTATTCATAGTGGTGTGGGTGGTTTCTCGACCGTGGTTTTGGCTCAGTGACTCCCCTGTATTTCAGGTGACCGCATCAGAGATGGCCCAGGAAAAATCAGCAAAAGGCGAACCAGACGTGGAAGACCATAGGAGGAACTGGAATAAGGGATCTCGATTAAAGAGAGGGGAATCCTCCTCACAACAGCCTAAGAAGGTTGGCCGAAAATCTCAGGCCTAGCAAAAAATTATTTCATGCATGCTTATATTAATGGAACGCCGAAACAGGTGAGACAGGTGATAGTAGGGTGGGAGGCAGATCTCACCCATTGAGAAGATGAGGAGTTTCAAGAAGAGGACTAGGATATGTTGGTTCCAGACCCAGGCCATAATCATGGCAGGGTTATCCAATATAAAAATACCATCCACCTTTACTAGGTGATGAAGAATATTGTGGCCATAGATATTATGCACACCTATGAATATATTAAAATGGATCCTACTCTGCAGGAGATACAAAAAGACTTCTATTTGGCCCAATTCCAGATCCAACAACAGAATGTCTAGTTGGGACGAATTGAGGAGCACCTCTGGTGCCCTCACTACTTTGAGATTCCAGGATCTAACTCAAAATATCTTGCCCTGGTTGAGTCCTCTGCGGCCTAATTTGAGAATTATTTTCTATCAGTTTTTTGAGTTTTTATATGTTATCCTTGTTGATTACTAGTACTATAGTTAGTTTGAGAAACATCTTTTGGATTTCAAACATTAAGCCCTATCAGGCCAAATGTGATAGACTTAAAGACTTCAAATTTTGGATGGCCTATAATGCTTTTTGATGGCCAATAGACTTGGTTTCCCAATGGGTAGGTTGAGGCCATGGAACTTTTATCATGATGTAACGTGCTTGAATTATGAATGAATGAAATTTCCTACTCAACTTACAAAAAAAAAATTATTAAAAAAAAATAGATATTAAAAAAAAACAAAAAATGATATAAATAATTTTTTTAATATTATTTATATAATTTATTAAAAAATCACAACATTTTATAATTCAATATTAATAAGTTCAAGAAGCACTACTTGTAATGCAATTTTCATAGTTTATGAGTGGAGACATTGAAACATAATTTAATGGACAACCATGTATATTTTAATGTTCATATTCTAGGGTAATTCTGTATTTTGAAATATTGGAGTCTCACTATTTTAGTAATTTACATATTCATCGCCAAAAAGTTAAGAAATATAAGATATATGATGTTTAAAAGCTCATGTTTCTTCACTGGATCTTCAGAGGTTCAATTCCAAAGGGGATTTTGTAAATTACGAATTCAAATTCATATATGAAAGAGGCCTTTTGTCACTTAAACAAGGGGATTTCATACATCAATTTGGTGGTAACAATATTTGAATGAAATTCCAATACGAGGGCCATAAGTGATGAATGATCCTCTACACTATAACTATTTAAGGATGTGATAGATGATGGACTATATAATCAAAACACCAAAGCCATTGAGTCCTAGAATTTCACTTTAACAAAGAAAGAGAATAAAAATGGAATTCATTAACTTACCTTGCTTGAACGGGCCTTCTATCAAGGAGGATTGATGAATCTGTGAATGAAACCCTAACTTGCATCTATAATAACAAAAAAATTCAATAATCAACAAGAACATGGAATTACAATAATGAACTACATTTGAAGCTCGAACTCTCTCTAATGAGCTAACCAACTTGAACTACTATGGCTTATCTAAACACAAGGAAGTCCTCTAATCCCCTAAAACAAATCATAAGGAACCAAAACTTCAATTTGATTAATTCCTATGAATAATAAAAATGTCTCTTTGCAGTTAGAACCACTTTGAGTATCGTTTAACTTATGGAGTTTGGAACTCAACATTTACCATCATGGATGCTTTCATCGATCACCTCACACTATGATGGATCCAATGCTCCATGTCATGAAACAAGTGACACACTCCCTCTTAGTGCTTCTTCGGTTACAAGTGTTGAAGAGAAAATACATTATAAACTTATTAAAATAATCATTACTTTAAGAAGGGTTTTTATTTACCTTAGAGTGCTTTGGATAGAGTTAATACTTCAATTATACCATTGATTGTTGCAACAATATAATGAACCAAACGTGGTGAATCAACATCCATAAACAATACAGAGCATATGAATCAGCATGAGTCAAATTATATACTTAAGTAACCCAAGCATCCCATAACATTTTTTGATAATTATACCAAACCACGTAAATTAAAAAATATTATTAGAGAAACTTGAAATGGTTATTAATTGATAACTTGGAAATTTTATATGTATACAAAAGGAATTCTTGGATAGTTATAGATGTAAAAACATATGGAAAAGGACGAGTAAAAGAGGACAATTATGTAACTCATCCCACCCCTCAATTGAAGATTTAATTTCCCCTATGTAATAGATACACAAAATAAATAAACCAAAATTGAGAATAATGTATTGGTGTTCTTATAACTCTTAGATTTAGGTTGTTCCTCCCCACATGTGTCCCTAATATTACATGTTATAAAATAAGTGACTACTCCATTGCCATAATAACTTGATTTTTTTTCCTTATTTCATTCCATCTATCTTTTGTAGCATCATTCATTTCTTTTGAACTTACCAAGGATGGAATACTATGTAATAGTAATGTAATTCTAAATTTTATTCTTATTCAGGTGAAGGTTACTCTTTTTAGCGTATCAGAATACAATTGCTGTAGAAAAATTGAGGTTCTCTATAGCCCCTCCCAATTTATTTTGTTTGCATATAATTTAATGCCCACAACCCCACATTTCACTTGGATGATATATAAACATCATATACATTAAAAAAAAACATTTCAAGGCGACCTTTACACTTTAACCAATTCAACTAATAGAAAAATTAAACAAGAAATCATAGAAATAGGAGACACTTATTTTTGGTCAACTTGACCCTGGAAAACCCACAAGGGGGAAACTAGTTCTAAGGAGATTTATTTGCTTTCTCAAGAAAAATAATACATAGCAAGTTATACCCACAAAAGTTACTCATATGCCTTTGAAACTTGTGTGTTATTAACCAATAACCAATACAATCCTGATTAGTTGTGCCACATGGTAGACTATTGAGTCTTGAAATTTGCATCATCTGAAAAATGGGCCTCAAAACAAAAATGTACAAAAAAAATCAACTTGATAAGAACCAATAGGATTCAATATAATGATGTCAACCATGGGGGGTGATTCACCATTTTTGGAGTAAAAAAGTAAAAATATTTAAAATATATATATATATATATATATATATATATATATATATATAATTTTTTCAACTCATATTTTCAACTTATCTCCCTGCATTTTTATTGAAATTTGAGCAGGAGAACTTGAATGCATAATTTAATTTTGCATCAAGTAGTACCCATATTGCATACTTTTAATGGACCCTACTACACAAATTAAATGTGAAATATATGGAAAAAAATGTGCAATCACATTTTTAATGTAGTAGTGTCCATCGAAAGCATGCAACATGGGTACTCTTTGGATGCAAAATTAAATTTTGCATCCAACAAGTGCTCCCACTCAAAATCTGAGTAAAATCATAGGGAGATAAGTTGAAAATACGAGTTTAAAAAGTAGTTTTTTATTTATTCCCTCCATAACTTTATGAGAAAATCTAATCTTATTTTATTATTTCCACTATTATTTTATAATATTATTCCTTAGGATTCCCATTTTACACCTCAAAATTTCTCTAATGTGGATATATATTGAAGCCTCATTGCTCCTCTATAAATCTAATCCCTGATAAAGAGGTACTTGATATTTATGTGCGTTGACTAGTTATGAAATACTAGATTCTCCATGAGTTTAATGCAACTCTGATTATCACAGTATATCATAGTTGGTCTCAGCCTCTGACCAAATAAGCCACATATCATCTTGCGAAGCCAAATAGCCCTACAATTGGTCTGACTAGCTACAATATCCTTAGCTTCTGCTAACCTCAATGCCATTGATATATGCTTCATGCTGAACCACGACACCACTATCGAACCCAACTTGAAACAACATCCAGAAGTACTCTTCCAGTCACTAGAACCTCATTCCTAGTTTGAGTTTGTACAACCAATCAACCTGACTCCATCTCCTCGAATATAGTCTAGACTACTATCGCAACACATGTTTCGTAGCCACCCAATACACTCTCCTAATATCTATCATTAACTAACTTGACGTGTTGAATGCGAAACAAATATTTGATGTAGCGTTGACCAGATACATCAATGAACCAATCAACTGATGATACAAAGTGGGGTTCACCGACTTGGAATCTAAAGCATGCAGGTTCTTCCATTTGGCGATCATCAGAGTAGCTATATGATTGGAATCATCCATACATAATCTCCTCAGTACGTCCCTCATATATCTTCCCTACCTCACGAAAATATTCCCATCCTCCTACCAAACCTCCAACCCAAAAAGTAATGCATTAATCTCATATCGAGCATATCAAATTCTGAAGCAAGGTCCCTCTTACAGTGTTGGATGAGCCTCTCCTCTCCTCTAATAAACAATTCATCCACATATAGAACCAGAATGAGTGGATCGTCACCAACCATGATGAAATATAGGTTCAAATCTACATCACTCTTCTGGAAACCCATTTGTTCCAAGTATGCAGCAATCCTCCCGTACCATGCTCTTGGTACCTGTGCCAATCCATATAAGGATTTATTAATCCTACACACATGGCACTCTCTCCCATTCACCTCAAAGCCCAATGTACACCTCCTACTATTTGACCCCACTGAGAAAGGTGGTCTTCACATCCACTTGGTGAAACTTCCAACCCATCTCAGTTGTTATGGAGATCACTGCTCTAATAGAGGTATAATGAGCAACTATTGTGAAGGTATCCTC